>CM056172.1:30348630-30410278 GCA_029691765.1 Entomobrya proxima
GGTGGGTGTGTGGTGTGGGAGGTAGTCTATGGTAAGAGGGTGGGGGGAGGGGTGCGCGGGGTGGGGAATTGGAGCTTGGGTTGGCGTTGGGTGTGTGTGGTGGGGTGGGTGTAGGTTGGGGTTGGATGGTGGGTGGATGTTTTTGTTTGGTTTTGTTTGTGTGTTGTGGTTGTGTGTTTTGTGTTTTTTTTTGTGTGTTTTGTGTTGTTGTTGTTTTTTTGTGTTTGTGTTTTTGTTTGTTTTGTGTGGTTTTTGTTTGTGTTTGGTGTTTGTTTGTTGTTTGTTTTTTGTGTTTGTTTGTGGTTGTTTTTGGTTGTTTTGTTGTTGGTTTTTGTTGTGTTTTGTTTTTGTTGTTTTGTTGTTTGTTTTGTTGTGGTGTTTTGTGTTTGTTTGTTTGTTTGTGGTTGTTTGTTTTTTGTTTGTTTGTTGTTGTTTTGTTTGTTGTTTTTGTTTGTTTTTTTGTTGTTTTGTTGTGTTTTGTTTGTTTTGTGTGTTGTTTTGTTGGTTTGTTGTTTGTTTTGTTGGTTGTGTTTTTGTGTTTGTTTGTTTTGTTTGTTGTGTTTTTTGTTTTTTGTTGTGTTGTTGTTTTTGTGTTGTGTTTTTGTTTTGTTGTTTTTTTTGTTGTTGTTTTGTTGTGTTTTGGTGTTTTTTGTTGGTTGTTTTTTTGTTGTTTTTGTTTTGTTTTGTTTTTGTTTGTTGTTTTTGTTGTTTTTTGTGTTTTGTTGTTTGTTTTTTGTTTTTGTTTTTTGTTGTGTTTGTTTTGTTTGTTTTGTTTTTTGTTGTTTTGTTTTTGTTGTTTTTTTTTGTTTTTTTGTTGTTTGGTTTTTGTTTTGTTGTTTTTGTTTTTTGTTTTGTTGTTTTTTGTTGTGTTTGTTTGTTTTTTGTTTGTGTTGTTTTGTTTTGTTTTTTTGTTTGTTTTTGTTGTTTTGTTGTTTGTTTGTTTTTGTTTTTTTGTTGTTTGGTTGTTGTTTTGTGGTTTGTGTTGTGTTGTTTGTGGTTTTTTGTGTGTTGTGTTTGTGGTGTTGTTTGGTGTTTGGTGTTGTTTTTGGTGTGTTGGTTTTGTTGGGTTTGGTTTGTTTGTTGGGGTTGTTTGGTTTGTGTTTGGTTTGGTGTTGGGTTGTTGGTTTTGTGGTTGTGTTGTGGGTTTGTTTGTTGGTTGGTGTTTGGTGTTTGTGGTTGTGGTTGTGTTGTTGTGTGGGTTGTGGTTTTTGGGTGTGGTTTGGGGTGTGTTGTGGGGGTGGGGGGGTGTGGGGTGGGTGGTTGTGGGTGGGGGTGGGTGGTGGGGTGGTGTGGTGGGTGTGTTGTGGGGTGGGGTGGTGTTGGGGTGGGGGGTGGGTTGTGGGTGGGTGGGGGTGGTGGGGTGGTGGGGTTGTGGGGGTGTGGGTTGGTGTGGTGGGGGTGGTGGGGGTGGGTGGGGTGGGTGTTGGGGGGTGTGGGTGGGGGTTGGTGGGTGGGGTGTTGGTGGTGGGTGGGGTGGGTGGTGGGGGGGGTGGGGGTGGTGTGGGGGGGTTGGTGGGGGGTTGGGTGTGGGGTGGGTTGGTGGGTTGGTGGGGGGTGGGTGGGGGGTGTGGTGGTTGTTGGGTGTGGGGTGGTGGTGGTGGGTGTGTTGGGGGGTGGGTGTTGTGGGGGTGGGGGGTGGGTGGGGTGGTGGTGGGGTGGGTGGTGGGGGGGGGGTTGGGGTGGTGGGTGTGGGGGGGTGTGGTGGGGGGTGGGTGGGGGGGTGGGGGGTGTGTGGGGGTGGGGTGGGGGGTGGTTGTGGTGGGGTGTGGGGGTGGGGGTGGTGTGGGGTGGTGGGTGGGGGTGGGTGGGTGTTGTGGTGGGGTGGTGTGGGGTGGGGTGTGGTGGGGTGGGGTTGGGGTGGGGTGTGGTGTTGGTGGGGGGGTGGGGGGTGGTGTGGTGGGTGTGGGGGTGGGGTGGTGGGGGGGTGGTGGGGTGTGGGTGGGGTGTGGGTGGGGGGGTGTGGGGGGTGTTGTTGGTGTTGGTTGGGGTGGGGTGGTGGGTTGGGGTGGTTGGGTGGGTGGGTGTGGTGGGGGTGGGTGTGGGTTGTGTGGGTGGGGTTGTGGGTGTGGTGGGTGGGTTGTGGGTGTGGGGTGGTTGGTGGGTGGGGGGTTGGGTGGGGGTGTGGGTGGGGTGGGGGGGTGGTGGGTTGTGGTGGGGTGTGGGGGGTTGTGGGGGGGTGGGGGTGGTGGGTTGTGGGTGGGGTGGTTGGTGGGTTGGTGGGTGGGGGGTGTGGGGGTGGGTGTTGTGGGGGTGGTGTGGGGTGGTTTGGGGTTGGTGGGTTGGTGGGTTTTGTGTTGTTGTGTTTTGTGGTTTTTGGTTTTGGTGTGTTGGGTGTGTTTGGTTTTTGGGGTGTTTGTTTTTTTTGTTGTGTTGGTTTTTGTTTTTTTGTTTGTTTTTTTTGTTTGTTTTTTGTGTTGTTTGGTTGTTGTTTTTTGTGTTGGTGTGTTTTGTTTGTGTTTTTGTTTTTGTTGTGGTGTTTTTTGGTTTTTTTTGTGTTTTTGTTGTGGTTTTGTTGTTGGTGGTTTGTGGTGTTGGGTTGGTTTGGTTTGTTTGTTTTTTGTTTTTTGTTGTGGGTGGTTTGTTGTTTGTTGTGTTTGTGTGGTTGTTTGGTTGTGTTTTTGGTTTGTTTTGTTGTTTTTGGTTTGGTTGTGTTGTTTTTTGTTGTTGTTGGTTGTTTTGTTTTTGTTTTTTTTTTTTGTGTGGTGTTTGTTTTTTTTGTTTTTTTTGTTTTGTTGTGTTTAGTTTGGTGGTTTTGTGGTGTTTGGTTTTGTTTGTTTGGTTTTGTTGTATGGTTTTTGTTTGATGGGGTTTGTTTTCTTTTTTTTGGTTGTTGTTTTTTGTTGTTTTTGTTTTTGTTTTTTGTTTGTTGGTGTGGTTGTTTATTGTTTTTTTTGTTTTGTTTGGTATGGGTTTTGGGGTTTATTTGTTTTTGTGGTTTTTTGTTTGTTTTGGTTTGTATTTTTTTTTTTTTGTTTTTTTGGTTATGGTTGTTATTTTATGTGGTTTTTTTTTTGTTTTGTTGGTTTTTTTTGGTTTTTGGTTGTTTTTTTTTGTTGTTGTTTTTTTATTGTTTGTTTTTTTTTTTTGTTGGTTTTTTTTTGTTTGTATGTTTGTTTTTTGTTGTTTTGTGGGTTGTTTTTTTTGGTTTTTGGTGTTTTTTTTTGTTGTATTGTGTTTTTGTTTTTGTTTTTGGTTTTGTTTTTTTTGTTGTGGTTGTTTGGTTTTTTTTTTTTTTTGTTTTTAGTTGGTTTGTTTTTGTTTTTGTTTGGTTGTTATTCTGTTTGTTTTGTGTGTTGTGTTTTTCTTGTGTGTGTTGGAGAGTATGGTTTGCGTATATGTCGTTGATTTTGTGTTGGAGTTGGGTGAATGTGTTTATTTGTTCTCTGGTGTTATTCTTGAGTGGTTGATTGTGTTTGTATTTTGTTTTTTCATTCGGTGTGGGGTTGTTTTTATTTTTAGTATTTTCGCTTTGGGTTTTATGTGTTTGGCGTAATATATTATTTATTGGATTTTTATTTTGGTGGTTTTTTAGGGTATCTGTGGTTTTTGTAAATTGGTTGTTGTGTATTTGGTTTGGGGGGTTCCTCTTTTAAGTTTGTGAGTATTTTTTTGTTTGTTGTGGTTTAGTTTTTATATGGTTTGTTTAAGTATATTATATTTTTTCATAGAATTGAGTGATATTCTACTTTAATTGAAAATAATAAATTATAAATTATAGTTTAATTGTATAATAATCTTGGTTATTATAAAAAATAAAAATATCATGAATTAGTCTAAATCAAATGGTATACTACGTTTTTAAAACGAATTGAAACTTATTGGGTAAGAATTTTAAAGCTCATTGAAATAACTTAAAAATAACAGGAGAAAAAATTAAAAAAGAATGTGATGAATAGAACCAAAATGATACAAAAAATACATTATTTTAAAAAAGAAATAAAAAAAACAAATAAAAATATTCACTATAAATAGCCGAATCAAAATATAATCAATTATTCAAAAAAATTTGAACAAAATACATAAATCACGAATAATAAATTCATAATATAAAAGGTTATGGATTCAAGCCTGAAACATGATGCCGATCTCGGTATTGATTATGAAGGTCACGAGCTACTCGTTGGTACTCGTCCTCTGCCTTGGAAAAGTTGATGAGGCAGATGGTAACTACGGTAATTTGGAAAAGGCTTTTTATTCCCATTTTTGGTTCTTTTACAGTTTAATTTCAGCGTGTGGAGTAAATAGCAGTTAGTTTTGATATGATTGCCTTGTACAATTAATTTGCAGCTTTTATACTAAACCACAAGCAGGCATTTTTGGGCAGTTTTTTTTTCAACTGGCCTATTTATAATAACATTGATCTCTAAGTCATATCAGTTTCTACAGAATTGAACTTCCAAAATAGATTAATTGGATAAGTACATGCTACACAGGTAAAATGTATTGACATGCTTATCTGATACAACCGAATTTCACAAGTGTTGTCATAAATATTATGTTCTGTTCCAGTGAACTGATTGATTAGTTTAAATAATAATAACAATTTTTGGAAAATGCGGTTGTTGTGATGATTTATCATAAAATATAGTGCCGCGTATTTGTACAAGCTTCCGAGAGCAAATTAACACGAATTAACATAATTCATGATAAAAATATGGGTTTGCTTCCATTTAGTGTATGCATGGAAAGTTTTATGTGGTAGTTATTCAAGCTTGTGAAATTCCGTTAAATAATGTAGGTTTAATGTAGGTATGCATTAAAACGCTACAGGGTTTTGCAATGTTTAACCCACTTTAGAAATTTTTAAAATCAGTACACAGGTATCTCCCTAAAGGGGGAAATCAGGACAATATCTGCTTATTACTGGTTTAGGAGTGATAGTAATTATGTTATGCAAATATGGGATTACTGAGATCTATTTAAAATAAAAATTACAGCGAGCCAGTTAACACCCATGCTTTATTTCAAGGTGACAAGTCATTTACAAATTCATTAATACGAAGTCATTCGAACGAATTTGGGTGGGGGAGGGTTATTAGGGCGTAGTGTGTGTCCCCCAAAGTGCTCTATTCTGCAAACAATGCAATATTTCAAATGAAATAAAAATGTTTTTAAAAAAGCAGATGTCATTACATTCATACTCATGAACTTCACGAAAACTTTTTTTATCAGCTAAACTGATTATGACTGCCAACTGGTTGGCATTGATCAGAAATTGCCATTTACTTAATTAAAATACGTAAGAACGTTCTTGATATTTATTTACATTAAACGCTTACTTTGGTCATATTAAAAACTGAAATCAGTAAAAAATGTGACGTATTCACTATGTATTGTTGAATGAGGAATATAAAATAAAAACTATTCTGTTTTTTATATTTACTGTAAATAAGAAATGCTTCTTTATTTCGCTTCCGTTTATTTTATTCTGCCAGGCAAATTGTCATCCTTGTGGGAACAACGAATACCAGTACAGACCAATCCAAATAATGCTTACTATTTTAAGTTATGCAGGTCATGTAACGTCAGTTTTTTACAGCTTAAATATGTATTATGGGAAAACAACATAAACCTTACACCTTGTTCTAACTAATTAAACTCTTACTGGAACAAGGTTGTTTGGTGTGCTCATAAGAAATGAGAAATGGGGAATTGCAATTAACCGTAACCATACACATTTTTCATTTTCATATATTCACTCGCGTATTAGGTTTCCTGGTTTCTTTAGTGTGGGTTAATTTACTTATTCAACAAAATAAACGAAACTGTGTTCTATTTAGAAAATTTGGATCATTTATAACGTTAAAGCTGTCTGGGTTAAATACAAAGACATTATGATTGGTGGCTCACTTAAGGTAATTTTTAAGCTACAATTAATTTGTTTTTGATTTGAACTTTTTTAAATATTTTTTTTTGGTTTTTAGGTAGCTTTTATTTGCACGTTACTAATATTTTACAGGTATGATATTCTCTTTTTAATTTCAAATTTCAAAAAATGACAGTGCTACATAATAAACTGCATCTTCACTTTAGTACATCAATGTTTAACTTTGGATTGCTTAATTCGGGACCAGTTACAATAGGACTGGGAAATCATAGTAAATACATTTAACATTCAGTTTTAAATCATTTTTATTACATTATCAACAGTGCCAATATGAAGTTCTTCTTTTAAGCAGGGGTATATAACGTTGGCTTTTTTAACAATGGTCAAGGAAATGTTGGACTTTTGCAAAGTGGAAACGAGAACGACGGACTTTTAAATCCATCTTACAGACAAAGATTTTACAGAAACTTTGGTTTTATTCCACGTGTTGTTATTTTTAGGAGACGCTCATAAGCTTTGCGATAAATAATTAAGTTTTGACGTTTGTTGTACTAACACATTACATTTTTGTATACATTTCCAAGTTCCTATTTTTTTATTTTGTATAATATTCATATTTAAACTTCACGAAATAAAAAAATGGATTCAATTTCTGTAATAATATCTGTATTTGCTGCTCATTGAAAAAACGTTGAAAGACTTATTGACAGTTGCTGACATTCAAATAGTATAATGAACTTGATTGATTTTCGAAAAAATGACCATGAAGTAAACACATTTATTGCAACTGCTTTATAAACTGTTCCTTAATTGTGGTTTCTAGTGAACTAGTAAATAAAATCGTAAAGAAATACTTATCACAGGAAAACACATTGTCCTACCATTATACGCTTCCCATTTTATGAAATGGTTATGTTGACACGCCCACCTTGTTTAAATTGAAACCCAAATATTTATATCCACAACAACTCAAATTCTATTAAATAAAAAACTTGCACTAACAACAATTTTTACACTTATTTCAAAAATGAATAAAGATATTTCAGTGTTAATAAGAAGAAAGTTTGCTTACTTAAAAACTGCATGATCGCACATTAGGTTCAATGTGAATACTGAATATCTTGATGTAATCGATAGTTGATAATGACAATACTGTGCATGCACATTTTGAAAACAACAAGAAACCCAAACTATAGAAATATACAGTTAGGTCTTGCCAATTATGTTTCTTTTATATCATGATTTATGACTAAGATGGTACAAAACTACAAATTATGGGTAGTCAATGACGTAGAACATTAAACTACGAAAACTTATAATATTGGTTTTTACCATACTTATCTACCCACTATACAACACGCCACCGATGATGGTAGATTCCAGTAAAATTTAAAAAAATGTGCAAACAAGTTCTCGTGCATCGATTAAATTAGTCCTGACATACAACAGACAACAATAGGCTAGTTGTGTTCTTGAATGCAAGTGTAATGACATGACAAACATCTTGTTTATGAGAAATAAATAATAGGTTTATACACCACAGGGTTTTACAAATAACTATTATTATGCAGTAATGCCGTATGAATACAGTATGTACCTATATATATACCTATAAGCAAATTTCATGAATATTTTCAACGTCATAAAGAGTTTTCATTTAAGTTTGTTCAGACGTAGTGCAATCCCAATAAACTTTCAAAAACATCAAACAAAAGCCACAATGCTTACATTGTCGTTAGTTTTGATTCAAAACGCACTATTTGTGTACTCAAATTTTGTGAATCAAATTCGTCTCGGAACGCTAAGAGATTTACTTATAAACATTACCTTCACGCTACCTGATGTTGACCTGCACTCTATTGACAAATACACCGTGCCAAGTGAAAGCCCAACATTGACAACATTAGAATTGTCTAAACTAATGGAACATCTTCACACCGATTTTGCTTTAAAACGCTGTCTGGTTCATATAACAAGTTTTGATTGGCAACCAGTTCCGCGTTTTGATTTACCTTTAATATTACGAAGACTTTCTCCATCTCTGTGGAGTTTATACATTCGTGACAAATACTCAAACAGGCAAAGTATCGTTTGGGTTCCTTGGAATCAATTTAAAAACAATTCTTTTCTCAATCATAACTGTGAATTTTCCACATATGTCGGAAGCAATAATCGAAACAATGCTTGCCACAAACTAGACGTTTTTAAGTATCCATTTAACGTAAAACCCTTTTTGTGTCAAGTTTTCATTACCATATCCCCGCCACAAGTTATTTTCCAAGATTTTACACTTTCTGAAAATCTAAATACTAACAATTATGTAAGAAGTAGGTTAGATTTTTTGGAATTTCCAAAAGTGTGGACGTATGAAAAAATAAGGTATCGTGAAACAATTGTGCATGAAACTGCCTTTTCACTGTGGCCAACATTTGCATCAATGCCACTTATAAACGTTTTGTTTTTAAAAGAATCGTATTTTAGGAGATACAAACACGAAATTTTACAAAAATGGATAGGTTCGGTAGCCGAAGGAAGTCCAAGGGAACCATCCGCTTCAAAACAGATATTCTTTGTTTTTACAACTAATTTTCTAAACGCTGATACAAACACATTATGTGCACAAATATATCCATGTTACAGTTGTACTGATAAATTATATTATGACAATCTTTACAACTTTCCATGTGCCAGTTTTACCAAGCGAGTTTTAAAAAGCGACAACTGGTATCCTACCAAAACAAGCAGAATCAAACTTCGAATCGGTTACGAATCTGTGACAACATACATCATGAAAACTTCTCAGGAATCATTTGCCGATGTAATGTACCACTTTGATATGTGTGCAAATACGGGTAGTAAAATAGCTGATGTATTTACAAAGCATAAGTCAGTAAGCGAGCAACTTGCTCAAATCACCGAAAACTTATGGACATCCATATTCCAAAACTATAGCTATTATTCCAGCGACTACAATTATTTGTGCACAAATGGCTTTAAAACAAAGAGAAAAGCTAACGATCTTTTCAATGTGCTGCTTTATTTAAAAATATCCTCAAAACTGAAATTACACAAATTTCATATTCCACTAGCACACCAGCTTGACCTAAAATCTGTAACAATTATAAGCTGTAGTGGTCTCCTGGAAAAAGACGCATTTTCATTTAGGCAGTTTCAAGGCGTTTTGGATATTTACACTTGGTTGCTTATATTTATATCAACTTTTACATCCAGTTTCTTTATAAAATTGTGCGCTAACTTCAGTAAAAAGAAACTTGCTTACTTTAACTCAATCTTACAAAATGTTGTGTTTATGCTAAGAAGCCCACTTGAACAAGAAGCATTTCCCGACAATGCCATTATAGGATTAGCAATAAAGTTAAAAATACTATTAGGCATATACTTTACGGCAGGTATAGTGCTAACAAATGCCTATAAAAGTACTAATATTTACCAAATGACTGCACCAGTCACCCAAAAATATTACGAAAATATTCAGCAACTAAATCAAAACGATTATCAGATATTTAGTCGTTCCTACAAGTTATATTTTTATAAAGTCCTACTAAAAAACGAAAGTGCGTCACTTTCGTCGTCCACATTTGGAACGTTTTATAATGGGCATTTATATCATCGACTGAAACACCGACTTTTTGTAGAATCAGAGGTTCGATGGATGGAGGAAACACTTCAGGTTGAGGATAGTAACAAATTGGAGGAAAATAAAATGCTAAGAAACTGGACCAGGTTAATTCCTTTGTCCAACGCAATAGAAATTTTTAAAAGAATAAGAAACACGGTAAGAGAAACAAACAGTGCTGAAATATTGGGAGAAATAGATGATTACGCAAACAATTCCAAAATGTATTTAGATTTGGAACAAGCCCAACTTTTGAAAATTTTAGGAAAGTGTAACAAAACGGCGCTAATCCTGCCCCTCTATTTATGTCACGACTTTGCCAAACGATTAAAAACTAAAGATGTTGCCATAGGAAAGCAAGTATTTTATACACCTTCATTAGCTTACTATTTTACGGGATTAGTACCACCTCATATAATTCAAAGAGTTAATGGAATGCATCAGTCTGGAATTTGGAGATTTTGTATGGATTTGATACAGTGGAGTAGTACACATTTAGGAAAGATTACATTAGACATAATGCAAAAAGCTGTAAAAATTGAGGGAAATATAGCAGCGTTATTTATTATCTTGATTGGTGGTTGTATTCTGGGTAAATTAAGTTTTATGTTGGAAATTTGTTTTAAATTTTTAGTAAAATAATTATAAACTTTTATGGTCGAAGTACATTTTGTTTAAAATGTCCTCTTACATTACCATGTGGACTATACAAACCACAACCTACTGTCATACTGCCTACTCTGGCTATTCCAAATCCAAAGTCCCGACTATTTTTCCAAACCAGTTGGGTAAAGTGTCCACTAGCCGGTTGGAAGTCTCCATTGTAGTTATGTTTGGATATTTCGGAGTACCAGTTATTTGTGGCGTCTTTTGCTGCCGTGTTGTCGGATGGAGAGCCGCCCCACATTGCCCAGAGATTTTCTCCTGCACCGTGTTTGTGGGGACAAGAGTGGTCGATTTTGCCCTTGTTAGCGTAGTGTTGAGCGCATTTCACTGCTCGACGGTTTAACTGATTATTTTAAGAAACAAATAAAATGTGTAAAAAGTTTTAGATTTGTTTCAATAAACATTAAGTTTAGGTTTTACTTACGTCACCACTTGCTCTAAGATCGTCTGCTCGATGTTTCCGTCTTAATTGGTTGTGTAAATCACGGGCCACTTTTTGATACTCATTTTCTTGTGCTTGAGCCAAGTTAATGACACAAAAAGCACCAACCGCAAATAAAATGAGCGTTTTCATTTTTGAAAAATGATTAATTGAATAAACGTTGAGATAAAAGTAATAAATTTAAATAAACTGTGTGTTGTATGTGGTTATTTTGCACTGGCTCCTATAAAAATTGAAAGTAGTATAAATTGATTAAACACTCTGTCAGCAACACTTTATACGCCTTGCTAGCTTTAAAGATCAATGCTTTGTAGAAGAATTTTTCCAAGTATTAATCTAATCTAAATCAAAATGTCAGTTTACTAGCTGCAATCCTGATTCCGAGAGTCATATTGTAAAAAACTATCATAGTTAATGCATTGAATGAATTGACATCACAATTTTTATTGGATGTAATGTAATCTAAACAACATCTATTGTGTAGAGCCAGACAAAAAAGTTCCAGATAAAAATGAATGAGTGCGCAAGCACGCTTTGTTGCTATTTAGATAGCATTCACGCAAGTGCAGAAACTGGTGACGTATAGTCTGTTGATTCAGAGAACAGACTCCACCAGATACATTTGTAGACAATACTGTATTGTTAACATACTATATTATTATGAGTATTTTAAGGCATTTTATGAGGATTAATTTATATTCTTGGAAAGCAGAGATGAAAAAGAGAAGCGAGATCGTAAATTGGTCGAAATGGATTTTTCCTATACGACACATTATGTAAGGTGTAAATTGATAGAGTTGAATTAGCAATAAAACATGTCTATAGTGTATGCTTTTTAAATAGATGTACCGGAAATCCCAATTTGTCTAGCAGTTACTGGAAGCAAGAGCTAGTAAAAGCTGAATCTAGAATCTATTAAAATAATCTATTGAAATTAATTCGCTAATTTATTACACAGAGTCACAGAGTGCCATTTATGCTTTTATAGCTAAATTGGCATTAGAATAATAAATGACACTATGAGCAGATGCATGCAAAATGTTAGGTAACACGTGCATTTCTTGGGTCTATTAAATTCAAAATTGTATAAATGATGTTTCTGCATTTACAACTGGACCCGTTCTAGTGTAAAAATAAATGTAATTACAAACTCATAAATGGCTTAACTGAAATAAAGCTTATTAGAAAGTTAAGTAGTGTTCCATGGTTTCAAGGACGTAATACATTTCTTGCAAATTGCCTAAGAATATTTTCAGATGGGTTGTACAGTGCAAAACCCACAAACTTGATACCTAATTTAACTATTCCAAATTATAGTACATTTCCAGGCTATCTGTGTACCCGAAACCCGTTGCCAGTCTGTATTGCAATTGTTCAAAGATTGCACAATTGTCTAGTCAACTATCCCAGTCCTATTTTTATATGGACAGGTGTCACCTCTTTGGATGGAATATTGTACACGGAACAGCTTGATAATTTAACTAAAAATTGAAAATGTCAAAAACTTGGTCTCACGTTTATTCTAACCAATGTATAACTAAATTACAAACAGCGGAACTATGAAATCTGAATCTATTTGTGTTTTCTAAATAGACTGTAATTTTAAAATTTGAGAGAATGGGATTCTTTTATTTCTAATTATTTACTCTTTTATTAGGAAACAACAAATAATGATGCATGGAAACAACTATAAATTTAAACTAAATGCTTGTAATGTCTAAACTTCTTTTTAGACATGGAGATTACCAAGCATACTAACGGATCGTAAGGTATCCTTTTAATGGGAATACAAAATGCAGGTCGTACAAATCGTATATAATGCTATCAACTGTTTACGGGAATTTCCCTGCACTGATTGAAACCTTGGAAGATCCAGGCCATACATCTTTCCCGTACAAAAGTTAACAACGGGAATTTCCCTGCGCTGGTGCACTGATTCAAAATATAGAAATAAAAATGATACCTTAAGTGATAAGTACCACACAGTACAAAGTCCAAAATACATATCAACATCAATCAACTGTCAATTCGTCGCGTTCCCGACAACTCCCGTCTTGTACTTTGTCCATTGTTGGATGACTCAGTAAATTTATCTTTGATTGATTGAGGTATTTGGGAACTTGACGCAAATCTACCCTTTAACCTCAGACTACTTATTTTTACAATAGCATAAATTGATAAAGGCATTATAATTAAGGCAAGTTTATCTGACAGTTGAACATTGGAATCGTAAACAAATTGAGTGAGGCATATAACAAATATTTAATGCATGACCCAGTAGTCTGATATCCGATTTTCAAAATGCAGATGTAATCTCTTTTGCAACCCTTGTACCCTGCTTCTATGCACGTGCATCATACCTGCCCTCATGTCTGCCAATCACAAATTATGTTGCCATATGTCACCCACGGATGTAAACACGTCCATCAAACTGAAACATTTTATAATTATAGAATCTTATCAATCTTGAAGTGAAATTAAAGCCTTCTGCGAATCTACTAGTATCTCGTTTCTGGATCATTCTATATGCAAAACAAAATGTCAAAACATTTGACACGCTATTTTCAGATATCGATGTTTGAACATGGGTCATCGGATCATATATAAACTAGCCCAAAAAACTGAACAATCATCAGTTCGCTTCCATTCACTTTCCAATCCTCATCTTTTCAAACATCTTCACCAGAAGAAAGCTTCATAATCATAATCATGAAGGTTCTCATCTTAGCACTTTTGTTTGTGGCAGGTGCACTGGCCAGGAGCGCAGTGAAAGAGTCAGAAATTAACGCTGAGGGTCCCAAGTGTCGTAAGTTACCCCAAATATACCTGCTAAATGTCTGATCTGATCAACCTTAATTTTTCTCTGAACTAAAATTACAATTTTCATTTTACATAGCCGTTGACGATCCCCTGAATCGCGCTGGTCCACTTCCAATTAACGTCACCGTTGACCCTGTTGCCAAAATCGAGGAAGGAAGCGAAATCACGTAAGAATCCTAAATGACCTAAACGATAAGTATTTCTATGAATCTGATTTTTAAATTGTTTCGTTTTTGCTAACATTACTGTAGCAACTTGATCGCCGAAGGTTTGTCCACCCTCTGGTACAAAATTGATTTGAACGTCCTTCTCCTCACGGCCACTTTCGAAGTCAAGATTGAGCGCGCCACCGGGAACGCCACTTATTCCGCCAATGGCTACGTTGATGCCCGTCCCTTCCGTCAAGAAACCATCCCATCTGGAAACTTCACCGGTAGTGGATTAGGAAAGGTGTCCACAGAAGGAGTGGAGGTTAAGGGCAGCGTTTCCATCTTTCTCACTTTGGCTGGAAAGGTCCAAGTATCTCGCTTGAGTTTAGATATTGCCAAATTTGATTCTTTGTTTATTGACTTGGGAACCGTTTTCACCATCGGAGGCTCTCCCGTGGACTGGGCCAGTTTAAGTGCTAACTTGAAGGTCAATTTTGACAAGGATTTGGCTGACAACAAGGATGCCATTATTGCGAAGCTCATACTTGCTGCTAATGGAATTCTTGGAGTAAGTTATTAGCTATTATTCACACTTAAGGTTCTGGTTAATTAGAAACACTTTATTTATTCATGTTTATGATTTCAGAAATACACACTTGAAGAACTCATCGAACTCATCGGCGGCGGCGATGAAGACTGCACAACCTCAGCGCATTTTTAAATGAGCTGCTCCAGGTGGCTTGCTTAGTTAAAAGACATCTTAACTAATTAAACGAATAATGATCATCCGAAACAGATTAAAAATTTCAAATTCGAAAACACATTCATTTTAATTTGGTTGTCTGATTTTCATATTACATGCAACCATGCAAGCTGATATCATTAATGGCATCCAAGGGTTAACTGCTAACCTTCTCATAATCAATTAGACAAAACCAATAACATAAAACTTATTTTACTTTTAATGCTTGAAAATCCATTCTTAAACAATAATAATTGAAAGTCACTTGTTATATACATATATCAGTAGTCTTGGTATAGCATTTTGGTTAGTTAATAAGAAACAAATATCACAATACTTGTCTTGCAAAAATAAAAATAAACCAATTGTTTCTTTTAGCTCATAGGGTTAAAAAGGGGTTTAAAATGGTGAGTTATCACTTGAAAGTTAATTTACACAAGCTTTAGTCTTGATATTGCAAATATCTGCCAATCATACCATACTAGTACTAGCTAAGCAGAAATAGATGCTTAATGTGATATGGTTTCAAGAACGAAATACATTGTTTGCAAACTGTCCCTGAATATTTCCAGATGGACTGCAGAGAACAATCCAAAACATTTACGATCCTGTAAAGCTGTTTTTAACATGAAATGTGTGCTATTTACGCCACATTACCTGAGTAAAGCATGCCAGTGTAAAATATTGTTGTGATAGGATTCTTGTAAGAACCACGCGCTAGTCTTTGTTCTTTCTACTTTCACTTCTGAGGTTACAACTACCACCAGAATGTATCTGAAGAATCTCCGCAGCACCATTTTTATAAGCAAAGTACTGTCAATACCAAATATTTTAGCGTAATTCTAAGCACAAAGAGCAGTTTGATGATTCAGGTGGAATTTGTAGAACAACAGTGTACATAAAGTTGTGAATTTTGATTCAGAAGTTTGGTTGGATGTTTTTAATAGATAAATATTATATAAAAGATAAATAGTTTGAGTTTGAACAAAGCTGTGTAGATAATAAAATTAAGCTAAAACTTTGCTCAAACTTTTAAGTTTGAGACGTTTTTGCATTCATTTGTCCAGGAGAATCAGTTGACTACCACACTGACAAATTAATTTGAAAAAATATTTTCTACAAAATTAATCTTATTTCCTATATGCCAAAGTTTTTATTCGTTTTGTACATATAACTCATTAATGGAAATGCAAACATTAATGCAAGCATAGTTAATAAAAACATCATCTTAGTTTTAGTTAAAAACTATAATAGTCTAATAATATGTGAAATTCTATTTTATGTTATGCTTTAAAAGATTCATTAATTTCACAATATGAACAAAGAACTCAAAAAACGTTTTATTGAATCACATGATTTCAGCAAAGCCGTAGATATATTCTGTAAAATGCAAACTTCATAAAAGTTTATATGTTTAGTAAGCTTATATATAGCTAACATTTGACAACATATTTTGAATAGAGACGGGAGTTTATCACCATTCGGTTGCATCATTTGGGTTGTATATTGAACAGTATGGAGAGTTGAGAGCACATATCAGTCTTGTTGAAGCAAATTTACTCCATAAAACGTGTTAATATACGAAATAGTATAAACGAAGCATATAAATATATGACGAATGATAAGACTAACTTGTTCCAGTATGCTTGTACAAATAAAGGATTGTGCTATGGTAGTGAAACCACACATGCATGAATCAAGTTTTGCATTCTGTTCTGGTTTTAAAATTATAACTTAGCACGGGATGATGCAGTTCAGTATTTCATCCTCATTATCGTCCAATACGTTCCGTGACTTTTGGTTGTAAAATTAGTATTGCATTTTTACAGTATAACTAAAATAGCTAGTCCTTTATAATCAGTAGTGACAGTAATAACAAAACCGGAAAATACTAAACATATATTGTAAGCTGCCAAAATTTAATTGATAATAAAATAATTAATGTTCTAGTAACTCAAATATATTGTTGGAAATTTCAGTAATATTTTATACTTTTAGGTTACAGCAGTCAAAATGATTCCCGTTTCTGAAGAAGAGTTTTTCTACAAACTAGACAACATGGTTCTCAGTTGTTGTCAGCAGCTACGCGAAATTTTCAAAACGCGCTACAAATCTGAAACCGGCTTAGACTGGTTTGACGACCCCAAAACCTTACTGGATTTTAAAGACGGTCCCGGGTCAAAAGTTTACAAGGCTGCACCAGGGCAAATGAAAACCTCTTTAACTTCCAAACTCTTAGAAGATTGGGACATGACCATGCTAAACCACGTTTTTCAGAATTTTGGAGATACAACAAATTACAAAACAGAAAATGGCGCAGTAAAAGCCTTAAAAGACATTCGAAATCATTTAGCTCACCATCCCAACAAGAAACTTTCTGAATCGGGTTACAATGAAAATGTTGCCATTTTCAAAACAAATTTACAAATTCTTGGCTATTCTGAATCTTTCATTGACAAAATTATAGACAGAGCAGGAGTCACTTCTTCTCTCAAGGCACTTGAATACATGAAAGAACTTCATGTAAAAGCTGAAGAGTCCTTAAAGGCAAATCAATCTGCCAAAGCACTTGAATTTTTCTCTGAAGCCATTACAGTTCCCAGTTTACTTCCCATCAACCTCAGCAGTGCATTTGAAAAAAGAGCTGAATATTTACTAAACCATATTTCCTTCCCAAATGTCGACTCTGAACTGGTTTCTCAAGCCTTATCAGACATTAAACAAGCTTTGGAGCTAAACGAGTCCTCTTGGCTAGCTCATTACCTGGCTGCCAAGTGTCATCGCTGGAACAACAATTACTCCCAAGCCATTACCCATTATCAACGTGCTCTACAAATTTCCCCAATTCAACAGCAAGTCAAACAGGATTTCGAATCGTGCAAAATATTAGGCTTAGTGCACGAAAGACATGATTACCAAAATCCAATTCTTTTAATGAATTTACAAGAACGTATGGCCCATCACGAAAAGGAAACTGGGACAACCCTAACCCAAGAAGAATTTCTCAGAGCAGACCATTTAAAAGATAGCCAAATCAAAGGCCAAGATCACGTTTTTCGTGGGGATCAGCATTATTGCGGATGGGGCGTGGCTCAAAATTTCACAGAATCTGCAAAATACTACGCCAAAGCGGCTAGTGCCAGCATTCAAAATCCGGATGGAATGTACAAAATGGCAATGTGCTATCAGTATGGACGCGGAGTAAAACAGGATTTGGTAGAAGCTTTGAGAATTTATCGCCAAACAGCGGAAATGGCCAATGAATTTTCTAAGTTAGATCATATTCCTGATGGAATTCCTGCGGCAGAACATGCACTAGCCCGGATCTATGATTTGGGTGTTGGTGTGGAGCAAAATTTTGCAGAAGCTGCAAATTGGTATAGAAAAGCCATGGAGCATGGATTGGGTATTGCGGCGAATAATTTGGGAGTTTTGCATTTTGAAGGGAAAGGCGTGCCTCAGGATTTGGAAAAAGCGGAAACGTGTTGGATTAAAGGGTACAATAAACAGGATGCAAATTCAGCTGCTTCTTTGGTCAAGTTGTACTTGAGTAAGTTGGAACCAGAGAAGGTGGAGTTTTATGTGGGCAGAGGGAGATTGATGGGACATTTAGGACTTAAAAGCCTGTTGGATGACGAGCTAAATGCAGAGATTGATCGATTGATTGAAAAGCGCCAAGAGTCAGAAATTCAGAATTTGGAACCAGATTGGGAATGGAATAGCTTCGTGAAAGGTTTTGGAGACGGTGAACAAATAACCATGGAAACAATGCTGAGTATAGAGAAAAGGGCAGGTTTGGGCTCAGAAATTGCAAAAGAAGTTTTAAAAGCGTTTCGTAGCATTGATGACTTGAACAGAAAACTGCTGGAGCATAACCAAGAGGATGAATGCAGTGAAAGCGAGAAAATGGAAATTGTAGATAATTTATATACTTGCATTACTATTGATTTTAGTCTGCTAACAATTTTCGAAAAGGTCAAGCCTAGACTAAAGCAAATGCTTGCAAACCTGTTTGAAGAACGTGCTGACCGGAAAAATGAACAGGAAATGAAAATTCGTCTTTGCTACGTGGCATTCAACTTAAAACGATCTGTTTCATCTGACGATTGCTATGACGTCGAGCTACTTAAAAAAGGCATGCGACGCTACCCAGAAAATGTACATTATTTTGAGTATTTGTCATACGTCCTTGGACAAAAGAAAAAGTACTCTGAAGGGAAACGTGTTGCTGAAGAAGGATTGAAGCTGTTTCCAAATAGCGCAAATCTTTTATATTTGTATGCTCATAACAATCGTCTTGAAAGTGTGGAAAGCAGAGAAAACCGGGATGTGATTCCAGCTTACGAGAAATTTCTGTCAGAGGCGCTTTATGAACATAAAAATGTACCAGAAGCATTTTATCGAATTAGTCGTGCATACTATGATGCTGAATATTCTGGAGAAAACGTTATTAAGATAATTCGATTTGGAAATGAATTGGCTTCTAATCCTAATCAAATAGAGAGCTACTTTAAGCATGGTCAGCAAGCAGAGTTGAGTCAGTTACCGTGTTACCGGATTGACGATGAGGTTGCTGAGCTGAAAACATTTTTGGAGAGTGTGTTATCATCATCAGAAGCGACTGATAAACTATCTGATGAAAATGATAGTGATAAGAGGCAAGCGGATAATGTAGAAGATATGAAAAACGACTCCAAAGAGGAATCCTTGAAAAATTCCAAAAGAAATGAAATTATTATTTTGCACCGACAATCCTTAGCAAAACAAAAGAGCAAGAAAAGCCAAGCAACAAGCCCAAAACTGAAGCAACCTGGGCCAAAGTCAATTTCTGGAATGACACCTATCACATTGCAAGAAATGGAAACTGATCAGGATCGGATTTATGAAAATAAAATGCTAGATTTGGTCATTATAGATGATCCGAATACTTTGCATAGCTACATTAGCCTAATTGCTCAAGATGATAATGGAGATTTGACCCGTGGTTTTGTTTACAATGTGGAGAAATCAAAAGAAAATCTGAAATTGTTTGATGTGGGCTGTCGACTAGCTATTTTGAACCCGTATTTTACAGCAGGCTCTTCAGCTGAAACGCGGGGAATCCGTAATGATGAACCGAGATGTTTGGTGTACTTAAGGAGAATGGAAAATATGTGTAGATTTTGCACAAAGGAAAATGCGGAGCACTTATGTGAAAAATGTAAGCGTCCATACTGCTCAATTGAATGCAAAAAGCTGGATACAGAGTTGTTAATCCATCAAGTTATTTGTCCTCTCAAGGTCAAACATTAAACAAATTTATTCATTTAATATGATATAATAATTAAATAATTTGTATACATATAGTTTAGATATTAATAAACATGTGAAAAATACTTTATTAAATATGTAAACGGCTTGAGTAATATTCTACAACAATATTTCATGATAAACTTTTTATCTATCGTATAATATTCCTTAAGTTGTAACTTATATGTAATTAAACATTCTTAAAATTTTAATAGTTTGTTTGTAAAAATTTAGTAAAATAATTTTAATTGCAATTCACCTTGAAATTACCTATACCTATAATGTTTTATCATAATTTATTTTGGTTCATATGTCGAATGTTTATATATAGTTAAATTAGAACATCTACATATAAAACTATGCATAAGTACTTCAGTTGACTACATTGATGATACTATTTAGTGACTTAATGGTGTTTACAATTAATACTTATACGTTTATCAAGTACCCTTCTTGCAAATTAACTTATGATTAAATTCATTCCAATCAAACATCTGACACTCTCTTGAACAATATGGGCGTTTACATTTTGAGCATTTACGCTTTGCATTTTCGACACCACAAAATCTACATATGCTTTCTAATTTATTTAGGTAAATTATACATTTTGGTTCATCATTTCTAATTCCATGGGTAATGTCCTGCGCCCCAATTCGCATGTAAGGATTTAGAATTGCTAATCGACATCCAACTTTAAGTTTATCCAAATTTTCTGTGTTTTTTTCAATATTGTAAAGATAAAACCTGGTAGTATCCCCGTTAACATCTTCCGCAATTACGGGAATTGAAGCTAAATATAGAATAGGATCTTCTATG
Source organism: Entomobrya proxima (assembly GCA_029691765.1). Lineage (NCBI taxonomy): Eukaryota > Metazoa > Arthropoda > Collembola > Entomobryomorpha > Entomobryidae > Entomobrya > Entomobrya proxima. The sequence continues at coordinate 30,369,019 of CM056172.1, forward strand.
ATGGTAAGCTCCAAGAAACGGTTATAAAATATATGATCTTGTGTAGGGTTCATTTCTTGTAGTGTAATAGGCTTTAGTACTGACATTTTGAAAGGTGCTTGTTGTGACAACTTTGGAGTTATTGTCGTTATAAAACCTTTTGATCTATTTGTCTGTAAACCCTCGCGGTGTTTCAGTATCATTGCTTTTCTCACGGGCGATTTTAGGTAGGGTTTTTGTTCAAGTATGCCTACAGAACGTTTAACAAATATTGATTCGTTTGTTGAAATTGATTGCTTTGATTTAGAAAATAAATTTAACGTGGCTTCTGTGAGCTTCTTTATGTCCGATTCTGCATATGGTAAATAACAATCTAGCTGATATTTTTCTGACTCCTTTCCACGTATGAAAAATTGTTCTGCCAGGTTAACATAATTCTGATTAAGTTCTTCTTGCATTGCAAGTCCTAAATAAACACTGCTTATCTGATAGTAAGCTTCGGGATATTTCCTGTGGTCAATGGGAGCCATGCTAAGAAATTTTTCGTATTCTGACACTGTTTTTAAAACTGCACTTTCTTCATTCGACTTATCTAATTCAAATCTTAAATGTACTGCCAGATAGTACTGTAGTTCTACATAATCGGGAAATTTTTCTAAACCTCTTTGTGTATACAAAATACCTTCTTTATCTGGGTCCTTAAATCCTAAAAAGCATGAAAGAAGGTCATAGTAATATACGTTGTTTGGGTATCTGCGCACACCCTCTTTTAAAATTTCAATTCCATGCTTGCTGTTAGATTTCAAAGAACCTCTTAAATTAAACGCCGCATAACAAAATCGAATTTTTTCGTCATTTGTATTCGCCCGGTCAGAATGTTTTTCAAACATTTCGTGAACGACCTTTCCCAATCTTTGCTCAAGTGATTTACTCATTCCTACAAAATGAAATTCTTTTGTCGCACAAGTATACAACCTATCAATTATAGTCAGCTTTTCAGTTTCTGAATATGTCTCGCTTCTTTCAAGAATTTCTATTAGCTTGTTAGATTCCAGCAACGTTTCTATAATTCTAGTGGCTGTGGACGACCCAGTCACAGCCCGGTCCTGAATTGACAAGATTGTAAGCCAGTTTAGTGGATGCGCTTTGCCACCCCAACTTCCATTATCGACTTTGCTTAATATATCGTTTGTAACCTCACATAATTTTACCTTTGCTGGATCTAAATGCTTATTAACTCTGGTCAACCTTTCGTTAAATGTAAGACCTTTTGGTTCTAAATTGTGCTCTTTCTCGAAATTTAAAACCTTGGGCTCTTCACTTGCCCTATGTTTTCTAACAGCATTCACGGTATTTAGCAGCTCTCTATCACTCATTTTGACTAAATCTGAATTTCCCAATTGTCTACCAGTTCTTGCCATTTCTAACGCCAAATCGGGTTCAAGTTCAAGTATATAGTATCCCACTAAAGAGTATGGTGCATTAACATCTTTAAAGTTGACCGCTTGTTTCCAGCACATTTCTGCCATTTTTCGATTGTGTTCTACTCCATCTCCTTTGTCATACATTAACCCAAGATTGTTTGCGGAGTTGCCGATCCCATTTTCCATTGCTCTTTTGTACCAAATTGCAGCTTCTCTTCTACTCTGCTCTACACCTAGAATAGAATGAAGCCGTGGGTAGTCAAATTAACAAGAACAAATAAAAAACATATCATCATAATATCACACCTATTCCGTCGTAATACATTAATCCGATTGCGTGTTGTGCACAAGCAACTCCGGCATTACATTTTGTTGGTGTAACCTGTCCAGGTGTGTGTATATCCATTTCTGCAAGCTCCGTGTACATTTTCAGTGCCTTTGCAATGTCCTGTGTAACTCCGCGACCATGTTGGTAACACATTGCCAGATTATACATTCCTTCAAGGTTTTTCACTTCCGATGCCTTAGCGTAATATTTCGCAGCCTCTTTATAATTTTGAGGAACCTCCCATCCGCAAAAATACTGATGTCCCCGAAACACATCTTGTTGGCCTTTTGCAAAGATATTTGCAAATTTGCTTTGATTAATTTTCATGAATTCTGCTTTGCTTAAATTGCATCCAGTTTCGTTATTATAGTGAGCTACGCGTTCTTCCAAATTAAGCGCCAGCATTGGGTTCAGATGGTCCTTCCTATTTTGTATAGCAACTAAATTCTTGCATGAGTCTAAATCTGCTTTCACATTCACTTGTCCTGGAGAAATCGATAAAGATTTTTCATAATGTAGAATAGCTTTTGGGAGTTTGCTTTGCATACGATAGCACTGCGCGGTAAGATAATGTGCAGTGCAAGAATATTCATTTAGCTCTAGTGCTTTCAAAGAATCCAAAAGAGCCGAACTAACATGCCGTTGATCAAAAGTGTGGGCGTTTACCATCGAGAGAAAGCAGCTTGCTCGTTCTTCATAAGCATGTCCTAGATGTTTTGGTGGTAGACTTGGAACTGTAATAGCATCATTGAAGTATTCAATTGCTTTCTCCAACTCTTTACTTTCCAGAAATGCTTTAGCTTTAGCAATCTTCCTTTTCATAACTTGTTTTGCTTTTTTGGATGACGATAAACCCGCCTTGTTTACTAAGGTATCAATATCCTGCTGCGACATGTCCAAATCGTTCATGATTTCTCTGAAGACACGTACTTTTTTGAAATAATCGTCACTGGAAATTTTATTGGTACTATGGTGAGCCAATTCGTTTCTTATTGTTTTGAGTTGTGAAACAGCTAGATTTTGTTTTTTATAGGTTGTTCCATCGCCAATGTTTTGCAGCAGAATCGATAATAATTGCAAATCCCATTCTTCAATAGATTGTTCCTTAAAAATAGTTTTTTGAAACGTTGGTACCTTCTTGAAAACATTTTTGCCATTCCCATCTAAAAACTTCACTTTGTATTCTGTATCGTCTTGCCAATCTTCACCTGTTTCTAATTTCCATTTTTCTCTGAAGTATTTTCGTAGAAATTGACATGCACAAAGCAAAATGTTGTCCAGTTTGTAGTAGTATTCTTCTTCAGAGCAGGGGATCTGTGATTCTGCCATTCTAAAATTAACAATAAATTCAGTAAAACTGGAATTTCTATTGCAGTGTATTTCCAATACATTTAGAAGTTTGTTATTGGATAAATAAAATTTCAATATTTAATTTTGTAATTCATATTTTGAAATATTCTTTTAGAAATAAAACATTTCAGATGATTGTTTGAATAAGTTTAATATATTTACTCTGCAAAATTAAGTAAGATTGACTGATTTAGGTAAATAAAGCTATAATCGGTTACTGAACAGTTTTATGAATACACAGCAACGCTCTATGTTACAGCTGTATTATATTTTTATTTTCTGGGCATAAATTAGTATGAGTAGAGTTGTGATTCTCAACTCCATAATATGATGAAGGCGCATACTATTCCAACCATAGCAAAAAATACGGGATTATGGAGTAGATCTGGTATGCTAATAGTGTCTATGTATGACATTATTTTTGGAATTGCTATATGTATATAAAACGAGTGATAAAGATAACGACAGTCTATGTTCAAGTTACATATTTGTAATCTCTAGGTGACAAATATAACATGCAGGCAACATTACATATTTGTAAGGCCTAGGTTACAAATATGTCACTTATAGCCCAAAATTGCGTCGAACATTACAAATATGCTACTCCCAGGATACAAATATGTAATGCAGATAATTAAAATTTCTCAAATAATTGATTAACAAGCCGTGTCAAACTTTAACAAGGTTTTTATTTTTTCTAAATTAAGAAAATTAAAAATTAAAATTTTTGACCGTGGCAAATCAATTTTTCACCGTGGTTTTTTTGAGATATTAATTATTTAAGTTTTTTCATTAAAAAATTCATAACTTTTTTTTATATCATAAAAACACACAAAAACGCCCAAAATGTCGAGAAAATTATGCTTAATTTTATACAAAATTTTACATTAGGAAAAACTGCCATTGCACGTGTCAGAAAAATAAAACAATGTATACCTTACATATTTGTAATGCAAAGGTTAGAAATATGTAATGTAGCCTGCATATCATATTTGTCACCTAAAGATTACAAATATGTAACTTGAACATAGACTGAACGATGAACTCATTCACGTCATGACGTATAGTTTCATGTGCAAAAACCGATACAGAGTTTGCTACAAATGTATCTCTTACACAGCGTATGTTCCAGCATCAAATGACTTTTAATCAGGAAATCATTGGTTTTTAAATATAGTTGTATTAGAATAGTAGTATATCTATGTTTTAATTGAAACGGCAAAACTGACAAATTATGACTCTGAAGCACCTACAAATCAAATATTTATAAAAAGACATTACTTAAAACTTATCCAGTTTGCTTGAATACATTATAAAAAAGATATTAGCAATTGTATGAATGCAAATTTTGTATGACTTGAAATTAATGCAATATGCAACATATTTTAATGTACGATAAATATTTATCGTTTACAAAGAATGTTTAAAAACATAAAGTAAGTGTACATTTAATGTTTTGCTACAACAACGCTTGCATGTTTGCGTAACATATTTGAGTTTTTAAACTACAATTTGAAATCGCTGAATTTATTTTATACAAAATGTATTTAAACATAAATATACACTTCTTAGCTAAATATATACATAAATTTTTTGTGGTTCGCCAAAAAGCCCTTCGAATCTCTATGATGTACATTATACTTCCTAAAGTGAATCCAGTTACCAATGTATAGAAAATTAAAACAATATTTCCCTTCATATTGGGTTTTACAAGAGGTAACGAGGTAAGTTAATTTCTGGTAGATCTTTTCCTCGTAGCAATATCATCCACCAGTTTTTGAATCCCGATTCTTTCATTCTCTGAAACCTACGCAGCAAAAGTAAGGGAAAACTCCCACGCAAATTAATACTTATAACAAATTTGGCGTATTCTTCTTGTCCTATATTGACTTTAGGATTACCCGAACTTGTTATTCGAAGTGCCTTCCGGTTACAGATATACTCAGGTACAATCAATGCGGTGTTCTGACAAGCGTCTAGTTCATTTTCTAATGATATCTTGCCTATTTTCTTTAAAGCGTTTAAAATGTCCGGCAAGTTTGATAAATCCGCAAAGCTTGAATTGAGTAAAGCAGCTAGGCTATTTTTATCTGCGGAGAAATGCAATTTACTGGCTCTTAGAGCATACTTTAAGTCAGTGTAGTTAAAAGCAAACGCGTATTGTTGCATTTCGTACAATTCAGATATCGCAAATTCCTTGTGAAAACTAGAAACTGTAGAAACAATTCTGTGCTTTTTAAGCACCAACGTAGAATGATTTAATGCTCTCCTAAGAGAATGCAATAATGTCTCAGTGTAGGCAGCTGTATCAACTCTGCCAATTCTAGTAAATATACTAAAGTTGTTTGCAGTCAACTCTGATAAATTATTATAAGGTATGTATGCCCTAGGTTGCATCATATTATACACGTTAGTGTTTTTGTACGCATTACTGATAACAATCCCGGCCATAAGAACGCCACCAGCTAAACATCTGCCCTTAAATCCTTTTACAACTGAAGCTGGTATTGGATCACCTTGCTCAACTAATACCTTAAACATTGCTAGCAAACGGGAAACAAAGTATTCAAATTTGTTGTATAATCCTTTATACACTTTTTCTTTAAAAACTGTTGTCAAGATATATCCCATAAGTGCAACGCTACTTCCAATAGCAGTCCAAATTTTGCAATCAAACACATTATAATACTCTTTAAATAAAATACCCTGGACTGATTTTGGTTGCCCGCAACTTACAAACCTAATGGTTCTCAAGGGATTATCAATACGCATGGTATCTGTTGATAATTGGGGCGTTTTCGAGCGCTCAACAATTAAATTTAGTTGAGTATGGGCGTGCCTAACTATTTATGCACCCAAAAATCAATCGCATCACACTATTTCTCAGAAAAAGGTTCGGATCACAGGACCAGCGCAACCAGTAAATTATTCAGTGACAAGTAGGGCAGTTTTAGCAGTATTTCGTCAACTTTATTAAAGAGTAATTTATTATTTTACAATTTAGAATGGCAGAAGGCCCAACGAAAAAATTATAACTTGCTCTGCACAAGGCAGAAAAGGAGAGATCCAGCTTGCCCAGGCAAACTCTGAAGGAGAAGTGATATTTGGTGGTGGTGGTGGGCTGCTGCTGCTCCAGCGGACGAGGATGATGATGATATTTTTGGGGCGTAAATTTCTGCTGCTGCTGCATGGCTCATCCTCGAGGTGCTCAGCACATGTCTTTCCCAAAACCCCAAAAACTGAATCAATCCGCCAAAAGCTGAGGCAGTATGAAACACCACCGTTCCATCACCAAAAAGTAGCCAATTTTGCGACATACTCCCACCAGCCAATCAGGCTCCGTAGGTCCTGGTTGGCTCCATAAACAGCAAAATGATGGGAGGTCGGCTTCCAAAAACTACTGCCAATTTACTGCTTCAAATTTAAAGTTGGGACGGACGCTGAGAGCTGGTATATTTCACCCCTCCATGAGCTTGACTCAGGGTTACTCCAGCTCCCGTTCGGACCCCGAGGTCCTAGTCCGTCCTGTTACATCTTCACTGCTCAACTGGAACTCCAATTTTTGTTGCTGCTGCTGGAGTACTGCTGGAGTTGACGCAGTATTATCAATTGGAGGCGGGATCGCACTCCCCCTCTTCTTCTTCACTTTCTTCTCTTTTTGGAAGAGCACCCCACGCCGTATTGTCTTCTTGTGGCTGGATCTCCGGAGAAAATACACCCTCGCCGTCATGGGTCGGTGTCATTCTTCCTCCTTCTCCGTTTCCACAAGATCCGGGTTCGGGATCTCCTCTCTTCTCGACCACTGTGGTGGAGGTAGTAGTAGTCACTCAGGTTCCTCCCACCATCTGGATTCAGCTTCTGGGTCGAGTAACTTTCTCAAAGTGTCCAGGTCTTTGTATCTGGAGTAAACTGGGCTCCACACTTCCACTTGTCATCCCTCCACTGGTCATCCAAGTTGGTGCTTACACAGCACATTTCCCTTCATGGCACCTCCTACAATAAACGTTTATCTCCGAGGGTAAATAGGCAGGCATAGCCAAAGGGACCACAATGTGGATGCACCAGGGACAAGCTGCAACGTGGTTTCTTCCAGGTCGGGGTCCCGCTTCCACTTGTCATCTTTCTACTGGTCACCCATGTTGGTGCCTACGGCACGTTTCCCTTCATGGCACCTCTCCATAAAAACTTAATCCTTCTGGGGAAAGAGGCAGGTATAGCCAAAGGGACCACAACGCAATGTACCAGTGGTATTACAAGCTGGAACGTGGGTTCTTCCTTCTTCTTCCTCACCTTCCTCATGGGGTCTGCACTCCCACCCTCTAAAATCAAACTGGTCGGGGAGGAAGGGAGACGCTGCTACTGGAAAAATTCCGTTATTTCCTCCAGGGAATCCAATCTCTACTGGAGGAGTCTGTCTGCTTCTGCGGAAAATTCCATTGTCTCCTTCAGGGAATCCAATCTCTACTGGAGGAGGTCTGCTACTGGAAAAATTCCGTTGCCCACTTTCTCAACTGAAAGTAGGACTTTTCTGCCGGGAAATTTCCGTTGTCTCCTCAAGGGAATCCAATCTCAACTGGAGGAGAAGGTCTGCTACTAGGAAATTTCCGTTGCCTCCTTTCTTGCACGAAAGGGGGACTTCTGCTGCTGATTCTTTCATTCCTCCATCCAATGCACCAAGGGCATGTCTCACTGCTGATATGGGCTGGAGGGCGTATCAGGTAAACTGCTGCGTAGTGTCATGCTGGTGGCTGATCGTTCTAGCTTCTGGGGGAAGGTTCTCCTGCTGCTGTTATTCCGGCTGCAATAGGAAACTCACTATTGTCCTCTTCTGGCTGCACTCTTTCCTCCTCTTCGATCACCACCACTGACCAATGCTGATGTGGGCGTCACTTTTTCTTTCTTTTTATGAGCAGCTTCCTTCCTGTCTTTACTGGGCAGCTTCTCAATCGCCCAGGACTTCTCCTACAAAACTGTTGTCTCCTTTCTTTTGTCGTTGGCCACAAAGCTGGTGTCATCACTGGAGCGGCTGCTGAGGGTGTGGATGTGGCGGAGGTAGAGCCAAATACTGGAGGGGGTAGCTTGAGGCGTCTTCTTCTTCTGCGAAAGCTGTTGTAGCACTCAATCTCCCACTCGTCAATTTACCATCAGTAACTTGAGCTTCTCCTCATCATCGTCATCTTCTTTTCCCCGGTCCCTCCAGCTGCTCACTCAAAAACTTGCACTAAAACTCCAAACTTTTCCCAAAAGTGTCACTGAAAAACACTGATTAGTCACTGATCCTGGCAGGTTCGCCAGTAATGTTGATAATTGGGGCGTTTTCGAGCGCTCAACAATTAAATTTAGTTGAGTATGGGCGTGCCTAACTATTTATGCACCCAAAAATCAATCGCATCACACTATTTCTCAGAAAAAGGTTCGGATCACAGGACCAGCGCAACCAGTAAATTATTCAGTGACAAGTAGGGCAGTTTTAGCAGTATTTCGTCAACTTTATTAAAGAGTAATTTATTATTTTACAATTTAAAATGGCAGAAGGCCCAACGAAAAAATTATAACTTGCTCTGCACAAGGCAGAAAAAGAGAGCTCCAGCTTGCCCAGGCAAACTCTGAAGGAGAAGTGATATTTGGTGGTGGTGGTGGGCTGCTGCTGCTCCAGCGGACGAGGATGATGATGATATTTTTGGGGCGTAAATTTCTGCTGCTGCTGCATGGCTCATCCTCGAGGTGCTCAGCACATGTCTTTCCCAAAACCCCAAAAACTGAATCAATCCGCCAAAAGCTGAGGCAGTATGAAACACCACCGTTCCATCACCAAAAAGTAGCCAATTTTGCGACAGTATCAAACCGAACCCAATCATCGCTGAGACTTTTCAAAAACTCTTTGATTTCTAGTTCAGGGTAAAATAGTGTTTGCACCTGTACCCTTTTCTTTCGAAAATCCACCCCGGGTATCCATGGTTCAGGGTTCACAATTTTTCCATTAACGCATTGTCCTTGATCGACCCAATAGCTAAAATTCCCCATCACAGATTGAAGCAACTAGGCATACGCGTGATATAGTTTTTGAAGGTTGTCTGTAAATCAGAGGTTACCTTTGTCAATTTGAAATAGTTTTTACACATGAATAAATGTTCCCCAATTCCAGGCCCATTTTCAATTTTTAACCAGTGTAATTGTGTTTCTAGGCCTGTCCACAATTGTAACTTTTGAAGTTCATTCTGAAACAATGGCTCTTTCCATTCCGTCAGTTGTATTGGTATTTGCTGTTGGATTCTGTGTGATTTCCATTCATTGTTAACATCAAGAACAAAAAGTTTAGTGACATTGACAGAAGAATCTACTAACAGCGTAGAACTTCTGTAACGCTCTACCATCCCAATAAGAAATATATCATTGATCTGCTCGTCAAATTCACGAAATCCTGGTGGTTTGTCTGACAATACACTGTAACTACGGTACACACTACGGTACTGTATGAGTATGTGAAAAGCAGGTTGCTGGGTTATCCAATGTCGTTCAAACATTCTAAGATAACTATAATAGTTTAACTCAGGTTCAGACATATGTAGGTTAATATAAAGTATATATTGCCAAGGTTTTGTTTTATAAATAAACAAACTACCTTGAATTGTTACGCAAAGTGTGTTCAATAGGTTTCTTTTATTCAATCTACTAAGCAAACTAGAACTGTTGCAGTAATAAAAATCATTAACTGTTATGTTAAATTTGGCAGGCATTGTTCTGGGGGTCCAAGTGCTGCCATATTCGTATCGAAATGGACCATACTTACAGTATCCTTCACACTTCTCAGCTTTTGCTGAATACAACACTAAATCTCTAAGAATATACGGATACATAAACGTTTTAGCAATTGCAGTGGAACGAAAGTTATTAATGACAATTAAAGTGCCAAAGGATTCAAAGGGATCCATCAGAACGTTCAAGTTATCTACCTGAGAATACAAATTGGAGATCTTATACTCATTTTGGCATTCAATTGTGTCACTACAAGAACCAGTGTGTTCGTTGTATTCTCTTAACTCTTGTTTGTTAAAATAAATTCTATCAACAGCAAAAACAGGAAGCCAAAGTAAAAACTGAATTCAAAACAATATATAAATCATTTTGAAAACTATATATTCAAAAATTTTAAGCTCTTAAACAACAACGAGTATTTGCAAAATGTTGAGTGTTTAATGCCTTAATTCTTAGTATGTATGAGTCTACATGAAGTAGAAAGGAACGTGGGTGGATTTGTCAGGTAGTTTAAGTCCATAGTAACATTCTTTATTAAATCCTAAGTGTAGCAATTATACTAATGACTGGTTAGGTAGCATCAGACCACTACTCGCTTTCGTTTATGCATAGTACCTTGAAACTCATTTAAAAAATAACCACATACTGACTATACAAAGTAGGCTATACCGAATATATTCTGATAACCATTTAAACAAAAATTAATTTTGTAGACGAATGTTAATTTTACCATCTAATAAAGCAATTATGTTCCCTTTATTTAAAGAATTTGGTATGAAAAACAAACCAATCCTTATTAAATGTGATTTATTTTTGTTCTAGCTTGAAAACATGTAAAAGCAATAAGCAACTGTAAATGTAAATTTGAAATAAAATATCTGTTGTTCAAGTTGTTTAATAATATCTAGAAGCAAGGAAATACGTTCAATTACAATAGCATAACGTATGGAAAGTTACTATATAAAGGTGACCCTAACAATCCTAAAATAAAATTAGCAACGGTCAGTTCAATGACAAACTAGGTAACTAAAAATTTTGGTGCATCTGACATTACTGATTTTAAATTCATTCAAACGATGCAATAAAAGCTATATGCAACCGTACAATCTAGTTACATAATGTTTTTGGTGGATAATAAAACCCGCAACGTTCCACGTATAATTCCTTTATGAAAATTAAGCACGCTTAACGGTCCAACTGTAAATGTCTTTCCATACGAAAGCAGAATGGGTCTACAGGATAACCGAAACTTGGCCATGATCTTGTTTTCAATAGGTGAACCCCAATTGAACTTTTTCCAACTTCCAAACACTTTCTTTCCTCGCACATGAAACATTCTTCCAATTTCCAGCAAACCACTCCAAACCACCATAATAAGTACTGCTGCAAGAACTAAAGGAACCTTAGTTAGCAGTTTTAAGATTCCACCGTAGCGAAATAGCACAAAAAATATGTAAATGGCCGTGATTTCACATGCAGCGTTGGTAATTGCCAAGAAAAACCCAAGAAAGCAAAACTCGTTGTAATGAAGAACTTGAAAGGATCTAAACAATAAACGAATATTTTCTGGTTTTCTCATGCTATTTGAACCAGTGTAATGATTTGATGTACGTCCCACGCGTAGCTCTTTTCCCAGAATGTACGGAATGTAAAAATTGTAGACTATCATGGCACTAGCCATGAAACCCATAGCTTGGTTTAATGATGTTACTCCAAAGAAATGATAGATGCAAACCAACAGACGAACTGGAAATATAAAATTTTCCTTTGGAATCAGGAAACCAATGAATGGTACTTCTTGAGGATCCAGTAATACAAGAGCAATCAAACTCAAGTTGACGCACAAGAGCGCACAAAAAACCGTAGTAATACAGAATTCCGGTACAAGTGATAGTAAGCTTTTTTGAACGTTTAGATGAGGGTAATACATTGCTGTAAAAATACAAAGGGCTGTTAATTTTCATAAAAAAGCTTTTTAAAATTTCTTACAAGCTTACTTTGTAAGTGTTGAAGAAAATCCAAAAGGCCATTGAAGCCCACGCATAAGTCGTCACCGTACCACCGAAGAATACTTAGAAAGATTGTAAGTAGCCCAGTGCAAATAAAGAATGCCATTGTAAGATGAAAGCGATCGTAGTTTTCTCTCAGGTAGAGTTTTCGCATCATTAGCACAACCAGCAGCAAGAAAACATAATGCAAAATGTAGAACGCAGCCATTCTACGTCTATAAGAGGGATTGGGATGTAGTGCAAAACGATTTAATGATTTGTTGAATGTGTACCGGGACGCTAGACTTATTCGGGTTAAATTGGTTAATAAAGACAAAACTCGATAAGTTCTTGAATTTAGCATTGCGCTAATCGGCCCACGCACTGAAGTTTTAAAAAGTTCTTAAGTTGCTATGTGTAATTGTACTGGCGGGCAGAAGAAAAGTGTGGACATGCACAAATAAAAGTCAAATTTTGCTATTTTTATATCCAGTTCAACACGTTAAAACTAAGAAAAGAATAACAGCTAAAAATCAATTTAACTACAAATTGTTTTTAGTAGACTGAACCGCAAAACATGAACGGAAAAATAATAATTTAACATTTAACTTATATAAAGTGTTTTGAGTAATAATAGATTAGTAAAAAACCTCATCGTACCTAGTATCGTATACTAGAAAATTTTGGAAATTACATGTTTGTGCATGTTTAGCTTGGCTTGTAAAGCATATATTTCTCAAATGTTAAATGTTGTAGGTTTTAATAATTCCTATTTTTTGTGTAAAACCTGGGTTTTATTTTCACTAGGTAATGATTTTCATGTAAGTTTCTTCTAGTTTTGTGTTTTTGCAGTTTTAATCATGTAATACTTACTATATATATAACTTTAAAATCGTTTATTCTTATTGTTAATTGAAAGTTCTGCCAGTTCAAATTCTAATAATCAAGGATACCTACTTTGTTAGTTTGTCCCTGACACGTGGGCTCATCAATCATTTTTAATAGTTTGTTACCTCTAATTGTAGTTGATTGATAAAGTGGGTTAAAATATGATTTGTTTGTCTATATTTGCTAACCGCGTCAGAAGTTGATTGATGAGTATTTTGTTCATACCAATAAACTATTTAAAGACTTTATAAAAAATGAAGCAATATAATTCAATAACAAAAAGTCATTTGAGTAAAAATAAATAATTTGATACAATTTCATTTTTCACTTCAATTAAATGAAAGTATGATACTTTGGAAAGCAAAATAGTACATTTAAAGAAAACACACTGAACGAAAACAACAAAGGAAATTCTTGTTGTGTAGGGGTTTTAAGAGACAGACATTAGTCTGGTTATTTTAAATTAGTAGCAGTATGCTTCTATTGCCCAAAGAACCGGGAGGCGGTGAAGAAAGGTGGGATTGAAGGAAGAAAGCTGCGTGCGGGGAGAATTGCATCATCTTTTCAGACAGAGAGGAAACGGAACGCAGAATAGCGGCAGAGCAGCAGCAGTCAGTTGGCACTTGACAGAACAGACTTTCAGTGAAAAAGGAGAGTAATTTTTAGAGAGCGATCAATGATCACCGATCATATAATTGAGAAGAGATCAGTAATTGAGATATGATCAGTAATTGAGATATGATCAGTAATTGAGATATGATCAGTAATTGAGAAGTGATCATTACTAAAAAGATTGATCATTTAGTTGAGAGAGATCATTTAATTGAGAGATCATTTAATTGAGAGATCATTTAATTGAGATATCATTTAATTGAGAGAGCATTTAATTGAGAGATCATTTAATTGAGAGAGCATTTAATTGAGAGATCATTTAATTGAGAGATCCTTTAATGGAGAGAGAGAGATCTTTTAATAGAGAGGGAGAGATCATTTAATTGAGAAGTGATCATTTAATTGGAAGAGAGATCATTGATTGAAAGAGATAGAGACAGAGGATTTCCACCTTTTTCCTTGAGTTATTTTCAGTGTTTTGGAGAACATTTTCAGTAGTTTTGATTGAGTTCATTGTGATTGAATGTGTGGGCATTTTAATTGAGATTTTTGGATAATAAAAGGAAAGGTTTTTTAGTGGAATCTGTCGCTTTTAGCTTGTGTTTGTGTTTAAATGATTTCCTTCATCTAGCATCAAGGCACGGAGAATTATTAGGGTAACTAGTCGACGGTTAGTCGGCTAGTTTACGAACATTTGGTGACCCCGACGTGACCTTGGTGCTATTTGAAGGAAAAGGAAACGGGGGAGTTGAAAGACTCCAGTGTGCTTTGGAAAAGCCGCTGGAGGAATGGAAAATGGTACATGGCCATCATACAATAGCTTGCAAAAGGTTTGCAATAATTATCACTAGAGTGTGATCAGAGCAAAATGCAGGCGTAACATTGCTCGGAAGTTTGTTGAAAAAGTATGTCGATACAAATATAATGCCCAAATCCGTTTCACGGAATTGTGGTGGATGTGATAAGCAAAGTTTAAGAACTGCACTGAATTGTGTGAACGCTCTAAAAGCAAAAAAGAAAATAGACGGTTACCGAAACCGAGAAATTTGTATCGTTTAGTAGGTAGTCTAATAGCTAATATCTTTGTAGAATGAAGCGAGCAAAGTTATCGGCTGGAACTAGCGCTGCAACATCAACATCGTTAGTTCATAAGGGTGAGGTTGAAAGCACCGAGTTACAACGAAAGACACCCGCTGGCAAACTGCGCCAGCCGGTGGAAAAAGGCGCAGGGAAAAGTACATCGATGGCCATTGCCAAACGGAATTGGCCGTTGTCTGCTGGCGTGCTGGCTCAACAGTGGATGATGATACGGGACCTAGTGTTGCTGAATTGAAATGCTTTGAGATATATGTGAAGCTTGTCAACAGAATTGTGGAAACAATGGAACTGAAAAGGCTAAATCGGGCTTTGATTGGTATGATGTCCTCAAGTTATCCATTCATTTTGAAGCCTCCGTTGACACATTTCTACTATTTACGAAATTTATTATCGCTGAACGAAATGGGTGGTAGCTCAATGACCTACCATGTACTCTCCGTCGTCTTTAACAAGTAAGTAAAATGGTGGAGTTGATTGAACAATGCTTCAAGAATGTGGACCAGCTTTCCAAGGAGTTGGAAAAATGTCTGGGTTGTTTTGAAGAGAGAGCAGGCTACAGTCACTGGAGTCCAGTGCGGATATTCCGGAGAGAATTAAAATGCTCAGAAAAACACAACAATGTGCCAAGATCTGAAACCGGAAGTCGGACAATCTGCAGCCTGTATTACCAAACATAAGGGAGAGTATCCTGTGTTGGACAGCAATTTAATTACTACTGACATGAAAACAATGGAGAAAAGGCTGGATATTTACAGAAATCTAATTGGCATGGTGAATATGGCACTGCTGATTGTTCTGGAGAAAGTTTTCGAAGACAAGCCTTACAGTTTGGATAGAATCATTGGTGGCATTGTGGAGAAGGTCAAGTGACGTGACTCGAAAGGAGTCACGGATAATTTTACTTTTGACAACAAGTTGGGTGCAATTGCCGAAGGAAAAATTGGAGTAGACTCTACTCAGTAGAGGAATATCCTGAAAATATTCCTTCTTGTCAAACAGCCCAGCAGACGCTGTGAAGCGTGAAGGACTCCGACAGTGGAGGAACTGACAGAGCAGTCAGTATAACAAGCACCTGGTTGACCTTCAGTTTGTGGAAAAGAATCATGACAGGACTAAAAGTGAACTGGAGGAGTTTGGCTGAAAAATGTACAGGGGAAAATAAAGAGCCTTTGGGCGATAACTAAACACTTTTTTGGAAAGATTAGCAGTTGAAGGTACTCCAGTCGGAGATGCCTGAGTGTATTTGTAAAAAACAAACGGAAACTGCACATGTCATGTTGTACTAGCCTGTCAGGTGGTGGATGAGACGGACAGGGAGTTGATTGAAGAGGAAGTGGCAGCTCTTCAAGAGAAATTTGATAACTATTCCGGATCGCTGCATAAGACTTAGCTGGTTTAGTTAGATGGGAAATGGTGGAAAGATCATTATTGAGAAACGAGGAAATGGATTCCCAAAACGGAAACTGAGGTAAAGTCCTTTCAACAACCGCATAATACATTGACAGAGAATACAATGCTCTGGAACAATAATTTTAGTTGCAAACCATATGTGACTGGAAAAGGAAGCTGGAGAATTTGAATTTGAAAGCACAGTTGCGTCTGGAAACGTATGCGGATAGTGGAGGGGGCAATCCGGTGGCACATAGGGCAACCAAGTTTAATGCCCTGTGGAGCTTGGCCAAGGAAGTGATTCGCAGATTGGAATTGAACTATCAATTACCAAGATTGGCAAGATTGGATAGAACCAGGATAAAGTTGACACACATTTCGGATATTAATTGTAATATGAAAGATGCCAATAGCAGACTGCAGAGTGTGAAGGGTCTGAAGCAAACCCTGGAACAAGGATGACCCTGGATATTCTGAGGTACGTCCTGTAACTCAAAGAAAAGGTTACGCGGACCAGTGAACCCAATAGTGCTCAAAAATCCATGAAGATACCGAGCTGCAAAACCATGAGTTTGCAAGGTGGACGAATGACATTCAGGAAACTAGACAAAAGCTAACAGTTTGAGCTGCCCTTTTTGAAGGTTTAGAAAAGACAGACAATGTTATGGAAGATTGGCTGGAAGAAATGTAAGATTAATGTGAGCAAAGCCAATCAGGGTATGACCAAGTTGGAGGGTCATATCGTTGAAAGTTGAGAATGGAACTACAGCAGTATTCTGATGGTCGCGCAGACCCCGTAGAGAGACGGGGGAGAAAGTTTTTTAGTTAGAAACGGTACTGAAACTCCAGAGATTGAAAATGAAAGGACTCCCGTCATTTCATTTGGGGGAGGATGAACGAAAACAACAAAGGAAATTCTTGTTGTGTAGGGGTTTTAAGAGACAGACATTAGTCTGGTTATTTTAAATTAGTAGCAGTATGCTTCTATTGCCCAAAGAACCGGGAGGCGGTGAAGAAAGGTGGGATTGAAGGAAGAAAGCTGCGTGCGGGGAGAATTGCATCATCTTTTCAGACAGAGAGGAAACGGAACGCAGAATAGCGGCAGAGCAGCAGCAGTCAGTTGGCACTTGACAGAACAGACTTTCAGTGAAAAAGGAGAGTAATTTTTAGAGAGCGATCAATGATCACCGATCATATAATTGAGAAGAGATCAGTAATTGAGATATGATCAGTAATTGAGATATGATCAGTAATTGAGATATGATCAGTAATTGAGAAGTGATCATTACTAAAAAGATTGATCATTTAGTTGAGAGAGATCATTTAATTGAGAGATCATTTAATTGAGAGATCATTTAATTGAGATATCATTTAATTGAGAGAGCATTTAATTGAGAGATCATTTAATTGAGAGAGCATTTAATTGAGAGATCATTTAATTGAGAGATCATTTAATTGAGATATCATTTAATTGAGAGAGCATTTAATTGAGAGATCATTTAATTGAGAGAGCATTTAATTGAGAGATCATTTAATTGAGAGATCCTTTAATGGAGAGAGAGAGATCTTTTAATAGAGAGGGAGAGATCATTTAATTGAGAAGTGATCATTTAATTGGAAGAGAGATCATTGATTGAAAGAGATAGAGACAGAGGATTTCCACCTTTTTCCTTGAGTTATTTTCAGTGTTTTGGAGAACATTTTCAGTAGTTTGATTGAGTTCATTGTGATTGAATGTGTGGGCATTTTAATGGAGATTTTTGGATAATAAAAAGAAAGGTTTTTTAGTGGAATCGGTCGCTTTTAGCTTGTGTTTGTGTTTAAATGATTTCCTTCATCTAGCATCAAGGCACGGAGAATTATTAGGGTAACTAGTCGACGGTTAGTCGGCTAGTTTACGAACACACACTATATATTAATGCAATGAATATCACAAGAACACTTAAAAGTTGAGTCCGAGGCAGCATTATTTTGAGTATATATTTTGAGTATTTTGAGGATATTTCTTACATTATATTAATGTACTTATATTTCATCACTTAAAAATGTTGTTGCATTTATTATCCAAACAAAACTGAGGCAAGGATTAGGTGAAGAGAAAGAATTTTATTAGACCTTATTTAAAAAATAGGTTGAACTAACAAGTTGTACAAGGATGCGTTTGTACAGTAGCAAGATGGTACAATCACAGACTAACCAAAACTTGTTTCCTTGTAAGTTAAGGAGTCGGTATATTAGGCTCCACAATTTTTCAAAAAATGCTCTTATTAGTTTCGCTATTAAAACTGCCATGGTTTTAGTAATACAACCACTACCAACTGTGGCAGCTGACTTAAATAGTTTTGCTTTCCCGGAGTTTTTAAAAAACTGTACTGTTTATTTTGCACGTAGCAACACAACGGAATTCATACAAATTTACAATGACGTACTTAGCAAATACGAACTAGTTACATGGCAAATATCACTAGTGAACCAAAAGGGACATAAGATAAACTTGACCGCTAACGATTCTTACATATCTAGAAATGTTTTCAGGCAACAAAAATATTCGAAAATCTGTTCTGTATACGTTGACGGCAAAGGCCAAAAATCAATCAAACCCTTTGATATTAGTAAGTTTTTAACTATACCAGAAGGCCTGACGGTCCAATACCTTTTGGTGCTTTTTACATTTGCCAAGTTTACAAACTTTGCTTTAACATACTTTCAAATTTCAAAAAACGTAAAAGCCCCGAATATAATTGTCTTTGACTTAAATAGTCAGAAATGGTTTGCTGGTTGCTATGGTTGTAATAGTTTATACCGCAACGCTAGGTTTATTGACACATATCGGGAGAATTGGCTAGTAGAACTGAGATTGCTTCAACTTAAAGAGCTTCAGCATAATAATTTGAGGCAAAGAGACCTCAGCAATTTGCGTAACATTTACAATCATCGTCCCAATAAGTACAGATATTCTGCAAATCCCTGCGAGATATTGCTTCAAAACTTTAAAAAGAAGTTACCGATCAAACCAATGTACATAGATGTTTCGAAGCAACATTTTTGCATTCAAGAAATTGTACTGAATTCTTTAAATTGCACATCAGACGAATGTATTAGAAAAGCAGAAAATAAGTTTAAGTATGCTGATATTTTTAACTTTGAAGATTACTCTCTTTATACACCACTTCCGAACGGTGTGCGATTTAATGGTATTAAGTTTTTTGTTCTTCTTGGAAAAGATGAAAGTGAAAAGCAGGTAAACCTCGCAGCAATTATTAACCCCTTGTCGCACTACGTTTGGTTTTGGATTGTTCTGTCTTACGTCGCGCTGTTAGCTGCATTACAATTTGGAGGATTTCAAATTGACCTAGCAAGTTTCTGGCTCTTTGCTACAAGCATTGAACAAGGGGAAGATGTGAAAAAGTACAGAAATTGTCACACTTGGCAATTGTTACTAACTTGGATGTTTGCCGTATTCCTATTTCGAAATTTGTACACGTTTTCAATGTATTCTCATTTGACCAAGCAGCCAGAAGCTTCTGATCTGCCGAAAACAATTTATGAAGCTTACAATAAAATAAAGCTAATTGTAACACCACATGAATTAGGCCAGCAAATTCTAAGTAAAATCAATCGTTCAGAAACTGCAAGCGGTAATGTGAGTTTATACAAGCAAATTGTTTTGTATACCAAGCATATAATCCCATTCAGATTGCCAAACCAACATTTTCAGGCATTATCCGAATACAGGCCCGTTTGTTGTTTAAATTTACCCAGTATAGTCGAAATACATGGACTCCAGCGTACCAAAACACCTCCAACGTGCCCTACAACATCTAGAGTTGCAGTCCTCTATGAAATATTTGAAACAGCAAAGCAAATTCCTATAAGATTTCTTAAGCTTTATTTAACTCTGAAACGAAGAAAAATTTATGAAAATGCAAATTCGCAAATGTTTCTCTCTACCCTCTTAACCTGGAGTGTATACAAATACATGTACAATAGTGAAAGAATCCAAAGCGTCATTTCTAGACTTTCGGATAGTGGTATTACATCATTGTTAGAGAAGTTGGATGACAATTTAAGAAATACCGAAATGATAAATTATAACCTGCAAAATATTTCAAACTATGTAGTTTTGGGCCATTTGAAGCAAATGGCTAACAAAAATACCGTAGACCTGAATAGAGAGTCAATACTAATTAAGTTGAGGTCCTTGTATCTTATATTTACCTTGCTATTTTGCTCACTTCTTGGCTGCATGGCAGCATTACTGGCTGAACTGCTTTGGAAAAAAATATACAAAGCCAGATTTGATTTCTGTAATTAAGCACATGGAAGTAAAATAGAATTGAACTTTTTCGACTTATCAATTTACAAACATCAATTTACATTGATTGCATTTTCTGTCACTATAACCAAAAATCTCGTGGATTAATACGACTACTGAAACAATTGATGAATTTGCTGCTGCTTGTAAATCTGTAAAACAATTGTAAAACATAAACAAATACATAGAGCTTGTTTCACATTTTGGTTATTATTTTAGTGTTTGATTGTTATTCTAGTACTTCCTGTAAAAACGTTTTGGGAAACGCAAGTTTCAAAAATGCTTCAAAGTGTATGTATTTAAAATGCTATGCAGAAAGAAATTAGATCATACGATAAACAAAAGGTAATTAAATGTTTTAAAAATCACCTTACATGAATAGTTAATAGTTGACCTCCCCTATTTACAACTTAATGTTTTGTAAAAGTTTTAAGAAATATATCGTTAAAAAGCTGCCCAAAAATGTCGCTTTGTAGATATTAACAGATATTTTTTCCAACGCACATACAAATAAACCGATGATCACTTCATAGAAATACAATGAAAGAAGCTGTAGGTTTTCTAAAATTCTACAACACCAGTATAGTATCACGCACACGGTCAGCCACATTCCTGTATAAACATATTTGAAAACTGTAATTTATTTCATAAAATGATTTATACATCAATCGTAGTGGCCAGTTGTTTAATGATTTGCAAAAAATATTAAGATATATGGGAAATCATAAGCAAAAACTCTGGTTTTGTGCTTAAGTGTGCTACGTAGACAAACTTTTGAAAATTTTGAATTGCTATTCCTGACTAAAATGAACGTAAACATTTCTGCTTTTAAAAGGAAAACTAAAATGACGTAAGCTATAATGCTTTAGTACACACTTAATGTTCTCACTAGGAAATAAAACTTTATTTAATGGAACTAGAAATACCCAAGGAGACAATCAATTTGCAAGGTTATACGCTTTGTTATAATTAATTATGTTTTAACACACCGGAAGACCAAAAATAAATAAAATAAAACTTAAAACAGTATTCGGTAACTCAATTTAAATATCTTAACAATATATTGATGTGTAATTTTTCCAATAAACCTTTATTGTCACACATGTAATACATAAGCTATTTCCATGTTTAAAATACATTTAAACTTTTTCTATTTAAAAATGACACACACATTTTGCAAGCTTTTACTAATTAGTAATAATAAAATACTTATAACACAAATCCATAGTCATATTATAGTAATTCATTATTTACAACGAATGGTGTTTGACTGATGATTGCAAATCAAGATGCAATATAGCATGTCTTGTTCAAATCTGGTGTCAAATTGGTGTGAAGCACACATAATGTTAATAACCGCACTTAAACAAACTAAACTTCATGTAAATGATGTTTTGAAAAGTAAAATAGCACACACATCAAATATCACAAAAACACTTGAGGCTTGAATCCGAGACAGCACATTTCTGAGTATGTAATATAGTATCATTTTTAAAGAAGTACACAGCCTTACATGACTACTTAATACTACTTTTGTATTTATTGCAACGACTAAGTAATATTTTGTCAAAGTGTCAAAAATATATTATTAAAAACTGTACAGAAATGTAACTTTGTAAATCTATACAGATAGTTATGCCTAGTACAGGGACCCACGATCAAATCCAGAGCCGAGCACGCATTTTGAACTGATAAAATACATACATATTTCAGCTGCTGGGTGTTACGCGATCACCTGACTAACTACATTGTTTCGTGGTACTCAACAATTTATAATGCGGGATTTAGTTGTGAGGCTAGAAGTAAGTCTCTGTACAAAACAAATGACCGTATAGCATATTGCATCAAAATGTATTCACAAAAGCTGTAGGTTTTCTAAAACTTTAAAATAGTAATATAGTGTCAAACACTCTGAGAAAAAGATTTCTTGATAAGCTGATTTGAAACTGGTAATTTATTGCAAAGAATGGTTTATATGTTAATCTAATTGGTTGCAAACCACCTACTAGTTTTTTTAACAAAAGATTTTCTTGTTTTTTACTTAGTCTGCATAATGCGTAGTTTACGCTGGCTTTATTACGCCACTTTCTAAGCAATTGTTTTACAAAGTAGTCTAAATTAGAAGCAAGTTGAACAACACATAGTACCATTATGCAAAGCATTACATCAAATGCAACAATCATTAAATAGAACTCTACTGGAATAGCATGTTTTCCTTTTACGACCACCCAAGTTAAGGCCACAATAGCCCAAAAACAAAATGAAATGGAAAGTGACAATAATTGACTTACGGTTTCGTTTACCATTGAAAAAATTAAATGAAGGATGTTATATGCTTTCACTACTTTAAAATTGGTATCTTGGTTCTGATCTAGTGAAAACATATTTTCAAGGTTACACAGTATCTGGTAAATACTGACAAGCATTACAACAGCGCAAGCTGTAATAAATGATATGGTTCTATTACTCTCAAAAATAGCCAACACAGAAACGAGTCTAGCTACGAAGCAAAACATTCTTGTCAATATACTTTGTTGGGCAGAGCTTCCAAAGATATCTTTAAAAATGAAAAAATATGGATCAAACTGGAAAACTAAGGAACAAATAAATACAAAAAACGGAAGTAGAATGCAAGCGAGTATCAATCCCAGAATGCACAAGTCGGCAGAGTTTCTCATTTTACTCGACCCTCGAACTGATGAACCTGTTAATAGTCGTTTAATCATGAGCAAAAACTGGTCTGAAATGCATACTAATACAATGTCACTTACCTAAATTTAGTACTGCATCGTGATTCAAAAACTGATTAAAACCAAAAACACCTTCTGGGTATTTCAAAATGATTGCTACGGCTGTAAGCATTCCTCCGCAACCAAGCATTCCGGCACAATGCAGCATCAAAATTCCATTGTTGAATCCTTCTTTATGATACACAAACCGACGTATCACAATATTGTACACAAATCCTGAAAAAAGTACTAGTTGTAGACAATATGAAATAAAAAACAAAATCCAAGGTTTTCTGGATTTGCTTAGTGAAACGCGAGTATATTCCGAATTCCAAAAGTATGGACTTTTTGGCATGTAGAAGAATCCTCGTTTGTGAATTATAAAAGCCCGTATTTCAAACGGAGTCAAGGCTTTTGTTTCTGCTGTTTGGGGCAAATTCAACAAGAAACCTAGTAAACTGGCCAACTTTAAAGTATCATGGAGTACCATATTATCTAATATTGAGTTGCAATCATTTAAGATAACGATGTCTTAAATGTCCTATAAGTCCTTAAAATAAAGTTATGTTATCTGATAGTGTAAACAGACGCGTAAAATTTTAACCTTGAAATGTTATGTTGCTACATAGATGAACTTAGTTTTCAGTTTGTCCTTTCAGAAGAAAACTTACGTAAACATTCCTGCTTTGAAGTTGAAAACTGGATTTATGGGAACTAAATCCGCTTTATATACAAATGTTAAAGCGCTATTACACAAGTTGCTTTTATGTTTCTACCAAGAAATAAACTTTATTTAACGGTCCTCAAAATAACCAAGGAAATAATTTACTTGCAAGGTTATACCTGCAAATTAAACATGTTTTAGCTCACCACAAGACAAAAAATTAAATTAAATTATGAAAGCGTAGTATATGGGGCTGTATATTAGTTACCTTTTGTGTTTTATTTTTCCCGACAAAACTTTGCAGATATATACGTCTATAAACTGGGTTTATTTGTGTGAAATTTAGACATTTTTCTATTATATTTTTTTCCAAATTGTACTTAGTCATCATACTAAAGTATTTGCTAACACAAAAATAGAATAGAAAAATCATATTTTATATATGACCATGACAAGGTTATAACCACGTAGGCATGTGCCTATATTGTATGCAAATAAAATTCAATCATTCTTAATACTTTATTAACATATTGTATTTAAGCTAAAATGTTTTATGTCGACCTGATGTTTAAATGGAATACTTCATATATTGATTTATTTTATTATGGCAATCAATAAGCATCTTTTTCACTAGTTGGAGTACCTTGATTTCAAAATAAAAAGATTATTTGTTGAAGAAAACTACAACCGTGAGCAAACCTAATATGATAATTTTGAATTTATCAATTTAGGATTAACTTTAAAGGATCATAGGAAAAAAATAGATAGCATTACCAAAATACCTGGTGCCAACATTTAAAACCTTTTGAGGGCTATTTATCTTGAGTTTGTGAAATTTTATCATTTTAAATATATTATTTGATTGGGTAATGGATTCTATATATTGTTGCTACATGGCACTTCAAAAATAATTGTAGCTGAGGGCAAATTCTTGTATCCAAATAGTTGTTTGGTTGCTTATGTTATAAATTCTCTTTTTAGTACAACAAAAATGTTAGGAATGCAAAATTTTCAAAATTCTTTCCTTTTGGATTTACTTTTCTCTTTTATTAAAACTGCAATGCTGTTAGTTAATTGGCCAATATCCATTGCAGCAGAGTTACACGAATCTAGCGTCAATAATTTGATTTTTCCTCCGTTTCTTAAAAGTTGTACGGTTTATTTTCCACACACCAATGAACTTGGATGTACAAATATTTACACCAAATTGCCCACTATTTTCGAGATAGTTACTTTGCAAGTAGTGGTATCACATCAAAACAGAAATATAATAAACTGGATTAACAACATCTCAGACTTCAATAGTAGAAACATTTTGTTACACCAAAAATATTCAGAAATTTGCTCTGTATACACTGATGGTTGTGCCAAGAATGTACCAATTGAAACTTCAAATCCATTTGATATTGGCCAAATTTTGACTTTACCATCAAACCTAGTGATAGATTATCTTTTGGTGTTTCTAAGGTTTCCCAAATTTGCAAATCCTGATACAACATTCGTTAGATTTTCCACGGGCAAGGAAGTGCGTTCTGTATTAGTTGTTGATGTAAATCATCAAAATGTTTACGCTGGATGTTTTGGCTGTAGCAGTCTAAAAATACAAAGTATATACAAACCTGGGCACTGGATTGCGGAATTGCATTTATTTCCAAGCACCCAACTTAAAACTGAACAATCTCAGAATAGTATTTGGAAACTTAGCTACCTAAACAACATACGTGACGATTATCAGTCTGCAAGAAACACACAAAGTCCATGCGACAAGTTGTTTAAAAACATAATATTTTCCAATGATGCAAATGGCATAAAAGATAAATGCATTAAAACGCTTGTAATGTATTCTGTAAACTGTACGTCAGATGAATGCGTGGAAAGTAACAGTAATCGGTTGCAACATGATGATATTTTTGCTTATCATATATTCAGCGCTGTTCAAGCACCCACACCCTTTGGTGCCAGAATCAACGGTATCAAGTTTTTTGTTATTCTTGGAAATGATGAAAGTGGAAAAGGTGTCAAGACAAATCTAGAAGCAATTGTAAATCCGTTGCCATCCTCAATTTGGATCTGGACACTTTTAGCTTATTTTGGGGTGCTAGCAACATTCAAAATTGGAGGAATTCAATTTACTCTTGCAAGTTTCTGGCTATTTGCGGCAAGCATGGAAAAAGGTGATAATGCATGTGCTTGCAGGAATCAACACACTTGGCATTTGGTACTAGGTTGGATGTTCACAGTAATGCTACTTAGAAATTTCTACACATTTGCAATGTATTCTCACTTGACGAAGCAAGCAGAACCTTCTGACTTGCCGCAGACGATTTATGAGGTTTACAAGAACATTAAGCTGGCTATGGCACCATACCAATTGGGCGAACAAATTATGTTGCAAATCAATGCACTAAAGCGTGACAATAATATCCGTTTACACAAACTTATTGTTTCGTACACGAAAAACATAATTCCACTCGGAAATCCAGACCAACACTACCAAGCTATTGCAAACTATCAACCTGTTAACTGTCAAAGTATATATCTTGAATACGTGAATACTCTGCGTTATAAAAAACCGTTATGCTCTACAACATCAAGAATTGCAGTGCTATACGAAGTGTTTGAAACAAGACAACAATTTCCCGTAAGATTCTTGAAACTTTATTTAGCTCTAACAGGCAGACAATTTTATGAAAATGTTAACGCACAAATGTTTCTCTCAACACTATTAACCTGGTATGTACATAAACATACTTATAACATTGAGAAATTACAGGATATCATTTCAAGGCTCTCGGAAAGTGGAATATTGTCAATGTTCGAGAAACTAGAGGACAATTTAAAAAGTACTTTAGCTTTACATTCAAATAGTACACATCGACAAAAAAATTTGGGTAATATTGCACTGGAGCTTTTAAATCAAGTAGTTACCAACAAACAAGTCAATTCTGATAATATTTCTATAAAAATGGATTCGTTCTTTGTAATCATTTTAATGCTACTATACTTGCTTGCAATATGTATGGTTGTGATTGTAGCTGAGTTGTTCTGGAAACGCTTTCACTGTTATCTGTTTTTCATAAATTCATTTCTACGCTACTGGTTATGGCATTTGGCATTAGAGATTTTTAAACTGCTAAACTACAAATGTTCATACCTTAAGAAATTCAAGCTTAAACCTTAGTTCGTATTTTAAGCATACAACAATTCCAGCATTTCTTATTAAATATAGAAACAAACATTTTATTAAAACTAGGATTTGTAATAAGACAGAAACAAACTGCAAACGTAATACTATGTTCACAATTTATCGTATTTATTATTAGCTCACCGATTTAAAGAGAAGCTTATTAAGATAAACGTTTGCTCTAAATCAGAAAAATTTGATTCGCAGTTTTTTATCGTACACTTTCGTTTTACTTACGAATAAAATTTGCTGTTCAGGTAAGCGTTGGCAGTTAAGTTGTAAAATATCGCTTCTGAACATTATTTTTGGCGGACAGTTTTATGTTAATATCGTTTTTAGAAGTAAGCATCTTTAAATGGTTTACCATCGACTGGTTAATAACAACAATTGTTTAGCATAGTGTTTTGTGATAATAAAAACAAACCTAGACATCAACTGCTCATCGGATTTTTATTTGAGTAAACTAGTAAATCCATCGTCAACAATCACATAATGCTTATAATCGCCCATCATCTTAAAAAACCTACACAATGCATTGCTAAGACGCAAGCAAGACATGGTTCGCTTAAATAAAAATTTAAATACCAAAATCAATCATGTACTCGAATATTTTCTTAATCAGGAATTCAAAGCTCAACAACGCATGCGACTAAAATGCTAATCAAAATTGGATAGTTAAATTTTCACTAGTTAAATAGGTTGGGCACCTTAAATATTTTTATTCTGCAGCATTGCACCAGTTGAAGCATAAAATAATATTGAATAAGGAAACATCAAAATATTTAATATTTAATCAAGCTTTAGGCATTCTATACCAAACACTTATTCTAGAGTATTGACAAAAATCCAAAAATATTTTTAAGTAGCAAGTTTACAAGTTGTCGTAGTAGAACAAAACAGAACTTCAATAAAATTACTTATATAACTAGTTATTTTTAAGCAGCAAAAACGTTACACCATACATGATCGAGAATGTTCTCTGTACAAATTAATATAACCTGCCACATTATAAAATCTATGCAAACGTATAATTAACTCAAAGAGTTCTACGGAAATTAGGTAATTTTCATTTTCATTATGATAGTCATACTTACATGATGAATTAAGAATTACACTTTCAAACTTGTATGTTTTAACAATAAATAAAATAAAATAATGACAAACGACTTACCTCATATTTAATTGATGTTTACTTATTATAACTTACGGTAATAAGATTTTAATTAAACAGCTTAACTAACAATACATGTAAACAGTTAATACATCGAATTTTTAAGGAAAATCGTGGTAGAATTTTTAGTAGAAATATGTACAGTTTGCATTTTGCAAGTATTTTTTAATTTATTATTTACTATTGTTCTACAACTTTAAATTTACGGTTTACTTGAAACTATTGAATATGTAAGTGTTTAGTGCGTGCATATTAGTTTGTGATTTAACTCATTCTGATCATGCAACAGACAGTGCTTAGAACAATATAGTCGATTGCATTTTGAACAACTAAACTTTGCGTTTTCATCTCCACAGAACCTACACATGTCTTGCAATTTGTCCAAATAAATCAAGCATTTTGGTTCATCAACTCTTATTCCATTGCTCAAATCCATCGCATCAATTCGCATGTATGGGTTTAAAATCGCCAATCGGCAACCAGCTCTAAAGTGATTTAAAGTTTTAGCGGATTTGTGTACATTATAGATATAAAGTCGCGTTGCATCACCGTTGCAGTCCTCAGCTATCAAACGAATTGAAGCAATGCAAGGATTTGGATCTTCAATAATAGTAAGTTCTAGGACACAATTTTCATAAATATGATCTTCAGTAGGGTTCATTTCTTCTAATACGATTGGCTTTGTATTGAGCAATTTATTTGGTGTTTGCTGGACAAGGTTAGGTTGAATTGGTATTGTAAATGTTTTTCCTTTATATCTTTTTCCTTTGCCAACTTTAAATTTCTTTGTAAACTCCTTAAGGTATTCACGATGATTGAGAATCATTGCTTTTCTGCCTGGTGCCAGGAGATAAGGTTTTTGCTGAATCACATTGTTTGGTTCGTTTTCTTCTGTTGATAGATAGATAGATTAGGTTTATTGTCAACAAGTATCCTCAAAAGATACATTACACCTGAGTGACATAAATACGTCACATTTTTTCAATGTAAAGTAGGGTAAATTGTATTGAATATTTGTTACAAATTTATAAGAAAACTTAGGATTATCGATTAATGACTAAGTCAAAAATGTTTGGCAAATCACATAATACCTGTTGACTTGGCTGCTCCGCAATTCGGAGATTCATTCAAAAGCGTATCCAAGAATTTCTTCACGTATGAATCTTTATAAGGCAGATAGCAATCCAGCTGTTCTTTCTCTGCCTCTTTTCCCCACGTATAATGTTCATTCATACCATTGAGACATTCATCTTCATGCTTTTCATAAAAGAATAAATCAAGCTTATACATGAGACCCGCTATTTGATACAGAGCTTCCGGATAATTTCGATGTTCTCGGGGAGCCACGCTTAGAAACTTCCCGTATGCTGATATCGCGTCGTAATAATAGTTTGTCATAAATGGATTTCTTGATTGCAGGTGACGTGCAACGTAATATAAAAGCTCGTAATTTTGAGGAAATTTTTGTAGCCCCTTTTCGGCGTAAAATATTCCTTCTGTAAATTTTTTCTTGAAACCTAACAAAATAACTAACAGCTCATAATAATGCATATTTTCTGGATATCTCCGAACACCCTCTTTCAAAATTTCTACATCGAACATACCTTCAACCTTACGAGAACAGTGCATATTCAAGGCTACAAAACAGTACCGATTTTTTTCGTCATTTTCTCCCTTGTTATTACAATGTTTTTCGAACAAGTCACAAACAATGGTTTTCAATTTTTGAGTAATGTTTTCTGGCATGGTTACCAAATGGAAATCTTTTACTGCTACGCTATACAACATATCAATAATGATTCTTTCCTCCGTTTCCGTGTACTCTCCTTCCTGTCTAAGTATTTTAATTAGCTGATTACTTTCTTTTAAAGTTTCTATGATACTTCTTGCAATTGTGGAACCATTTTTAGCTCGTTGACAGATAGATGAAATTTGAAGAGTTGTTAATGGTTGTTGTGCTGTATGTTTCCAATCAACCGTCAATAAACTCATTGTAAAATTATGTGCCGCGTTAAAAATTTTCCAACCCATTGACTTAATTTGATCACACATTCTGTCATATCTCTCAAGAAATGTCATACCTTTTGACTCAAAATTATATGCTTTCTCAAATTCCAAAACATCGGGCATCAATTCGTTTCTACCTTCTTTTACTTCTTCAATCATTTCGTAAAATAGTTTTGATTGCTTGATCAAATCTGGGTTTCTCAGCTTGCGCCCTATTTTCACCATATTCAATGCTTTTTCAGGTTCGAGCTGCTCTATATAGTATATTGTTAGACTGTAAGTTGCATTTACATTTTTCAAGCTAACCGCTTGCTTCCAACACATTTCTGCCATTTTGCTGTCTTGCTCAACCCCTAAACCTTTAGAATACAATATACCCAAATTGTTTGCGGCTGAGTCAGAGCCATTTTCCATTGCCCTTTTGAACCATAACTCGGCCTGTTTCATGTTTTGCTCCACGCCGACGCCGTCATGATACATTAGTCCAATCATGTATTGAGCTGCGACAACTCCAACATTGCATTTCATCTGGTTGTACACACCAGGCGTTTTCAAATCCATCTCTGCAATTTCAAAACACATTTGTAACGCTTTAGGAATATCCTGTGTTACTCCTCGACCATAATAGAAGCACATTGCCAGGTTGTACATCCCATCTGGATTTTTGACAGACGCTGACTTTTGGTAATACATCGCCGCTTTACTATAATCTTGCCTTACATTCCAGCCACAAAAATGCTGATGTCCGCGATAAAGATCATCATGACCTTTCCAAAATTTCCCCGCAAAACGATTTAGTTTGAGAAATTGGACTTGACTTAAGTTTTGTCCAAGTTCGTTATTAAAATGATCCACTCTTTCTTCTAAATTTGGCATTAGATTTGGATTTAAATGTTCCTCTCTATTTTGAGCGGCAAACAAAAGTTTGCACGAATCCAAATCTTGTTTGACCTGAGTTTGGTCTGGTGAAAGGGATAAGGATTTTTCAAAATGGAAAATAGCTTGTGAATATTCGCCTTGTAATTTATAACACTGTCCAACAAGATGGTGTGCTGCCCAGGAACTTTTGTTAAGTTCAAGGGCATTTTCTGAATCTGATAAAGCTAAACTGACAAAACTTTGGTCGGAAATTGGGTCTTTTACCAGGGAAATATAACAGTTTGCTCGTTGTTCGTAAGTCTTTCCGCGATCTTCTGGTTGCAAATTGGGAATTTCAATGGCTTCGGTAAACTTTTGGGCAGCTTTCTTCCATTTCTTGATTTTACAAAACTGCTTAGCTTTGGCTAACAATTTGTTTGCATATGCACGGGCTTTTAGAGATGATGATAATTCTGCTTTGGTAATTAATGAATCAATTTCTTGTTTTGGCATTCCCAGAATAGTCATGCTGTTAGTTACAATGCCCACTTTGGCTTTATATTCATCCATGGATATATTTTTTGTTGTATGATGTGCCAGATCATTTCTTACTTGTTTAAGCTGGTAAACAGCATTATTTTCCTTTTCATATTGCTTTTTATCACCAACATTTTGAATTACAAGACCGAGTAATGGTATATCCCATTCTTCAATTGACTGTTTTTGTAAGGAGTGTTTTTGAAATGACTTGGCTTTCTTGCAAACTTCTTTTATAAATTGTTGCTTAACGTCACTATCACACGTCCATTCTTCATCCTTTTCAGATTTCCATCTGGTTTGAAAATGATACCTAAGGAAGGAACATGAACTGAGAACAATGTTGTCAAGCTTGTAGTAGTTTTCTTGCTCTGAGCAAGAAGTCGTGGTGTTGGTTAGTGCCATTCTGAGAAAATCAAAAAATCCAAAATCAAATCACCTCTCTTCAATAACTAGTTCATAAAAAGGATGTTTTGATTTGATATGTTAAGATTTCAAATGTTGAAAAATTTTAAGCGCTTTGAGTCAACATCAAACCGTATAACTGAAACGATTAAATGATATTATTGCTTACTTGATGTTGGGGTTCCTTATTTCATCTTTACTCAACGTTTTGCATACTTGCATGCTTTTGGAGGAAATTCAAGTTTCATATTGATTGAAAACGAAAATCAGTTATTCAAACTGAGCATTATTTGCTTATCTTATCTGAGTTTTGCAATACGGTCCTATAGAACAAAACGTATAAAACGTTCGATGTTTTATTAAGATAAGGTTGAATAAAAAACGTTAATATTGTCATGTGATGGACGAACGTACGAAAAGTTTGACAAAAACGTATACATACCATTACAACGCTTATCATGTCGATTGAAGAATATGGTAGAGCGTAGTTTCACCGCTACTACAAACGAAAATTTGTGAATATTTTGCCTTTATTTATGAAGTTTGGAGAATTTAAATAGTTCAAAAGTACTTTTAAATTCATTTTTATAGTAAACTACTTAACAGCAACAGCAAAAAGTCAAGAAATTTGAATAATCTCTAGTTTTTAAAAACTCGTAATAATACCCGCATGATAAATATATTAAAATAAATGAATAAAGCAGCATTCTATCGTAACAATATTATTACAATATAATATACCAAGCTATTAGAAAAATTGCACTTAAAAACAATACAAATGTGATATAATAAAAATATATATAAAAACATTCAAATGAATTTCTCATACTTTAAAATAATTTGATATGAACAAACCTTTTACGGCTTATCAATTTTTCTGTAAAGTCATGCTCAAGCTTTGAAAACAAAACACTCAATAAGTTTTTATATTGTGTCTTTGAGATATTCCCAAAGTCAGTTTAACGTTACTTTGCATGACGAAAGGATTCATGATTCAGTATTGCGATTACTGCATTGTATTCCATATATTTTAAGTTACATAGACAATGATTTTTTTTATTTTTCTGCAAACTCACATGATTTTACCTTTCTGCTGTCTGGACTCTGGTGTGTATTTTTTATCAGCTTGTCTCACTATCATTGACAAACCACATGCCAGAATGCTCTCCACTCTCTATCGTCTTTACTGACCTTGGAACCAAAGCCATTTCAATTTACATAGATTCTCCTCTACATTCACTATGAATATCAAAACTTAAAAAACAAACCTGTTGCTTAGCTGGTCATCTCCAAAATCCTTGTCAGTCGGTCATTCTATCTGGCTGTAGAATTTACAACTTTTTTTAGATCCGGCCGATTCTACACGCTTTTACAAAATTCAAATTTCAAAATGAATCAGAATATTTCAATAAGTTTACTATTAGTGGCATTTGTTGCCTTAGCATTTGGTTCAGAAGATGCTGACCGACTTTCAAAAATAGTCAACACAAAAAACGGACCAGTTCAAGGAATAATCAAGCAATCTCGTAATCCTTCTGTGGAGTTTGCCAGTTTCTATGGTCTTCGATATGCAAATCCTCCAGCAAGATTTGAGGTAACCTTTTTACAAATAAATTGTTCTTTTGATCAAATAACAATTTGTATTTTTAATAATAGCCTGCCAAACCATTCACCGAAACATGGTCCACCCCAAAACTAGCCAAAACTCCCGGTAGCCAGTGCACCCAACCCGGTTTCCCCGACCCCAGCGGCACCGAAGACTGCTTATTTGTAAACGTCCACGTCCCCACTTCCGCTTTGGAGTCCTCCAATCCCCTTCCGGTAATGTTCTGGGTGCACGGTGGAGGTTTTGCCTTTGGCGACGGTCACAACTACGGCGCAGAATATTTCATGGAAAACGAAAACGTTATTCTAGTCACAATAAACTATCGTCTAGGCGTTTTAGGATTTATCAGCATGGGTGATGATAACACATTCACGTCAAACAACGGCCTTCGCGATTTGGTTCAGGGACTTAAATGGGTTCAAGAAAACATTGCCAATTTTAATGGTGACCCCAACAAGGTCACCATTTTTGGGGAGAGTGCTGGCTCAGCCGCGGTACATTTTCTGCTACTGTCTCCATTAACAAAAGGCCTGTATCACGGGGCTATTATGCAAAGTGGAGCGTTTAGTTTCTGGAGTGCTGAAGAAAATCCTGGTCATTATGCCAAAGAATTTGCAAAAGCTCTAAAGTGCAAAAATATTGAAGATGGAGCGGAAATAAGAAAATGTTTGGAAAAAGTACCTGCGAAAAAGTTAATGCTGACTCAGGCCACATTTGCACTCGTAAGCAATTTAGTACAAAAGTAAAAATTGCGAATTCTTTAAAAATTTCATGCTAATTAATTTTATTGATTTATTTAGCGATGGCCAGTAAATAGTCCAATTCCACGATTTCTTCCCACGACAACAGAACCCCAGGACAATAGCTTCTTTGCTGGAAAGCCTTCAGCCTTTTTCACTCCGGGAAATAAGCAAATAACAAAATATCCCAGTAACGTGCCAGTACTTCTTGGAGTGACTCGGGAAGAAGGCAGCTTGTTTTATGTTGGTTGTATGTAAATATGTATATATTACCAATATAATTGCATAGGAAATTATTATTCAAAATTTGTAACATTTGCTTTTTGTTCAGATTTGTTGGCCAACGACAACAGCAAGATATTATTTGACCAACTGAACTCGGACTGGAATATAGTTGCTCCAAAGAATCTTCACTATGAAGGCTTCTTTCCTGAAAACAAATGGGCTAAAATTGCCCAAAAAGTGAAACATTACTACCTTAAGGACAAGCCAGTAACAAAAGATAACTTGTGGCCGTTAATTAAGCTGTATACGGATTCGTTAATGTTGCTGCCAACTTTGGATGCTGCGGAACAAATGGCCAAAAATGGGATGAAGGCATATCCTTTTATATTTTCGCATTATGGGGAACAAAGCCCGTTTGAACAGTTTGGTTTGCCAAGAGTAGAAGGGGCGGTGGGACATGGGGAGGATTTACTGTACTTTTTTAATCATCCGTGGCTTGGAGGAAAGTCACTAAAGGAGGATTCAGAGGATGAAAGATTTTCTAAGAATATAATAAAATTGTGGACGGAATTTGCTACTACTGGGTATAAATATTACATAAATTGATGTCCCATTTCTTGAAAATAGCTTGCTAATTTAAATAATTTCTTTAAATGCTTTTTACAGAGTTCCAAGTACTAAATGGGGAGATGCGAAGCCCCTAACTTGGAATGCGATTAAAACTGAAAATGATTCTGTTTCAAAATATGAAATCTTAGATTTGAAGAGTGACCCTAAGATCATTGATTCAGGGGACATTCAAGAGCGACTAAAGTTTTGGCGAAAGATGCTAAAGGAAGTTTGGGAAGAAAAGGGTAAAAAGTTGGATGGGAAGACAGAACTTTAAAATAGAGTTCATTATTATTAAATTTATTATTAAATTAATAATTAGATGTTCAAAATCAATGTATGCAAAAAAAACTGCCTAATAAAATAAAGTCTATTGGCATGAATAAGTGAAAAAATTGGTTGTTATCTAAAAGTTGCATGCATTATTTATTTATTGGTTTACCGGTTTGCATTTTCCAGCATAACCTCTGTTCTAAGCTTTCGTATGCAAAACTCTTCATAATTTATACTAGTCCGAGTCTAATCCTAATACTGATTCTATTCAAATCTTAAGACTTTTCTGTATACCACTTCTACCTTTTTTTAGAAATGTCAAGTGATGAACTTGTAACAAAACGGAATCTGGATTAGAAGAATGTTTAGATTGCTACGAAACCAGTACCCACCCAATCAATCAAATTGATGATAGTAAAGATGAAGATGAATTTTATTGAAAAGTCGAATACCTACTAAAGATGCAGCATATTATGCAAAAGACATAGCATTTAATAGATAAACCATACTATACAATTAGACCACTTCAGCAATTACCACATTCCACCGAATAACAACATTGGCGCCGTCGGTCTCTGTCTCCTTAAATAACCTTTCAAAAAGTTTTTACATTTAATTTATAATGAAATAGTTCAATGTACCAATGTTCTAAATGTTCTATACAGATAACCTTTATGTAATTTACAGGTAGTAATATTAATTAATAAAAATGTAAAACACGCCTTAAACAATATATTATTTGTATATAGAATCACACGGTAAGCATCAAAGCAGGTCACTCACACGTACATTTTACATGAAAATATACTTAAAGCACGCATACTTTGCAAAAAGAATGATATAGTGTTGAATTTAAAACTTATGTTTAAAACCGCTTTGGCCCAGTAAAGCACTTTAAACAATGCGGGATTAACAACATTAATTATTTAATGCCTGTCAATCAAGTTTATTAAATAATTTATAAGGTCAAAGAGGATATAACGATATGAACGATATAAGTGCTCAATGTTTCTAAAACACTGTTTGTTACTTCGGTTGTGAAGTAAATCAGACTTTGCACAAACAACAATAAAAAATTTGTATGACCAATTTTATTTCTATTCTTACATTTCTAGGAAACTTTTTCCAATGAAAAATAAGTTGGTCAAACCAACATGCATACATTTATGAGGTAATTGCAAAATTAAGAAAACCCGTGCTACAAACATCCTGGTTATTTCCAACTACCAATCCAAAACTGTCAAAAAGTGATCCACCTTTTCCTCCCCTCTGGTCTAGCCACATAGGTATATAGTATATCCATTTCTTATACAAACACAAACTCATGAGTCACGATAACAATTCCATAATCCATCATATCATATCTGTCATATAATGTCACAACCAACAAACCCATGCAGTCATTGACATTTTTTACTCATTACTATTACCTCTGTACGTGACCACTGTATGGTGTGATAATATTTTAAGCCTGCCTAATTAACAAACACTAATTAAGCAGTAAACAGTACACTTGAAACAAAAACATATTTAAAACATTAAAACAACAAATATATTTTAGATTACACATTTTAAAGCAGCGTATAGTAACCGATAATGAGGTTTTGCTGACACAGCAGTTAATATAAAAAGCCCGTGAAAAGTTCGGCAAGCAAAGCAGTATAGTTACTGGCTTCCATTCCTCAGTCACTATACACAAATAACAATATAAAGTTACAGAAACAAAAAAATAATAATTAATTAAAACTGTTTAGGTTGGAATTTGTGAAAAAGCAAACGTTCCAAAATGGCGCAAGCCCTAAAAGCGCCGATTCACAAGAATCGGCAAACCACGATGTCCCGCATTAATGCGATGATGACCACCGGTGGCTTGTTCCGAGATCTGAGCATAGGCACCAAGTTGTACGCAGAACTGCAAAATTTTGATTGTAAGTTCAATACTCCACATTTACAACATTATCAAAAATATTTCAGCTTATCATACAATGCACTTATCTTCTACCTTTATAGCTATCGAAGTGTTTAGCATTGAGGGACCCCACGGATCATGGCTCAACTACAGCTTCCAGGATGTATGTCTTATCTACTTTAGCTTATCACTTATCATATACTTTACACTTATCTTTCCTATTTTCTTTAGATTCTCAACGCCGAGTTCCGCCCGACCCAAGTCGGCGAAGAGTTCGGCCCCACCTGGTCTACCCACTGGTTTCGCATCAAGACCACCATCCCCGCAGCATGGCGCGGCAAAGAAGTTCATTTCCGCTGGGGAACTGGATGCGAAGCCATGCTGTACAAAGAAGATGGCACAGTTCTCCAAGGCTTAAGCCCTGGCTATCGTGAGGAGTACATAATCTCCAAAAACTGGGACGGGACCACCCAACCTGGCACACTCTACGTGGAAATGGCATGCAACCACATGTTTGGAAACGGTTCAGGGGATTTGATTGCTCCGCCCAATGAGGGCTCCAAATGGAGATTGACCACCATGGACCTATCGGTTTTCAACCGAGATAGATACAACTTGCTAATGGACTTGGAAATGCTTTATCAAACGGCTAATAAGTTGGGGGACGGGAGTCACGTGGGAATGCAAGCCATGTTTGCGGCTAACGAAATTGTTAACTTGATTCGTTTGGGGGATGAGACGTAAGTTGACAAGATAAGTTTAATGAGCTATTAGTTTAAGAGCGTTAATGAGCGTTGCTTTGGAATTTCCCGTAAATGATTAGAACTGCGGGTACCATTGCCTCCAAGTTTTTTGCGGATAAAACTGGATCCAAAGCGCATGAGATTTATGCCATGGGCCATTGCCACATTGACACGGCTTGGCTATGGCCGTATGACGAAACCATCAGAAAATGCGCCCGATCCTTTTCCGCACAACTCCGACTGATGGATGAATATCCCGATTTCAACTTTGTTTGCTCCTCTGCTCAACAGTATGCTTGGGTGAAGCAATACTATCCCAAGCTGTTTGACGAGATGAAAGTCAAAATTACTGAAGGACGCTTTGTGCCTGTGGGCGGTTCATGGGTGGAAAATGATGGCTACATGCCTTCTGGAGAGAGCTTTATCCGACAATTCTTCTACGGGCAGCAATTTTTCCGGAAGGAATTCAATTACACGTGCAGGGAGTTTTGGCTGCCGGATACTTTCGGGTATTCTGCGCAGATTCCTCAGATGATCAAAGTAAGGACATGTAGGTATTTCCATTAAATAAAATGGACAGTTTCTCACTTTGCCCATTTTTTCTTTAGCATTGCGGCCTTGATCGTTTCCTCACCCAAAAGATGTCCTGGTCCCTTGTAAACCGTTTCCCCAACCACAACTTCATGTGGGAAGGCATCGATGGCACCCAAGTGCTCACCCATTTCCCTCCTGGTGACTCCTACAACATGCAAAACAGCGTTGATGACTTTGTCAACACCCAAAACAACTCCCGGGACAAGGGTCGTACCAACTGTGCCATTGTTCTGTTTGGAAACGGAGATGGTGGTGGTGGACCCACCCGTCAAATGATTGAGCGCCTGATAAGGGTTCAAGACACGGATGGATTGCCCAAGGTAAAGATGAGCACTTCCAATGAGTTCTTTGACAGATTGGAACAAGACAAGGAGAAGTTGTATAAGTGGGTGGGTGAGTTGTACTTGGAACTGCATAACGGAACGTACACAAGTCAAGCGTTGATCAAGGCGTATAACCGGAAGTGCGAGTTTATGCTGAGGGAGGTGGAGTTGCTCATGTCTATTGCTTATGCCAGTGGGAAGATCACAGAAGCACAGAAGACCACGTAAGTATCCAAATGAATAAATTTTGTTTCACAGTGCCCCAATATTTTACTAACTTGTGTATTTCCTTTAGTGACATGGCCACCGTCGACGGAAATTGGCAGAGCGTCCTTCTCAACCAGTTCCACGACGTGCTTCCCGGTTCCTGCATTGAACACGTGGCCACTGACGCCCACAAGATTTACGAGGACGTTTACAACAGTCTCCGTGCCCTATCAGCCACTTATCACACTCGCATCTTAGCCACTGGAAGTACTCGCGTGCTCTACAATCCTCTGCCATGGGAAGTGAAACAGGTTGTCTTCATGAAGCCCGACACCGGCAACCCACCAACGGGCACTAACATCCAAGCCGTATCCTTGGACACTGCCGCCTTTGATGACAGCAATGAGGGACGTTTCCGAGTTCCAAACAGTTTTTCTGCAGCTTTGGTCACGTTGAGACCCAATGGATATACTGCGTTTGCTGCAGAAGCGCCCCAAAATCCTGTGACTTACCAAGCCAACACTCCTGGAACTGGAAAGGGAACGTTTAGCAACGGGATTGTTAGCTTGGAAGTTAACACGACGGGAAGGCCATATGAAAAGCTGTTCTTGAATGGAAAGGCAGTGTTCAATGATTATTTGAGTCAGGGTGTGGAGCCGGGTATGTTCTACATTTATGATGACATTCCGATGTACTGGGACGCTTGGGATATTGCGGATTATCATTTGGAAACAAGGAGGAATCCGGACTACAGGGATGAAACGGCTGCGCAGATTATTGCACAGGGAAATGTGGTGGGATGCTACAAGTGGACTGCTAGCTTTGGAAGTAGCAGCTTGGTACGATACACCATTCTGAGGGCGGATAGTCCAATGATTGAATAGTAAGTTGTTTTTTAGACATTTTTCTCTTTATGATGAATGATTAACGAATTGCTATAATGGTTTTGTTTTGCTTTTTTAGCTACACGATTATCGACTGGCATGAGAACCGCAAGCTTCTAAAGGTCGAATTCCCAATGGACGTGCTTGCCAGAGAAGCCACTTACGAGATCCAGTACGGTCATGTGAAGCGACCCACGCACATCAACACTTCATGGGACATGGCCATGTACGAAGTGTGTGGACACAAGTGGATGGACATCTCTCAGGCGGATAAGGGTGTCACTCTTATCACTGATTGGTACAATGAATATAAAACATAAATATTATGCGATTTTGTTTAGAGTGGTTATTGTAAAAGAATTTCAAATATCGTATGAAAATATTGAATTTACAGCAAGTACGGTTTCCACGCACGTGACAACGTGGTTCAGATTTCTTTGCTGAAATCGCCAAAGAACCCAGACGGCAACTGTGACATGCATAAGCACTTCATTTACTACGCTGTGTTGCCACATGAGGGAACTTTCCAAGAAGCGGAAGTTATTCGACGAGCTTACGAGCTGAACGTGCTTGCGAGCAACAACGTACCTCTGCTTTCTTCCAACTTGACTGGGGCAAAGTAAGACGAGAAAATATTTTATGCAAATTTGCACGTTAAAATTTTGTGAAACTAAATGAATTGGAATTGTTATTTTAAATAGCTTGCCAGCTAATTGGGTGACCACCGACAACTCGGCTGTGGTTGTTGAGGCGGTGAAAGTTTGTGCGGAAACTGCTCGTGGCATTGTTGTGCGATTATATGAGAGCAAGGGCGGAGCCGCGGACACTACGTAAGTTAGCTTGAATATATTAAAGTTTCAATTATGAAATTTCATTACCATTTAATTTATATATTTTTTTGTTTAGAATCAATCTGGGCTTCACAGTGACCAAAGTGTCAGAATGCAATGGCTTGGAAGACGTGGGTGACGAGGTTACTCGATCAGGAAATTCTTTCCAGGCTTCATTCCGACCTTTCCAGGTCCGCAGTTTCTTGGTCCAATTCTAAACTGTGTTGGTCGGATATTATATTCCATCGTTTCAAACTAAATGAAATGACTTACTTCATGTAGTAATGCACATTTTAAGAATCGTGATTCAAGTTATTCAAATTAGTACTGTAACATATTGTTATATATAACACAAATCACCATTTGATGAATAAAAACAGAAATTAAAAGCAAAACTATTAACTTATAATTTTGTCAACAAAGCCATAATATATCAGCAATGCGTCATTTAACACAACTATATAAATACTTATATTTATACGTATGCACTTCCTAAATAATAGCCATGGAATATTTTTCAAATCATGCTTTAGTTTAAAAATAATTTGTTTCCTTGCGAACATATATCAGTGATCAGGAAAGGAGTCATGTGCAAGTGACAATCAATTCAACTGATTCAATTGCTGAAAAGTTAC
>CM056172.1:30410378-30501191 GCA_029691765.1 Entomobrya proxima
TTATCTATTTAAAAAAATAAACAACCCGACTTTGTTTGAAATATAAAATTTGTTTTGAGAATTTTCATGTAAATGTCCATAATGGTCTATTGTTAAGGCTTTTCTTTGAAAATGAATACAAAATCGTTTTTTTTACTAGTTGGGTTTTCAAAATAAAAGAAAACAATGATCAATTAAATATAACTTTTTAAAAAAAGTTGAAAGCATGCCAAAGTGGAAAAAAGCAGGTCGAGGAGTATAAGCAGCTGTGAAGATCAAGCCAGTTTTTTCAATCGTTAAGAATTAAATTAAAAAATGATTAAAACCGGCAATTGGTGATATTTCCATTCCAAAATGAATTTTTCCTCCGATTTTATTATAATTTGTTCATTTCGAATTCTTAAAACTATTTATGTTCAATTATAGTGCTTGATCTTATGGAAAGCTTATTTTCGTAACTTTATATTTATTGGCTGAAATGTCTGTATTGTGACACAGCTTGTATAAAGCACAAAAAAAGCAAATAAGAGTAAAGATTTGCTTTTATAAGATTTTTCGAAGCTTACTATTTCCAAAATAGTAAAGTAGACATAAAAAGGCTTTTGGATATTACGAGTGTACAGGTTTTTAACAATTTTATTAAACACAAAAAGTAGGTAGGTATACGTTTATATATTTTCACTACAGTAATTAGTTTTCCACCAATATGTAAAATTTAATTGGAGATTCTGGCAGCAATGCTGCGAAGCAGCATTGTGCCACCAGAATCTAGATTTAATGAGTCTTCCGGAAACCGGAAGACCATACTGTAGTGATAGATGTTGACGGATCAGGAGACACTATTTTTCCTATCTTCAAAGCCAAAAACAAAAAAATTCACTTGATTTTTTATTTTCCACACCGTGCTCGCACGCAAGATCAACTTCATTTTTCAAACAGCGAATCGCCGGAAAATAAATTCGGGGGTGGGATGGTGGGCAGTATGGTCTTCCGGTTTCCGGAAGACTCA
Organism: Entomobrya proxima; assembly: GCA_029691765.1. Lineage (NCBI taxonomy): Eukaryota > Metazoa > Arthropoda > Collembola > Entomobryomorpha > Entomobryidae > Entomobrya > Entomobrya proxima. The sequence goes on from CM056172.1 coordinate 30,411,367, forward strand.
TTAAATCTAGATTTTGGTGGCACAATGCTGCTTCGCAGCATTGCTGCCAGAATCTCCAATTATAATTTCGTCTTCCTACAACTCTCCATACCATACTGTAGTCGTTCAAAGCCCGGCGATGAGCAACCAAACGTCAATCGTACAAATTTGCAATCTTTTACTTACAGTCATATATTATTTGAAATAAATTAAACTGATGACAGACGACATACGAAATTAACATAATTCAATCTTTATTTTTGACATAGATTCAGATTAACAGATAAACATTAACTTTAACTTAATGTTTAACGGATAATACCGTATTCGCAAACAGAGCCTTATTTTCTACCGGCCGATTATAGTATCTTGCAAATACCCTAGACTTTTCAGACCAACCAACACATTTCAGAACACTATCTACGTTTACCCCGTTGGCCACCGCCTTGGAACATGACGCATGCCGATAACTTGATTAGCATCCATAACAACTTCATTTCGCAAAATGGACGCTAATGTCTGCACGCGTTGACCTGTTGCCAACGCCAGTAGACATACAGTTTTCAATGACAAATCCTTAACGTTAATTACGTTATTGTCCCAAGAACGAACTAAATCTAACAAAATATCTACATTCCATGTAACGTTGTATTTAGCCTTCGGTGGGCGTGTATTTTGTACTCCCTTTAAAAACCTACTAATTAATGGTGAACTGCCTATATCTAACGTGCAACCAAATGCAAATGACAAAGCACTTCGTGCACTGTTTATAGGAACGTAACTGGAACCACCTTGATACAATTCAAACAAAAACTTAATACATGAATCTACTGTAACTTTACTAAATACTAGTCCATTTTTAACAGCGAATGCTTGGTACTTTCTAAGATATAATTGATACTGCTTCAACATAGAAGAAGCACACGATTTTAACATGATCTCAACTACATCTGGAGGTAACTTGAGTTGCTGAAATGCTTCCCGGATAGGACAGCTGCCATTAATGGGACCTGGCTGGACATCCGGTGAGATCTATTATAATAGGGATCATAAATTTGATCAGAGTTGATATTAAAGTGTAAAATCTCAGATATTACCAATTTATTAAATATTGGGAACCAGGACTGACTTGGCCAATTTGGTGCTACGACTACTCCTACCGCTTTATCCGCTACAATTTTATTAAGGACACGAGGAAGTAAAACAAAAGGCGGAAACGCATAAAAATACATTGACCAATTAGTGGTCATGGAATCTACTCCCTCAGCCTCTGGATCTGGTTTCCAGGACCAGAAACGTTCACACTGTTTCGAAACATGTGTAGCAAACAAGTCTACAGCTGGATTCCCAAATAAATCGCAAATCAAATTAAAATTATCCCTACTGAGCATAAAATCAGTAGAGTCTCTTTGAGCTCGGGAAAGCCTATCAGCCTGAAAATTAGCCTTGGTATTTATGTACGAAGCAACAACCCAAATATCCATACTTTCACAATATTGCCATAAAGTTTTAGCTATACTATGAGCATTGGAAGAAAGACAGCCTCCAAAGTTGTTGATATAACAAATGGCTGCTGTGTTATCAACATGACATAATACCCTGATACCTTTAACTTTCACGAAAGATCGTAATGCGTGATACACAGCTAGCAATTCTAGATCGTTAATGTGTAGACACATTTCTAACGAAGTCCAAGAACCTTTGGTCTCAACACCACCACAGTGACTACCCCATCCGCGAAGACAACTGTCAGAGGTTACGAGCAAATCAAATGTATCTGAGGGAAACGGCTTACCACTAAAATTTCTAACATTACACCACCATTCTAAATCACTCCTTGCCTCTCTAGATAAACTTGTAAATGCATTATAGTTTCCCTTGTTATTTGTTAACCCTTCATTTTTGCAAAACTCTAAAACTTTCGTATAAACAAACCCGTACTTAACTGCGGGGCACACTGACACCAGAGTACCGACTACTTCTGCTAGTTTCTGTATTTTTACACGTTGCAGATTAATAATTGCAGTGCACATATTTAAAATATTTTTTACTTTGTATTCTGGTAAACATGTTTTTAAAACTCGGGAATCCAGTATAAAACCTAAATACCTAACCGTAGTACATGGATTCAATTGGGACTTTTCGAAATTAACGGTAAGACCTAAAGACTCGTATAAATTTATAACTTTTGATACAAAAATTTCACATGACTCCTTATCATTTGCTACCAATAATGTATCATCTAAATACATATTTAGTCTATAACCTTCCATACGAAGGAGCCTGGCGACTGGTCGCATGAGTTCGGTATACAAACGTGGCGCAACGTTAAGACCAAACGGTACACATGTGTACATAAAAAGCGATTCCTTCCACCTAAACTTTAAGAACTTCTGGTGCTCTTCTGCTATTGGAATGGCGTGATAAGCCTCCTTCTGGTCGATTACTGCCAGATAATTGTTAGGTTGAATTAATGTTATTGCCGACCTAACATCTTCCATTTTAAAATGTTCACACTGAACAAATTGATTGAGTTCTTTCAAATTCAAAATCAAACGTCGACCACCATCTGATTTAGGAACTGTAAAAATGCTTGAAATAAACTGACCCTGCTCTTCTTTGGAACACACAATAGCACCAGTACACAATAACTTAAGAATGGCTTCATCAATAAATTTAACCTCATCATTCTTAAATATTCCTAGTTTAGGTTCGACCGTTTGCAATGGTGCACTTTTAAATGGTATTTTGTACCCTCTAACCGCTTTCAGCACAAACGCATCATTAGTTATTTTTTGCCATGCACACAAGTAATTGGCCAGTCGTCTTGCTTTAGAACGTACCACGTTTACGGCTGCTGGTATTGGCGATGGCGGAACGGTGGTTGAGAGCTGGATTTGGAAGTGTACCGTTGAGTTTGGTTGTAGCTGAACTTCCCTCTTGGAACGTTGTTGCTGCTCCCCCGCCGAGGGAATTGACCGAAGGAGCGAAACTGGTTTAAAGGAACTGGTGCTCCACCTGAAGGACGTTTACTGTTATAGGGCACAAATCTATTACTGGACCGGTCACCGCGACGCATCAAGGAGGTTTCGTTTTTAGAAGTTTTTAAAACTTCCTGCAGATCCTTCCCGAACACTGCACATAGGCGCATACTGCGGTGCAATGTACTTACGAACGTCCATTCGCCGACTTGAGCTGATCTCTTGGAACTGGTCACCAACCACATTCGCAGCGTCTATGGCCGTTTTTAGTATTGATGCCTTGGCATCTTGCGGGATAAGCTTGCTGTTCCGTGTCACAATGTCGGCAATGTTGGTCAGAGCTGTCAATGACGCAGTGAGTGACATTTGAAGTTGCTGTTTGCGGAGGTCCTCCAAACGAGCGTGTGATGGCAATGTACGCCAAATCTCAAAATTCATTTTGGGGGCGATGAACATTTTGCAATTTTCGGGAGTCCTCAAGTTCCCTTTTAACTTTTCAGAAGTCTCTTTTTTCAATCGACGAGACACAGTCTTGACAAAGCTACTCCCAACATGTGCAGTCACCTCCGGACCAAATTCCACACCTTTCTCCACATCCTCCAAAATTGCCGCTATGCTCTCTTCAAACTCGCCGTCTTCCAAATTGGAAGCATTTGAAGCTGCTCCAGCCCCATTAAGTAATGTATTGTAATCCTGTTCGGATTCATGGTCCACTTCAGAGTTACCCACGGAAACCACGTCATACGGCTTATCTGCGGCATTAGTGCCAGAGTCTTGAGACGCTGCTAAATGATTAGCAATGGCTGGGACACCTTGAAGCTTCTCAATCGCTTCTTGTTGCTTTTTTAGCTGTTCCAAAAGCCCCTGCACATTGATTTGTTCAGGTTCATCCCCCATCTATTTATACAATACAAAAAACAGCTTTTTAGCGATAAGTTAACAACTTATGACACCAACGACTTTGCGACTATTGCAGGCCCGAAGGTTATCTGCACGCCCGTACCTTATCAAGGTTGCTCCGGGGTCGCTAGACCGGCACTAAATAGCCGTCTTTTCTTAACTCGCAATAAAATATCCGTGACTATTGCAGGCCCGAAGGTTATCTGCACGCCCGTACCTTATCAAGGTTGCTCCGGGGTCACTAGTTAAAACAGGGATCAATCTGACCTATCCCAAAAAACTGTTCAAGCAATCTTTTTTGGCCAAAAAATGCGTAAATTCGAATATCTTTCAAACTCTTATAAATGAATGGAGTTTTAACTACTATAATAATTAAATTTACACGAAAATAATTAATTTAATTTCACTTTAGTGCCTCCTTCTCGCTATCAAATCTACAATGAAGTTGATCTTGCGTGCGAGCACGGTGTACGGCGGCGGTGTGGAAAATAAAAAATCAAGTGAATTTTTTTGTTTTTGGCTTTGAAGATAGGAAAAATAGTGTCTCCTGATCCGTCAACATCTATCACTACAGTATGGTATGGAGAGTTGTAGGAAGACGAAATTATAATTCACACTTCTTCGTCTTATTAAGTATCGCTCAAGATACTTACATTATTAATAATGTGTTCCGGCCTTCCGGCCGTATGCGTTTTTCTCAATAACGGCTGGATACAACCAAACTTGGTACACACATACTAAACAACCTCGGGCACAACCCTATTGAATTTCAGGTCAATAGGTCAACTCTAGGTCAAAGGTCACAGCGACTTCAAAACTTCAATTGGTAGAATCTATCAGTCAAAAGGTCAAAACTCAGCCTCTATACCTCTGTATCCAAGATTCCAGATATTGAATCCATGTAACATGTAAATATAAAGAATTGCATAAAACTAAAGCAGCAGTGGATTAAGCTAATAAAGCGATAGAATTAAGATTCATGTTTGATTGACGATGATGACGAATGATAAAATGGAAGTTATCCAAAATTCTGTAAAATTACACCGTATTTAAACCGACATAATCAAAAGCTGACATGTGCATTCATGAACAGTCTATATCAAGGTAACCTTGTGAATCTTGTGTGCTAAGCAAATTACGAAACCCCGCATTGGAAATAAGCCCAGTTTAAGAGTAAAAACAATTTTTTGTGTTTTTAATTATTTGCTCGTGTTTATCATAAAGTCCAGTTTACACGTAAATTAGGGTTTATCACAGCAACGGGCATTAAACAACCATTTATTGACATAACAAAAAAAGCATGCAGACATTTTGCTGCATGTTTAAAATAATTGTTCCCGTGGTTAGAACATGATCAAAGCCACCTGCGATTTTTTTGTACTACCAGTGTGCGTTATAACTTTAACTGACTGAAGGACCAAATCCGTTACGTGGATTAATCGCTGATGATTCAGTGAAATGATGATGAGTGAAAATAAAATTGATAAAAAGATGAGTTTAAAGTCAAATGGTTAATTGTGTACTTGATATGCTAAATGAATTGTCGATAAAGCTAGTCAGTGTTTTTAATTTACTGAAAACTTTAATACTGAAAGCAATTAATTTAATTTCTGCTTCAGTTTGTCAAATTAAAAAGAAAATTTAGTAAGATGATTACAGCACGGTGTATACAGCAATTCTGGGCACTGAGAGCAAGGAGCAGCTCAGCTTTATAGTAAAAAATGCCTTCTGACTTCTCAGGCAACGCGTTCTGGACAGTGTGGCTTGGTCACAACATAATATGTTTCAGTATACCTTTTACCATTTACAGAGTCAATTCAATGCATACTTAACATAATACAAAATTTGAAATGTGTACTGGAACCTTTTAGAATTTTACAATTAGCATTTGTGCTCTTAGATATCGCTACTTACAATAGATATTGTTAAAATGAAAACATGAATTTTACATTGAAATTTTACTTCATATTATTATGAACGTTATGCGTTCTGAACAACCAGGGTTACACTATTTTTCAACTCGTTGTCACCGGACGTAGTAATTTTGGAGTAAACTTACATGTAAAGGTGCAGGTACATTACGCCAGCACAGATCAGATCTATAGCCGTTCTTAAACTTTGCTCTATTGAGAGGAAAACGGGTAATTTTTGTAGCATCCCAGACTTCCTTTTGTTTTTGCGTCTTATTATCTCCAAAATCGATTAATTAACAGTTAAAAATTAACAAGTAATTATTGTAAGCACATGTGTAAATCATAACTGCTAATTGACAAGGTAAACTGCGCTGCAAAATTGTAAATTGTGAATAATACAAGGGGAATATTTCAGTCGACTCTCAAAAAAACATGTGTTCCTCCTCATTTTATCATGCCTCATTCTCTCGTGTCAAAATATTAATCATCATTAGCCCTTAAATGATTTTTTGAGGGATCATGGAAGCCACATGAATGGAAGACTTTAGCCATATCAGTTACTCTGGCAATTAAGATAGAATAAAGCTCTAAGGGAGAGAATAGTTAAGTATCGTCCTGGCCGTAAAATCCGAATTTTAACAACCAGTTTTAATGCTGGTCAAAAACTGACCTAAAATTACATGTCGCACAGCATGTACGCTGTAAAACTGCTATATCTTGCAGTTAAGGTCCTGAATCGGGCCCTTAATACACGAATTTTAACAAACCAGTTGTTAATTTGTAATGCTGGTTAAAACTGGCCTAAAATCGTGTGTCGCATGCTATAGGTTCTATTATGAAAAGTTGTGACATCGCTGTGACCTCTGACCTAGAGTTGACCTATTGACCTGAAGTTCAATAGGGTTGTGGCTGAGGTGCTATTGTGTCTGTACACCAAGTTTGGCTGTAAAATTACATGTCGCACAGCATGTACGCTGTAAAATTGCTATATTTTGCAATTAAGGTCCTGAATCAGGCCCTTAATGCACGAATTGTGACAAATTGGTTGTAAATTCGTAATGCTGGTTAAAAACTGACCTAAAATCATGTGTCGCATGCTATAGGTTCTATTATGAAAAGTTGTGAAATTGCTGTGACCTCTGACCTAGAGTTGACCTATTGACCTGAAATTCAATAGGGTTCTGGCTGAGGTCATGTACTATCTGTACACCAAGTTTGGTTGTGATCGGTCCAGCCGTTACTGAGTAAATTGCATACGGGCGGACGGCCGGACGGCCGGAGCACAATATTATTAAGTATCTTGGCCGATACTTAATAACCTTGATGTACCAGCTTGTATTCAGCATCTGTGTCGGTAGTATCATTTTCATTGTTATTATTTCATTTCATTTTCATTGTTTTTATCAGGTTTTTACCCGGAACAAAACTTTTTAATTTTATCATATTAGGCTGATTTTCTAACTTAAATATTGGTAATATATTGCTTGTAGTGGTAGTGGTTATCCCTTTCATACAACACACACATCATGTTTGCTGTTTATTTGAAAGGTCATACTCGAGTTTTATATTATTACATGGTTGATGTTAATGCTAAGAAACGTAAAAATTCCGCCTGAAAGTATTCTATTTTTCAACTTAGCTCTGCAGTCCATTCCTACGTAAGCAGAGTACTCAGTCACTTTACAATATATAAGACTAACTATGCTTCTTATTCTCCAATCACTCTTAACGTCTTCCTCAAAAAACGTAACTTTGGAACATATTTGCAGTTTATTTGGAACAAAAACTACACTGCTGTTCCGTTTTTGAGTCATTGCTTACATATTTCCAGTGAAAACAAGCCTTCTGCTTCTGAGTCAAGCATATCTGTATTCTATCCTATTCGTACCTGATAAACGAGGATGTAAATGCATTTTATACGTGTGAGCACTAAACAATTGTTCATCCTTCAAAAAATCATTTAAGGGCTTATGATGATTAATATTTTGACACGAGAGAATGAGGCATGATAATAAGAGGATGCTTTAATGATTATTTAGGGGTAAAAAATTACATGCCTATTACAAGGCGCAAGTCGCCAATTGTTTTAATTGCTTCTTTATTTGTTATGAATACGAGAAAGTTGGTATATAAATTCCGAGACGACTTTGAAACACAGCATTAGTGATACGTTGACACAGCACAAAACACCACAAAACGATAACAGAAATACTACCGAAAAACCCCAAAGCATATTTTCAGAATAAAGCGTATCTAATCGAAAATGTTTTCCATCATTTTGCTTTTTCTTACAGTGCTTCTTACAGTTCTTCTCTATTATTGGAAGAAGTCTCAGACATCGGGAAAATACCAGTTTCCTGACGGTAGGTTCCTGAAAATATATATTACGCATTTTATAATATTTACAACAATAACAATGCTTATATAGGTCCAAAGGGAATTCCAATCCTTGGTAACCTTCTTCAGTTGGTATTTCGTCCCCATTTGCAATTATCAAGATGGGCCTACAAATATGGAAACGTATACACCTTAAGAATAGCTAGACGTCCAGTTCTTGTCTTAAACGCCGCTCAAACCATGAAGCAAGTTCTTGGTACTATGGAGTCTACTGGAAGATTCAGTTTTTATGTGCTTGATGTACTCAACGAAGGAGCAAATGGTGGAGGCATTTTTTCCGCGGAAGGAGACACGTGGCATGAGTTGCGAACTTTTTTAATGAAAGCGTTGAAAGATTGCGGCACTAGTCGCAGTTCAGTAGTTGAACCTACTGTGATACAAGAAGGACAACGTGTTATAAAATGGATTCAAAATGAAGCAAAAAGGAACGAATCTTCCGTAGTTGTTGGTTTCCGAGAAACGTTTATTGAGACTATGAGCAACTACACATGGAGTATTCTAAACAGACAAACCGAAGGATCGAGTAGCTCAGAAATGGGAAAGTTGGTACACCGAATTATAGACATGACAAATGTTACTACAAATTCGGGCATGTTGTTTCTCCCTTGGCTAAAATACATTGCGCCCGAGTGGTCAGGTTACAAGGGATTGGTGAAGTCGTGTAGAAATATACGCAGTCAGGTTCAAAAGTATTTTGATGAGCGTATTCTAAAGCGTCAGAAATCTAAAATTGACAGGGAAAACCGCAATTTACTTGACACATTTCTGGATCAGTTAGAAAATTGCAAGAATACAAACAGTTGTTTTTATGGGAAGGCTGGATGGAAACAATGTTTCTATTCTGTGGTACACGTTATATTAGCAGCTGCGGAAACCCAAGCTGGCATGCTTAATTGGGTAGTAAACTACTTAGTTGCTTATCCCGAAATTCAAGAAAAATTGTATAGAGAATTGGAAAATGTGCTTGAAGGCAGCAAAACCCTGAGTCTTGCTGATAAGCCAAAGTAAGTCAGCTTGTAACTGTAACTATTTTACTCATAAACTTGACATTAATTTCATTTTCATTTTTTACAGATTACCGTATTTGGAAGCAGTAATTATGGAAACTCTTAGGATGTCATCAATTATCCCAATGGGAATAATACACAGATTGTTACATGATACGCAAATTGAGAAATATCTTATTCCCAAGGACACACTGCTCATTGCAAACATCTATCATGCAAACACGGATAAGTCAGTCTGGAATGATGCTGATGTATTCAGACCAGAAAGATTTTTAAAAGATGGCCGGCTAAAAGAAGCAGTTGCTACATTTCAACCAGGAAAGAGAGTCTGTCCAGGAGAAAAGCTGGCAAAGGATGCATTATTTCTACTTGCTGGAATGCTTGTACAAAAGTTTAAGTTTTTACCTGCACCAAGCAAAATAGCGTCTGAATATATAAATCCTATTCCAGGTTACAATTTATTACCAGGGCAAGTTGGAGTTCAAGTTGAACTAAGGCTGTAGGAATTTTACTTCTATTGATTCGTTTTAAAATCTCTTGTAATATGTTACTGCAAAATAAATATATGTACATACAAAATAATTTTGAATTTTATCGAAAATTTAGTTTATTGAACTAATACATTGCATAAGTGTTTTAACATTATAAGCTTTTAGCTAACTGCGTAATTAGTGATCATCACAATCATTATTTCATGCTCTTGATGTAATTCAAAATGCTTTAAAAACAACCTGAGAAATGTTCAGTCATCAAACGGTATCCGTTCACAGTCTTATTACGTATCGCTCAGATACTTGATAGTTTTCTATTCCGGCCGTCTTTCCGGCTGTATGCGTTTTTCGCAGCAATGGCTGCACTTGGTATAGCACCTCGGGCACCCTATTGAATTTCAGGTCAATAGGTCAACTCTAGGTCAGAGGTCGCAGCAATTTAAAAAAAATTATGGAGGGACCTATATCATGCGACACATGGATTTAAGTCAGCTCTAGACCAGGATTACGATTTTACAGTCTGTTTGCTAAAATGTGGATGTTAAGGCCCTTATTCAGAACCTTAATTGCCAGATACAGCAGTGCATGCTGTGCGACATATGATTTTAGGTCAGTTTTTGACCAGGACTACAAAGATACAGCCGGTTTCTTAAAATTCGGATTTTAAGGCCCTGATTAATGCTTTTTAACCGATAATTAACTCTGCTTTCTTAAAGTTTATTTGAAATAAGGGATAATATTCAGAATCCACAAGCAGCATTATTTATGACATCTGAAAAAACTCCAAGTTAGTAAAGTTGAAGCTTGAGTGTGTATTGCACAATGCTCCTAAAAGCTTTACTTTTGAGGAAAATCATACATACATACATAAATCATACACACACACAATCATACATAAAATAACAATAATCTGAAATGATTGATAGATAGTAACTTGAAGTATATAAAGTTGTGCACACTGGGGACGGTGTAGGTTAAGGTTAGCAGCGGCATATGAGGGTTTCCAATGTTAACTTTTTTAATACTTCAAAGAGTTTCCAAACATAATTTGGATAAGTTTCACTGCGCAATTAAAGAACATAGTCAGAACTACATTTATGAAAAAATCAGGATTTTTTGGCAACTTTTTGCAAAAACTCTCATACTGCCCCATGTTAAATTTCGGTTTTTAAATACTTTTCGGGCCCTAGAGTTTGTCCTAAACTATTCTAAATGATCTGCTGTTTATGAAAAACTTTATTTCATGTGTCTAGCTTGTAGGGCTTTTGAGATAATCAACTTTAAATATCTCTAGCTAATTGGTTGAGCATAGCTAAACAAACCCACCACGCGTCAAAATGCGAAAATCCAAAATGTCGTCAGATTTTACCAAACTTTACTACATACACTTATTCAAGGGTCCTGGTTTTAAAAAAAATATATATATAGGCTTGACCCCAACATGCAATAAATCGCATTGTAAGCTACTTGTTTACTAGAATGCTTTATTCGCAAATTTTTGTCGTGCCATCTGCTAATTTGACAAAAGTAAGCACGAACTATTACTTTGGAAGTTATTTCGTGGAACATTTTACTATTTAACTCAAATTATAATACGTTTAAAAACAATTTCATGATTTAAAAAAAATATCCCTTCATTTTTTAACCTTGTGTAAAATTACCCAAACTTTGACGCTTAATAACTCCTGAACGGGGGAAGGTTCCAACAAGCGGTTTTTAAAAATGAATAGACCAAAACGTCTTCTATCGAATGGTACTTGTTTCACTTGGATACTATTTTTTCCCCTTAGATAGGAACTGGGCGTCGCATAGTGCATGATTGCTGGGTAGGTCAGAAACTTCATTATATAGCTTATGTGCACCAATTACTTTAGTTTTCTGTGTGTTTTGACCAATGCTCATTATATTTAATTCTCTTAGTTTCAGTTTGCAGGGCTTTAAATAGACTTTGCGACATAAGTTCTGTAGTTGGCAAAAATCGCGATTTTTCCGATTAACAAACGTTTTAAACACTAATCGGATCGGAATTGTAAATGTTTTGGAAAATCAAATAGGTTTTTCCGATTATCAAAATATTTTGATCAAAAATCGGATCGGTAATAGTTTTGGAATCGCGATTAACCGTTTGTCTTCACTACTTTGCTCCTCTACATGTGTATTTGGTAGCATTCTTCCAGCAGCTGGTTAATATGGGCAAGAACAAGCCAACGCTTTTATGGTTTCATTTCTAGTCTTGAAAAGTACTCTTATAAACATTTTACCGTATAAATTTCTTTGTTAATTTTTTAAAATGAAGTTTATTTTAGGAGCTATAGTTTGGTTGTTTATTCTTCTTTTAGCTATTATTCCACTAGGAATTTTACTACTGATTAAGCTTCTAGTTAACACAGTTTATTGTAGGTCAAGACGAACTAACAATGAAGAAAACAGTATTGATTTGGTGCCTTTAAAAAGTGTGGACATTCTAAGTACTAGCCATAACAGTTGGACAAAACCTATATTTAACGTTGGATTTGCATTAAGAGTCAATGGAAATATTGATATTGAACAGTTTCGTAAACATTTTACTGAATGCTTTCACATTGACTCCAGTGAATGCAGTTTGAATAAAAGATACGAAAAGTTCTATTCTTATTTGGTTACTCGTGCTGGATATGTATATCGAGCGGTTTCACCAGTTTTGAATATTGAACACCATATTTTAGAACGAAAGCTTGAAACATTGGAAAATGGTGACGTAGAGGCATTGGAACAATTTCTGTCTCGCTGGATGCTGGAAACGTATACTGAAAACAAACCAGCTTGGGAAATAGTCTTAGTACCGATTCCAAATGGAACCGCAGTTGCCTTTAAAATACATCATGGTCTTTGTGACGGATACTCTATGCTTCATATAATTGATACTCTAACGGGAACAAAGTCACCTTATTTAGTGAAACCCTTTACGGACGGATTTTGTGTTCAACTGAAGCAACTTTTAGAGACTCCGTTTAATATGGGAAAGATTAACCAAGGTATGTCGGCAGTTAGTCCGCTAAAGAAAGCGCCAAAGACACTTGGCAATCCAAAGTACGGTTGGCTATTTGGCTTTACAGCGTTTCCTTTGGAATCTGTGAAAACTTTAAGAAGGAAAAATAACAATGTGCATATGGTTTCTATTATTTGCACAATTATGTCGGGAGCGTTAAGACGTTTTCTTCTAGAGGAATTACAGAGAAATGTAGAAGATATTCCGGAATATATAATTGCTGGATGTACGTTGCCATGGCCAGAACATCCGGCGATGATTGATGGAACGGCAAACAAGGACAAAATTTGCAATCATTGGTAATTTGCAATTTGGCAGCTTACAATGCATTTTTTAATTTGAAAATTTTATTGCTTTAGGTCCCAAGCTGTACTGAAACTACCACTTCGTGAATCCGATCCTGCCAAACGTGCCCTTGAAATTGAAGCCGACTATTGTGACTACATTACCGTTGGATTGGACAAATTCATAAAACAAGTAATGTCACCTGTACTTGGGATCATACCTACGTCAGCTATAAACTACTGTGTACCTACAACAGAGACTGGGTTAACAGCTGCAAATACCAGCCTTGTTGGAGGGGACTCATATAACTTATTAGGACATTCAGTGAGCAGCATTCATGCTATAAAAGCTATTAACCATAATGGCCCGTTTGCTATTTTCTCAGTTTTTACATTCTCTCATTCTGGTAAAATGGAAGTGACAGTAAGTTTGAATCCGGGTAATATAGAAATAAGCAGTCAGAAAATACTGGACAAATTTTGTCACAAATATTTTCAGGATGAGTTTAAGCATTTCTTGTCAGTTACGAAAAATCGAGATTCAAAATAGTTTGTTGTGTTGTGATTTAAATGATATTTGAACTTTCAGAATCAGTATTCTCATTCAAAAGCCTGCTTGCAGTCTCAAATGTAAATGCTAATAAAACTTTGTTCTACAAATTAGATCTTCCAGTCATTATATAGGGGAAAGTTGTCAAGTTATGGCTGCACTAGGTGCACCAAAAAGCGTTTTATTTAATACATGTTATTATTTGAGCATTGACTGCTGTATTTCACTTATAGGAAGAAATGACGACGTGCTTAATAGCTATTTTTTTCTTTATGCTAGAATTCAAAATAAACACGCCAATATATAATAATTCATTGCTACAATATATATATCATAATTTTACCCTGGGAAATGTCTAGAATACTTGATGTACACAGTAAAAACGAAATCATGAATGCTCAATTTACGTCATACTTCTACTTTACGGCATTTTAAGCCCTATGGCTGTAATTACAAGAGAGAATTTTCCTTGTAGTTTCCGAATTCAAGCAAATATTGAGGTAACTTGGAAGATAAGGGGGAGGGTTTGCAAAATAAAAGAAAACGATGATCAATTAATTGTATTGCATTGTATTCTTTTTTGCAGACATTATCACAACACATTAAATAACATGACAATTCCATATTTAAGAAAGGAAGAGTAATCTAGTAAAAATAACTACTAAAACAGAGTCAGAATGAATTCAACATAAATTACATAATCCATAAAACAGTTAAATCTAATTTATGGCTTTTGTATTTTAAGTTCAAAGCATGCCAAAAGTGGAAGCAGGTTGAGGTGTATAAATAGTTGTGAAGATCAAGCCAATCTTTAAAATCAGCAATAACAAACAGTTTAGTTACAGAATGATTAAAACCGGCAGTTGATGATATTTGCATTCCTGTACATATCTACCGTACTTATTTTTAAAACATGATTTTAATAATCTCTAATTGCTAATATCGTTCGTGTTGAGTTATAGTACGTGCATCCTTTGGAAAGTGTAATTTTCGTAACTGTATATTTGATAACATTATGAAGTATAAAAAGTTGTGTGAGAAAGCTTGTTATATAGAAGAGTCTGAGTGGTCATTCCATTTTAACAAGTTACATTGGTATATGTCACTGAAGAAAATTATATTTCATTTCTTGCGGTTGCTAGCTCATTCAAGATCAAATAGTACTAAATAATCATATTACATGTTTCACACAATATATTGTTCTTATGACTTGTGGAACTGTGGAACAGGCTGGCTACTGGATAGCTGTTGCTTTTGTGCATCCGTCTCATTTCTCTCAACTTTGTTGAGCAATAGTCAGCGCAACAAATTATTATGCATACTTTTGCATGTTTCGGTGCAAGTTTTTTATGTTGAAGTCTGAACTATATAAGTCATACACTGATACAAAACGAAAACATCACCTTTATCTTTGCTGTCTAGCTTTGTTTACTTTGCTCCCCTACATGTGTATTTGGTAACATTATTCAAGCAGCTGGTTAAGATGGACAAGAAAATAGCAAAAGTTTTTATGGTTTCATTCCTCGTAATACTCGTTATAACCATTTTATCATATAAATTTCTTTGTTAATATTTTAAAATGAAGTTTATTTTAGGAGCTATACTATGGGTGTTTATTCTTCTTTTAGCTATTATTCCACTAGGAATTTTACTTCTGTTTAAACTTATAGTCAACAAAGTTTATTGTAGGCCAAGACGAAATAACAATGAAGAAAACAGTGTTACAAATTTGGTGCCTCTAAAAAGTCTGGATATTCTAAATACATGTCATAGTAGTTGGACAAAACCTATATTTAACGTTGGGTTTGCATTAAGAGTCAATGGAAATGTTGAGATTGAACAGTTTCGCAAACATTTTACTGAACGCTTTCAAATTGACTCCAGCGAAAGCAATTTGGATAAACGATACGAAAAGTTCTATTCTTATTTGGTAACTCGTGCTGGATATGTATATCGAGCGGTTTCACCAGTTTTGAATATTGAACACCATATTTTAGAACGAAAGCTGGAAACATTAGAAAATGGTGAAGTGGAGGCACTGGAGCAATTTCTGTCTCGCTGGATGTTGGAAAGTTATACTGAAAACAAACCAGCTTGGGAAATAGTCTTAGTACCGATTCCAAATGGAACCACAGTTGCCTTTAAAATACATCATGGTCTATGTGACGGATACTCTATGCTTCACATAATTGATACTCTAACGGGAACAAAGTCACCTTATTTAGTGAAACCCTTTACGGACGGATTTCGTGTTCAACTGAAGCAACTTTTAGAGGCTCCGTTTAATATGGGAAAGATTAATCAAAGCATGACGGCAGTTAGTCCACTAAAGAAAGCACCAGAGACACTTGACAATCCAAAGTACGGTTGGCTATTTGGCTTTACAGAGTTTCCCTTGGAATCTGTAAAATCTTTGAGAAGGAAAAATAACAATGTGCATATGGTTTCCATTATTTGCACAATTATGTCGGGAGCGTTGAGACGTTTTCTTCTGGAGGAATTACAGAGAAATGTAGAAGATATTCCGGAATATATCATTGCTGGATGTACATTGCCATGGCCAGAACATCCGGCGATGATTGAGGGAACGGCAAACAAGGACAAAATTTGCAATCATTGGTAATAAAATGTATAGCATAGCAATATATTTTATATAGTTTGTTATATTTTGAAGTATGAAAATGTTAGGTCTAACGCTGTGCTGAAACTACCACTTCGAGAATCCGATCCTGCCAAACGTGCCGTTGAAATTGAAGCCGACTATTGTGACTACATTTCCGTTGGACTGGATAAATTCATAAATCGGGCAATGTCACCAGTATTTGGGATCATACCTACGTCCGCTATAAACTACTCAGCAGCCACTGCAGAGACTGGGCTAACAGCTACAAATACCAGTCTTATTGGTGGTGATAGTTATAACTTATTAGGACATTCAGTGAGCAGTATTCACCCCATGAAAGCTATTAACCATAATGGCCCGTTTGCTATTTTCTCGGTTTTTACATTCTCTCATTCTGGTAAAATGGAAGTGACAGTAAGTGTGAATCCGGGTAATATAGAAATAAGCAGTCAGAAAATACTGGACAAGTTTTGTCACAAATATTTCCAGGATGAGTTTGAGCATTTTATGTCAGTTACAGAAAATCGAGATTCAAAATAGTTTGTTGTGTTGTGATTTAAATGATATTTGAGCTTTCAGAATCAGTATTCTCATTCAAAAGCCTGCTTGAAATCTCAAATGTATAAACGTAAATGCTAATAAAGCCTTGTTTTACAAATTATATCTTTCAGTGATTATACAAAATAACGATGTCAAATTATTATGGCTGAACCAAAAAGTGATTCATTTAAAACATTATTAAAACTTTGTTGTACTTATGAAACGAAGATGTGCTTAATAGCTACTTAATTACTTCCTTCGTGCCAGATTTCACAATTAATATGCATTGCATAATAATATTTACATCAATGACTTTTTCTGGTCGTTTCCTGGCGACGTTCGTGATAATAAAATACAGTTTCCATAAATTAACAATTCTATGGATTTAAATAATTCCTGAGTATGTTGATATTTTACAACATGACTCAGCAGCAAATGTATAGGTATTTGCAATACTTATATTGCTATGTCAATGGCGTTTCTTCATACGATGAATAAAATCCTTTCCTTCTCTGAATGAATTAATGTCTCAACTAAAAATATAAGAATTTTTTTCGGATTGGAAATCGAATTTACTTTTCATGTTTCCTAAAATGACTCATTGCTACAATATCAATTTTTCATCATTTTACCTTGGGAAATGTCTAGAATACTGTATATTGTTGTGCATTTATAATTATAAGCAGTAGAGATGGTAGAATGAATGCATCAGTATTTTTATTTTTGTATTCAAAATAGAGTAAGATCCTTATAGTGTGAACACGCTATTCAAAGATAATGCCAAACAAGTCAAAACTCCAAGCAGTATTTTGCACTGGAATGATTTAAAGCCTTGACATTCAAGGTCATGTACAAATCAGTCATGTAATAAGCAATAGTGTAGTAATGTAGCATATTAAAGATGCAGAAAACGTTTTGAACAAAAAGTTGTCAATTTGGCTTTTGACTGGCATAGAGTGGCCTGTAAATTAGCTAATCAAAGAAACTCTGGAGAATATTTATATTATTTGCAATAAACAAAAATAGTTACACCTGTTTTATTGTGCACGTAATGTCTTAAATTCAAGTAAACATTTTGGGTTCTTTCAGTGCAGAATTTCCTGCTTCATCTTTAATTATGTATTCGTCAATGTTTGAGGCTTGGTATTGAAATAACGAAGCAAAAGTTTGTCCTGTTAAATGTATTTTAAAAACTAGTCCCTAACTGCTTTTCGAAGTACGTTCAAAAAGATCAAATCTGCTTCCAAAACTTTACGGAATGTCATCAGTGTCGCTATGAAGCTTCCTAAATCATTAGAAGTTTTTCAACTCAGCGCATTTGTTTACCTGTTGAATTTTACAATCGAATCTACTGCAAGTAACATCTTATTTTTCCACATTGGTGGCACAGCAAGCCATCGAACGTCAATATGGCCTTTGGCTACAAAATTGGCAGACACCGGACACAATATCACCTACATATTTCCCATTACAAAACGGCCCGGATCACATCCGCAAATCGAAGAAATAGAACCTAGCAACTTGATTAAATTACTTGACGAATTTGTGGGATACTTGGACACAAACATACGTCTAAATAACACGGTTAATCAATGGCTTAAACGTGCTTTTGAAAAAATGCCATACTTTTGCGAAGCATTCTACGATAGCCCAGAAACTATTAAGTGGCTAGCCAAACCAAATCTAACGTACGACCTGGTCTTATTAGACGGAGGTTTTTCGCAATGCATTTATCCTTTGGTTCACAAACTTAAAGCAAAGCATATCATTTTTACTCCTGCTACAATGCCATGCTACTGGGATACCTTTGGAGTTATACCTGAAACGTCAACCATTCCTGAAGCTATGATGCTTCATACAAAGCCAGATAATTTATTGACCAGTTTGTGGAGTAGAACTATAAATACACTAGTTGTATTTCTCTGGAATATTGCATTCGCACTCACGACTAGACGTACGGAAACAATTCTACGGAACAAAATGAATCTCACTGGGATGCCAAGTTTTGAGGAAATGGATTGACAAACAAGCTTGGTTCTTCATAACTCTTATTTTATTGAAGAGTATCCCATGTCACTGCCACCAATGTTTGTTTCATATTCTGGACTGTCTTGCACAAGAAAAAGTATAAAGGAGCGGAAACCCCTTCCGGAGGTATTAGTTTTTTGTATTAACGTTTTATTAACTTGTTCACATGTACATACATACTCGCACTCTTTATAGAATCTTGAAAAGTTTATTAGAGACAAAGATATCGATGGCTTTGTGTACATCAGCTTTGGCAGCTCGGTCAATGCATCAGCAATGCCAGATTCTCTCCGTAATGAGTTTATGACTGCGTTTGCTGCATTTCCAAATCTGCGATTTTTGTGGAGATGGATAGGGTCAATACCTGAAAACATGCCAAAGAATGTGTTAATGCAGTCATGGTTTCCTCAATTGGACATTCTTGGTACTTTCTTTTACTTTCAGCTGATTAATGGTAATGATTGAAAGTTTCTTTAAAAGAATAAATATAATCGTCTTTATTTTATAGATCATCCGAAAATCAAGGGGTTTGTTACGCAAGCTGGAAGACCTAGTACACAAGAGGCACTTTGTTATGGAGTACCCCTAATCACCACCATTATTTGGTTTCTTTGTTTTTCTTTATTCACTGTTCTTTACAGAGCCATGTTTTATAATTTTCTAAAACTGTTATTTGGGAAAACTTTAGGTGATCAAGATTTTGATTCGGACCGGCTGGAAAGTATTGGAGCAACAATTTCTCTAGACATTACTACATTGACCTCAGATGATTTGGTAACCGCGTTGAAAGAAATTGTTTATGGAAAAAAGTATAAAGAAAGGGTTAAGGAGTTGTCAAGAATGTTTCGGGATCGTCCAATGGACCCTGTTGACTATGTGCATTATTGGGTGGAGTACTGACACTCTTAAAGATGGGGTTTCGCGCCAAGCTCTGACCTCCATCTTGTTTTTTGATGATTTTCATTCATATTTTCAGAAACGAAAAAAAACGTTTAGTGAAATACGCGACGTTTCTGAATATATGAATGAAAACGTCGCGTATTTCACTAAACGTTTTTTTTTTGTTTCTGAAAATATGAATGAAAAATCCTCATCATCATCAAGAAACAAGATGGAGGTCAGAGCTTGGCGCGAAAACCCCATATTTAAAGGTGTCAGTATGTGCTTAAACACAATACAAGTATAATGAAACCTCTAGGAATGCAACAGACATGGTGGCAGAGGCGATTGTTGGACGTTTACGCTGTTATTTTGCTAATATTACTAAGTACCAGTTCGGTAGTTGGGTTTTTATTGTATAAAACTGTAAACATGATTGCCGGCCGTATTTTGAGTGTGAGTGAAGTCAAAATCAAAACTCATTAAAATATTACTAATTGCAACTCTGTAACATGAATTCAAGACTTAAAGGAAAAACAGCATAAATAAAAACATTGAATCATATGAACGCTGATTATTTCAAAAGTAATGAACTTCATAAGAAATCCGCAATTACTTTTGAAGGAACTTTTGTTTCTTTTGCATTGGCTTTTTGCTGCATTAACTAATAACTTACCTACCATACAAAGATTTACATGTTTAATCGTATATAAACATTGCACTACATAATCTTTGCAATGATTTGTCAAAAAATGTTCCACATATGTGCAAGCAACTCGTCTTGAGTTAGTGTTACGTCTATGCCTACTTGCTTGCTTCAGCAAACCTTATTTTGTAACTAGCACATTTCCCAAATTTAACAATTCATAAAATACGTTGAATGCTGCTAGCAGCATCAAAGCTTTTCGTAAAATTATGGAATTAACCATCCTACTTATGATATACAACATTAATAAGGTAATAATACTTGATGCCTAATTTCACTCTAATTTTTTACAACACAATTATATGACTTAATTTTAAAATGAATGTTTCCTTGTAGACCAGAGCCAAATGAATGTGCAATAACACGCATTATCTTTCTATTTTTCCTGATGCAAATATTTTACCATAACAGGTATTCTCAATTTTTTGTCGTCTGAGATACAACAAGCTTCAGGAAATTTGACACTACTCAAATAATTTTAAAAATTCATACGAATTTTGTTTGCCTCTAAAGACTAGGAGAATTGCGACAATCATGAAGTGTCCTAAAGTGTTCACATTTTACAGCTCACTCACTACGTTTCTTTTTCTGCTGAATCCTGTGATGGAATCTATGGCCAGCAATATTCTATTTTTTCATTTATACGCCACAGCAAGCCACCGCACTGCAATATGGCCGCTGGCAACCAAACTGGCAGATGCTGGACATAACATCACTTACATATTTCCAATTTCCAAGCGACCTGGATCACACCCGCAAATCGAGGAGATAGCACCCAGCCTTTTGATCGAAATGGTTGACGAATTCGTAGGAGCTTTTGACATCAACATGCGACTTAATAACACTCTTAATCAGTGGCTAAAAAGAGGTTTTGTCAAAGGTCCCATTATCTGTGAATCGTTTTACGAAAGTCCAGAAACCATTCAGTGGCTTGCGAGACCAAATCTAACCTATGATTTGGTCATGATGGATGGGGGATTTGCGCAGTGTGCATATCCACTAGTACATAGATTTAAAGCAAAACATATTTTATTTAATCCAATTACATTGCCCGGTTACATGGACACATTTGGAGTTTTGCCTGAAACCTCAAGTGTTCCGGAATTTATGTTACACCAGAAACCGGAAAATCTGTTAACCAGTTTGCAAAGCAGAGTTTTAAACACGTTAGCAGTACTCATAGGCAGGATTGC
Organism: Entomobrya proxima; assembly: GCA_029691765.1. Taxonomy (NCBI): domain Eukaryota; kingdom Metazoa; phylum Arthropoda; class Collembola; order Entomobryomorpha; family Entomobryidae; genus Entomobrya; species Entomobrya proxima. Next base: position 30,432,866 of record CM056172.1, read on the forward strand.
ATTCGGGAGCGCTGTCAATGAAATGGAAACTCTTCTGCGCAGTAAAATGAATTTGATGGATATGCCCGGACTTGAAGAAATGGATCAGCAAAGCAGCTTAGTGTTGCATAATACTTACTTTATTGAGGACTATTCAATATCAGTGCCACCAATGTTTGTTTCGTATTCTGGACTGTCCTGCACCAAGAAAAGTATACAAGAGCGCAAACCCCTGCCACAGGTGTTTATTGATCATGAATGTATTATATCAAATATATTTTTCTTATGGTATGTTGCGATTATTTTTAGAATCTGGAGACATTTGTTAATGACAAGGAAACAGAAGGTTTTGTGTACATTAGCTTTGGCAGCTCTGTTAATGCATCAGCAATGCCAGAATCGCTTCGTAATGAATTTACAACCGCGTTTTCTGCATTTCCTAAATTGAGATTCCTGTGGAGGTGGACTGCATCTGTTCCTGAAAATATGCCACGGAATGTATTACTGCAGGCATGGTTTCCTCAGTTGGACTTGTTGGGTATCTGACTAAAACTTTTTGCATTCAGAAAATGTAAAGAAAGCCTAATTAGAGCTGGATTTTTATTTTATAGCTCATCCAAAAATCAAGGCATTTGTCTTGCAAGCTGGACGACCTAGTGCGCAGGAAGCACTTTGCTATGGAGTACCCATGATCACTATTCCAATATTTGGTAGCTCAGCTTTCATAAATAATCCTTTTTTATAAATCATTCTTGACATGTTAATGAAGTGCAATTAAAATTACCTTAGCTGACCAATTCTTTGGCTCGGATCGGCTGGAAAGTATTGGAGCAGCAATATCTTTAGACATTACGACATTGACCTCAGATGGTTTAGTAACCGCGTTGAAAGAAATCGTTTATGGAAATAAGTACAGGGAAAGGATTAAGGAGTTATCAAGAATGTTTCGTGATCGGCCTATGGACCCTGTTGACTATGTGCATTATTGGGTGGAATATGTGCTCAAGCACAATACAAGTATAATGAAGCCTCTAGGAATACAACAGACATGGTGGCAGAGGCGATTGTTGGACGTTTACGCCGTTATCTTGTCGATTGTACTGATTACATTTTCAGTTGTTGGTATATTACTGTATAAAATTGTTAAAGTAATTGGAAGCCGAGTTGGATTTTTTAAAAAGGGGGACGTCAAAAGCAAAATCGAATAAACTTCAATGAGTTTCGTTAGAAACTTATGACAGCGAACGTTTAAAACTTCTGCAACAATAAAAAAATATTTGCATGCATCTTAAAATAAATGCGATTTGTTTAAAAACACAGAATGTCTACATATTGAAAGATTGTTTACGCTTTTTATTAATGCACGTTATGAGTAAATTTTCATTAAACAGTTTAACTACCTACGTTTATTAAAAATATTCATATGTACACTGACCTTGAAGATTCATAAAGTAATTTGTTACTGTAAGTTGATAATATACCTGGGCACGTTTTGTCAGGCTTGCATTGGTTTTGGTTCACGCAAGCTAAACAACATGCAAGGTAAACCGTTAAAAATGCTTGCTAATAAAAACGCTGTTGACAACATTTTTCTTATATTTGCAGACCATACATAGAACAAACAGGTTAATATTTATTGATGTATTCATGACTGCAACATTTAAAACTACGAACTATTTTACCATTTGTTTTTTGAAATCACATCGTATCGTGAGATTGTCACGCCGACTGATAACACGCATGGTTATATGCTTGGTTTATCTAACAATGCACTGCACTGGCGTAGAAGAGCACTAGTTATGTGTTTGAATGTTCCCCAGAAATATCACCATTACTTGCGCAGCAAACTACGAATTAAATAAAGATGTATGAAAAACAATGTTGCCAAAACGGTTGACAAAGTAGCCCATATTTCATTACTTACCTCCTTTACGCTTAAAACAGTAAAATGAAACGTATTTGCCTTAAGTGCACAATATTTGGTTTTCCACCAATGCAAAATTAAGTTTACACTCCTTGGGCTCATTCGGTCTGAAAAATAGTCTGTGTCCACAAGTTGCTTTATTGATGACATCTACAAAAAATTCGAAATCATGTATTATTAAGCTTGAGTTTGTTTTGTGTAAAAAGTTCTTAAATGCCCTACCTTTGAGGAAAATCGTACACCAAAGCCATACAATATGGAATGATTGATAACAACCTGAAGCATATAAAGTTGTCTGCGGAAACTTGGTGTATGGAAAAGTTCGTAAAATGTACTCGCATACCATATCTGACATCTCATTACATGAAATAACATAGTGTGTCCATAGATTTTATCAAAGTATTTGCACAAGTGTACTAGTTTGTGATACTCTTTAAGACAAATGCTAGTCTTTTTACGAGATTTAGACAAACAAGTTGCTTGTACAAATTCTGCAAACTCACAACTGAGTATCCAAAAGGTTATCATTATAATTTGAAAACAAATTTCCTTATAGGTCATTCTAATTTGAGAAAATACTTCAAGTAGGATGTAAATTACTAACAAGACTCTGTCAATTATATAATATCGCACATCAACATCTGGTTTGTCAATTTGATTCCAAAAGAAAAAGGAATATGCTTTAGAGAGCTGGAGCTCATACTTAAAACTAAAAAGTAGTTCAGCCATTCCAGTCAATGAAAGAATTGTTCCAAATGCTATCAGCACATGAAGAAACCATGGTCGCGGTAAAAGCTGTAAAGTGTTAAAATTCAAAGATGCAGATTTTTTTAAATGCCAGGATTTTTTAAAAAAACAGCACTCACGCCTGTCGTAGCAAAAGTATTTGTAGTTTTGGAATGTGGAACTGGAGACATTTGTACAAGAGTATTGATAAATTTTGCTGTAAGCTTATCCTTAAAAGTTTGAGAATAGATTATAGCAAAGGCCATAGCTACATATAATGAAGACCAGAACGCTCCAAAATAGCAAGCGGTAGGAGCCCCTTCATCAGTATTTCTTTGAAGATAAAGCTGATGCCATCGCTCATAACAACTTCTTATGCATCGGTAAATGTAGAAAAATGATTGTATATGGCTCAGCGTCTGTCCAATTTTAAAATATTTTGTACAATTTTGTTACTAATTACTAACAATATATTTTTGTATTTTCATACAGATAATTGCTATAACTTACGGATTGGAACATGGATTTGCAAATTTTTACTCTGCCCGTATTGCTAATTTTGAATCGGTAGGGTACGCTACACATACAATATGCCCAGTTATGATACAGTATTAGAGCTGTTCCATAGTTGGATTGTTGCTGCAGAAACATGAACGACATTTTAGGAACTTCCCCACAAAAGTAACTACTAGTAACCTTGTAAAATATTCCTTTCAAGCCAGTTAGGTTTTCTAGTAATCTTTTACATGACATTGTTCTCTGTACGTCAGATAAACTAGACAAAATTAAGCAATTTATGCATGGACTTTGCTCGCTACACTCGTAAACAATTCTTTATAATAAATGTCATTGTTGTTACTATAACTGATTGAAATGGGCGCCAGGAACCAATCATTGTCTAATTGAGAGTATAAATAAAAGGATTTTTGTGTAAAAATAAAACCTAACAACAACTTTGGTTTCATTTTAAAATTACGTTTTATTATATACATTCAACAAATATCATTAGACTGTTTGTAGTAAAACTATTCATTATGGTTTTATTTTCAAGGAAAACCGTAAATACAAACAAAAAAGACAATATAATATTTCTAAATATATAATTTTATTCAATACGTAATTCAAATTTACTATTGATAACAACAAAACATAAGCCAGGAAACTAACAAAACAAAGTAATAACTAGTCAGGAAACAAACAATTAGACTATATTTTGACAAACACACAATTAAGTGTTTATCGGAGAAAGTCCAATGTCCACTTTTTCTCGTTAGGGTTACTGCTAATTTGTTTAGCACAAAATAATGTCTCTTTGCAAAGATTTTGAAAAATTGAAAGGTTTTCTTTCTCGATATAATTAGTAAGGTTGTCATTTAGTATAAAGAAATCTTGTACGCAGATTGGCGTCTCAGTTTCAAGCTTAGGAAACTTTGAGTGCTTACATAATGTCTTATGTTCATTCATACAACCTATTTGTCCACATTCTGCAACAACAAGTTTGTTTTTTGGCAAAATTTTTCCAAGTTGTGGACAAACAACAAAATTTGCAAAATTGGTATTTGCTACCATTTCCCAAAAACTTAGAACCAATTCTGTAGCGGTTTTGTCAGATTCATTTAAAGAAAATTTAGCTTTCACAGCTTCAATGTCATCACAAAAGGAGCCATTCCAGTAGGCCTGTTTTGGTAAATCTTTATTGATATTCTGGCCAAAAGGCTCATCACTGTTTTGTAGAAAACTTATAGATGGAATTATGTTTATCTCCATTAAATGTACTAAGCTAAGTACAATAAACGAATACTTTCTGAATTTAACATTTGCCACATGTCCTTTGCTTTTCCAGTTCAAAAGTAGCAATAAGTATGGCTTTATTCTGGGTTCCAAATTCATATAGAATTGTATCAAACGACTGCTTTGGACGGACAACAGATGTCCAAACGTTAAATCACATTCTAGTTTGGTTGGAGTGTGATAAAATTTCAGGTATGGAACCACATCTCCTTTTTCTTGAACGTTTTCCGCAAATTTGGTTTTAGTATTGGGACACACACTTTGCTGAATAATCTTGGATACATTATCACGTAGCTGAATAACAGCTTGCAGTTCCAGTGGATCCTCTCCAATCCTTTTTGCCTGGTCTCCGTACACATCCACAAAAATGTCAAGGTCGGAATCCGACGTATATAAACCGGTTATAGAGGAACCAAATGGGTACACTTTACAGTTCGGATAAAAGTTTTGGAGAATTTGTTGAAGATCTGTAATAAACTGTAGCTCAGTATTAACCTTTTCTTTCGAAAGTTGTTGATTTAGCCAGCTTTTCAAGTAATCACATTCTTGATCAATTTGATTTTTACGTTGTAGGTCGTTTCTTAACAATTTTGTCATAAAGTTAGAATAAAGAGCCAAATCAGTGTTTCTGTTTACTTGAAGATCCATTCTTGCAAGATTACATGCAAATATATTATGTAATGTTGTTATTGGTTGGTTGATTTTATCTGGTAAATTCTTTTACTGGAATTTTGTTGGTGATTTAATTTAAGGAGTATTATAAAAAGACTTGTGATCTATCAAGCAGTGCACGGCATACTAAAACATGAAGCCGCGCAGCAGAATAATATCAATAAGCGATTCAAACCTGTTCGAAGGAAAAACGTTTCAGAGTTGCTCATTGAACATTTGTGGTCATTGAACTGTCAAATCAAACAAACAAGCTCTGTAAGCTTGTGTAACAACGTGAAAAAACGAAAAAACGTATGTTTGGCTTGTGCGTTCAAAACAAGAATAGAACAAACACTGCCAGCGTTACATTAAGTATTCTTATTTACCCACTTTAATATTACATGTATAACATATTCTAGGAATACAACTAACACACAACATATATACAAGTATACACAGAAAACAAAGACAACTAAAATTGAATTTAAATCAATTTCAGCTACTTCTAAATTATTGGCACTAGTTTGATAACCTCTCGCAAATTTGCTAAAATACATGAATTTGTTTACTTTTATGTTGTCGTCATCAAATACAGATATCCCTGCCAAAAGCTTTGATTTTTGAAGGTACGTAGATACTTTATGTGCTTTATGAAGATAGATAAATATTCCACTCTCAGTTATTGAACCAATTAATAACTGCACATACTCTTGGTAATACACTTTTTCTTTTAGAAACCAAATCATAGGTCTGACAAGAAATAGCTGTCCATTGACATTGTCTATAATTTTTCGTCCACCAAGACTTAATAGTGGTTTCAGAAACTCTGTAGTTATGCCAAACTGGGGAGCAAATTTTTCATAAAGCAGGGCAAATCTAGACGTAGAGTCAATTGTTTTGTCCCTATGCATGAAATGACTAGTTTGTGTAATGTTGTGACCAGAAATGACTTCATATTTTAAAATATTTTTTAATAAACTTCCGTCTACATGCCAAGGTATTAACTTCATTGACTTCTGAGTAACTGTGGAAAGCATTCCTTGCCTATTTTTTGAATTAGATTCATTTATACTCATAATATACTGATGCAGCTTCTGGGCCATTATGCTATCAACCAATACACTAAGGTTATTTTCACTATTATATAACTCATAAATTGATTGAGGTATATCGCTTGGATCAGGATATTTAGTTAGGTGCGAATATAGTTTGGAGACATAAAAATTGCGGAACAAGAAAGTTGCAAAAATCCACACAATCAAAATTCTGTAGCAATTCATGCTTACATAAGGTGAAACTTTTATCTCCTTTTCTAAAATAATAGAAGTCAACAGAAACAAAGCATTTCCAATTCCAAGTTTAGGACCGATAAATTTTAACATTATTACGACACAACTTATAACTGTCAGTATTGCAATCCACACTGATGATTGGAACGGAGCTAATAATTTCTTAAAATCTGTGCAGGAATGGTAGCTTACTTCGTTTCTACCCAACACTACAAAGTAGCTCACTCCATCAAAAATTGAACCAGTAGATAGCGGTGCTCGATTTCGCCATAGAGTTGTGAAGCTAAAGTCTATTCCGGCGTCAACAAACCAAACTGTTTCCCGAATAGTTTCTGCGCAACTTGATGTTGTGCAATTTAGTGCGTTTATTATAATGGATTTGACGCATGCGTCTTCTCTACCAATTTTAGCTATATTCAAACCTTTTATTGGTGCAAATCCTGTACATATTTTGGAAATAAATGGCTGGTCGTCAGTTGTTACAACTCCGAAATTGTTTACCGGTCTATTCATATGATTCCAAGACTCTTTTAAATCCTCAATCGTATCTGGAGTCTGCTGTAACTTAACCAGCATCATTCTTGTGGGTACATTTGTTGAATTTCTAGCAAAGCACGCATTACACCCAACATAAAATAGCAATTGAGATTTATAGTTGCAAATTAACAACACATATTTAGACTGAACTGCTTTTGATAATGTTGTATATATCTTTGTACCAGCACTAATATTTCTTAAATCATTCGATGCTAATAAAGTGTAGTCAACAAACAAGAGGTTCTCTGCACTTCGATTAAATAGAACACTAAGCAGGTTAAAAAACTGGAAATTTAAATTCAAAAGTAGACTAGAATCATGCATAAATTTTACGTTTTTGGACACTTCCACAAAATGAACGGAACAAACCGACATATACCGTTGCTTTGATAACGTAACTTTGTATTTATACCTGATTGTGTTAATTAAGTTTTTTGATTCATTAAAACTGTTTGAATCATGCTGATTAATTGTTCTGTTTTGATTCGAGTTTACTTTTGATTGCAGACAAACCAGACTATTCTTGATCATGAGGTTAGTTTCTAAATTACTAGATTCACTTGAAACATAGCGAAAGATGTAGAACGTACATGTTTTTAGAAACTCAGGTAAAACATTTGGTATTTGTAACGTATTTTCGCTGAATGTATTGATGTGTTTAAATAAATTAAAATATGCGAAAATCGTTAAAATGTGTACAAACCGCATTACGGAAATAAAAATATGCTGGCAATCAGAAAAATATTTTATGTGTATAAATAAACTTGAAGTCGAATTCAAATAATATAGCTTTTGGTCAACGTCAACCTGCGTAATGGAATTGAAGAATTGGCAATATTTCCAGACAGTTATGCAAATGATGAAATAATCTTGTCAGATTACTACTGTGTTGAAATAACGTAAATAGCGTAATCATTTTGGTGTAAATTAATGAATTAATAATAACATTAATGTTGACATCAGTAAAGTAGCTGAGTACAACTACAAAGTCCCATGCAAATAAACACTAGTATTAACAACAGCTAAAACAATATAAAATGCTGTTCAAATAATACAACGAAGTTATATTTGGCTTTCTAGTTATATGAACTGAAAAGATGCATACTAATCCATTTATTCCAATATACATACCATCAATTGCAATTTCAGCTGTCAATCTAATATTTGTTCTCATCAACAGACAGGCTTTTTATTCAGATTGTTTTATAAACTAGCAAAAATAAACTTTTACAGGCTGTGACTTGGCACATTTAATTTTACATGCACAAAAAGTTGACGGTTTGTTGCACCACAAAAGTTTCAATTGTTAGTGCTGTTTTTGGCTCAATGAAATTATTAGAACCCAAATAAATCTTTAGTACTGACAATGACTTAAAATATCTACAAAATACTTTGTTTCTCATTAAAGTTTCGTTTCGTTTTGCTACGATAAGTGCGCGTTCGGAAATTTTGAAAACATTTCCAAAATAAGTAAACAAACACATCATTACAACAGGCAGTGCAAACGTACTCCAGCCTGAAATCATCCATACAAATGGATGTGTCTTGCCACTTTTACTGAAGTGCATTGAATCTATGCCTATGAAAATACCATTAATTTGTGTTAGGCATCCTCCAAAGGTAATTCCTACCAGTACCGTGCCAGAGTAGCACTCTCGAAATTTGACCAACAAAATTTGTATCTGTCGATAGATCTTGCACAATTCGGGAATATTCGTTGCATTAGCTACTTCAATTTTTCTGAAATAAATTAAAGTCTTAAGTTATAATCATTTTTCTAATTTAAATAAATATATTACTGTTGAACCTACAGGATACCTGTAAAATGTTTGGATAAACACAAGTATGCAGCATTCCGTAATCATCATTAAGCCAATTCCACAGAAGACGTAAGATGCCGAGGGTATAGTTTGTGCACTGGTTATGACAATTAAGCTAATTCTACCGGTAAGTTCCCATGGAATTTCATAATCATTGTTTGCCATAAATCCGAAATCTTTAGCATTTATACATTGACTAGATAGCGAGTATCCAACATGCGGTGGTAAGCAAGGATTGACAAAAAAGTTTAAACTAAAAGGCACACTTACGTAACCTGAAATCGCTAATGCCTTGCAGAAAATCCAAACCAACTTTTCATCACTAAATTTATCTACACGGATATTGGTTTCTAGCAAGTTATTCAACAAACTTAAAATTTCATGAGATTTTGGAAACGTTGCTAAACAACACCCAACAATCAAGAAGACAGCACCAACATACATAAGACAGTAGGCTTTAACTATAGAATTTTTTGCTATTGACGACCACCAGTAAGTAATTTGAGCAACGGCCAAAGTTAGATATAAAAGGGAATACCTAAAGAAACACAAACGAACTTTGTTTAAATATTTTCCAGATTTTAACTCAGCCTTACAGGTTTTTGAGTTCCATTGACAAGGACTAAAACCAAAGGGATTTGTGTGACGAAAAACAAAAGCACAAGTCCCTGAAAGTTTTTCAAAAAAGCTGTTTTCCATTGTATAAACTGGAAAGAAAGAAAGAAATGCTTCATGCGCAGGTAACCTAAGTTGAAGGTAATTTCTTGAATTGGAGTTTTCCGAACTTCATTCAAGACATGGTATCAGACTGACCTCAGAAGCAAAGAAAAACTCGGTTTTATGTAAACAGAGTTTTTTACAGCCTTGGTAGTTGCTTGATCTAGCTGTAATTATTTAGTCCGTGTTGTGTTTAATTGCCATTGCATTATGTCATTGAATCGGACGACTTTTTTAGCTTTACAATTATGCAAACTTTCAGCGAATGTAATTACACGTTATTTTCACCGGAATGGCCTCTCATGCTGCCAGAGCCAAGGTATTTACAAAGTAGTACTTAATGTATTGACAGATTACAAGTTAGTTGTGTAGTGTAGACTGATTTATCTTTAGTTGTGTGCTTTCTCAAGCGGTAAGTAAAGTTGAATATTATATAATAAATATTGCTAAATAATTTATGTAACAACTTTTATGTACATTAATGTAAGAAAATGTTCTTTACTTGACTACCTTCTAAAGCATGTAATATGCTATGTACAATTAACCTTAAAGAACCAAAAAGTTTACCGTTTGCTGCACTACGAACGTTTCAATCGTTAGTGCAGTTTTTGGGTCAATGAAGTTATTTGAACCCAAAGAAATCTTGAGCACTGGCAACGATTTAAAATATTTACGAAACAGTTTCTTTTTTATTAAAAGTCTATTTCGTTTTGCTAGGGTAAGGGCGCGCTCGGAAATTTTAAAGATTTTTCCAAAATAACCAAATAAAAACATCATTATGAATGGCAGAACAAATGTGGACCAAGCCGAAATAATCAATAAAAATGGATGCGCCTTGACAGTGTTACTAGAGCGCATAGAATCTACGCCTATGTAAATTCCATTAATTTGTAAAAGGCATCCTCCAAACGAGAGTCCCACCAATACGGTGTGCCTGAGTAGCACTCTCGAAATTTAACCAACAAAATTTGAGTTTGTCGATAGATCTTGCATAATTTCGAAATATTGATCTCGTTTGCCGTTTCAATGTTTCTAAAACATTAAAATGAATTAACTTCTTAAAAATATGTATTTGATTATTGTACTTTGTACCTGGAAAATGCTGTTAACAACACGCGAATACAACATCCTTTAGCTATCATCAAGCTGATTCCGCAAAAGACGTAAGATACCGAAGGTGTGGTTTGAGCACTGGTTAGCATAAGTATACTAATACGTCCGGCAATTTCCCATGGATCACTGTAATCATTGGTTGCCATAAAAGCAAATGTTTTAGCATTTCTGCATTGGTTTGATAGAAAATATCCAACATGCGGTGGTAGACAAGGATTTACAAAAAAGTTCAATGTAAAAGGCACTGCTACGTACACCGAAACTGCTAATATCTTACAAAATATCCAAGTCAACCTTTGATCACCAACCCATTCAGTTCTATTAATGGTTTCTACAAAGTTGTTCAGCAAATTTACAATTTCCCGCGATTTTGGAAATATTGCAAAACAACATCCAAACACTACCAAAACTGCACCAATATACAAAAAACAGTAAGCCTTAACCAAAGAATCCTTTTCTATTGACGTATACCAATACAAAATTTGGGTAATGCCCAAAGTCAGAAACGAAACAGAATACCTATAAAAACCCAAGCGAACTTTGTTTAAATATTTTGCAGTTTTTAGTTTTGCTTGACAAGTTTCTGGATTCCATTGAAACGGGTTAACACCAATTGGATTTGTATGACGAAAAATAAAAGCACAAGATTCAGAAAACTTTTGAACCAGACTCGTTTCCATTGTATACAATTGTGCTAAGGAGGGAATAGAAATGAATATTTATACAGACGTTTGTATTTGTATAAACGACGCTATAAGAAAGTGATTCAAGCATTTGAAGTAAAAATTCTTCATGCAGATCAAAGCATACTTTTTAGTAATAATGGTAATAATGAGTTACTATAAACAATACACGTTGATACTAAAACATTTTACTTAAAATTATAAGCTTTCTTCAACTTAAGCACATGCTACATGATAATCAATTTGACGTCACTGAAAAAGAAAAACACAAGGCTATTTGTAAATGCAAACAATTTTCTGCGACCTTGTTAGCGACTTATGCGGCCATAATTAACAAGTTAATGTTGTGTGTCACTGTTGCTTTAGGCTGTCGTTTGCAAGTATGCATGCCGTCTGCATGTAATTACATGTTTATACATAATATTACAAGAAAAGCTTCAACCACATTCAAGGTATGTGCAAAGTAATAATTAGTCTATTGATTGATGTCTTTGTTAATATTTAATTTTATGCTTTGTAAGACAGTAAGTATAGAAAAATGTTTTCTTTACTTTTGCTTTCGTGGTACTAATCGATATACAAATAAATAAATATGATTATTTTATCACGTAAACCTACGTTAATACAAGAATAAAAATATATTTATTTCAGATAAGGTCTAAAATTTTCTTGATGAGCGTCAAACTTGAAGTAAGTACATCTTATAAAAAAACATGGGTGCATCAGTTTGCATAAAGCGTTTACAGAGAAAAATTTCATGGGTTGAGAGTTATACAAGCAAGGCTAGATTTACAGTGTATTGAATTATATTGTTATAAAAGTTTGTTTTTGTCTTTCTATCAAATGTTGCTATTCCATAACAGAAGCTAATTGGTCTTTGTGCCTTAACAAGTCTCTTCCAACAATTGTAATCACCCTTATTTCCTATGTACGCAGAAAATTGTTGCCATACTAGACATTTTAGGTTAATTGCTACTATGTTACATTTTACAATTACGGGCAAAGTTCTAATAAGGGCAACATATATTACTATTGTAGTAAGCGACATAACACCGCAGAGCTCTATAGGAAACATTTTCCATCCTAGAAGTGCAATCCATAAACCAACCACAGCAACAATAAAACCAACACTCATGAAAAGTCCGGCAATGTGACGTATTCCCTCTTGTCCTATTTGATTTATAATTTGCAGCTGATTATACAACTTAATGCCTAATTTACAGGACTCTATTTTACTTATCACGTCAAGACAATTTAAATATATTTGAAAGAGTGATAGCGATGGAAGTAACGACAATGTAAAAGTTCGTGTGGATTCTAGCGTACTTAATTGAGCAACCACCATACGAATTAATAAAAACAAACATTTAAAGTGTTTTGGTACAAGGTATATATTATGTATTAGGTAACCAAGTGGATCGAAATTGGCAAGTACGATTGCAGGAGCAAGAAGCACACCAATTTTAAACAGCAACAGTTCGATAAACACCATTGAAACACCAGTAAAATCAACATTTCCAAGAGATGGAGAAAGAAATTTCCTTAATTCTGAAAAGAAAAAAAGTATTTAAACTGGTGCATAAATGAATCAAAATTTACAGTATCCAATGACTTACCAAATCTGATTAGGTTAAATAAGGTTTGGTGCTTGCTTGCTTGTGTAGGGTTAACTTTGCTTACAACAAGGCAATTTTCAAATGCCAACAGTTTGTTCATATAAACTGATAACAAAACGTTTCCAAAACTGTAAGTTATGAAACATAGGTACAATTCGGCTGTTGCAAAGCCAGCTATTATTAAATTAAGGAACATTGTATACACAGGAATGTTGTTTGTATGAAACCGTATAATGATAAAAACTGATGATGAAAGAGTAATTAGTATTGCTAGTTGTGAGAGGTAAAAAGGGAGAAATTGTCGAGATTTTATTTCGCATCTGCAAGCTTTAAAATGCTTATGTATGGGGTCTATGTGGATAGGGTGGCGATATAATAACTTTCCATATGTGTTATTATATAACTGGAAAGACATCCAAAACAGTGGAGTAGTCATTTTGTCTCAGGCTTAAAAATATAGATACATACTTTTATATTATGGGATTACGTTTTTTGTAAGTTAGTGAATCACGCTGTTGTAGCTGGAAATGGATATTGATAAATGATAAAATCCAAAGTATGTACAATAACTAAATATAATTAGAAAACTGTAGCCACGAGCTTAGATGTTTAATTTTAAAACAGTTTAAGAACCGATACAGTTTCTTGTCACAGCGTACATGTATAAGCCTCTATTAGACGTCAAAATTAGGGATTTTAAATTTATATATTATCAAGCAGCTTTTCTGTCATAAGTTCATTTCATACATATAGTAGTTTCTGAGTGTTATGTAAGCTAATTTTTTATACGCTGAATTTATGGAAAAATTGGCAATACAGCCAAATTGTTGTTTAAAAAAGATCATTAAAGCATTCGGTAAATTGAATCAAAGTACTTTAGGAACTCACATTTAGCCCACTCAAGCATAAACTAAAAATGTATTCACCAAATACCGTTTTTATCGTCATTTTAATGAAGTAAAAATGTCTATGAAAGTAAGGTACAACAAATGTTAAGAAATTATTGCAAAGTGAGTTTAACATCTTTTGTTTTAAACTCACGAACAAATGAAAGTCAATTAAATTCAAATGCTAGAAATCATTAAGTCAGAAATTTGAAGCATGATTAGACCATAAATTAAATCTAATTGTTATTTTTAAAACAATTCTATTTGCATGAATTAGTAGAATCATTGTTTAGAAAATAAATTGCATAACTATTTTATCGAAGTAAACTTTATCGAAGCTATTTTGCTTTTAGAAACGGACCTAAACATCTGTTGTAAGAATCCTAATCAACTGTTTGACATACAGTGCTTAGCAAGTGGTGAGTAGGAACATTTAAAAACTATGTATAAAACGCAATTATTATAGTTTGGCTATTGTAACTACTGAAATTGAAATTGAAATAGTTGAAAAATAAATGCATACAATTTCTGTGCGAGATCAACTTGAATGTTAAGTTGTAGAAAGGAAATCTGCTCCAATGCTAATGCATTTTAATGCTTTTGTCATGCATCAAACTCAATGTATACTTAGAGATGAGAGAACTTTCCTATTGAATTTTCCCTAACTTTCCTTTCCTATCACTACTTTCTAATTTAAAAAACGTATATAAGCTTACAACCATAACGTGACACATGAAAACATTGCGTGTCATATTTCTAGCCTATTGTAGTTGTTGTTGTTATTATATGGTTAAAAGAGCCTCTTATTTTAGTAACTAATTGTTTACTACAGCAATTATTTAAAGGATCGTGCAAAATATCAGGAAAATCCGCATCTTTTTTGGCACGATATAATTTCAGGTTAAAAATAAAAGTAGTGTTACATATTCATACAAAAATGCATGAATGCTACTATTCTATATGCCTTGACAAAAATGCATATTGTACAAAGGTTGAGTGTGAGTTGGCTAAAATGCCTTTTTAAATTTAAATTACATGCTGCCGTCATGGTTTTATTCTCAGTTATGATTTGCGTATTTGCTAAGCAACTTACTGCTGAAAACACTGATACAAAGAATTGTTTTAATACAATATTTTGAAGAGGGTTTTATGTCACACGTGTGAGCTTTAATAAGTTTTTTTGAAAAGGCTTCTTTCAACATTACTATAGTAAAAGCAGACATGTAAGTGACAAACAAATTGTTTTCGTGACCATTTGCATATGCATTTGACCTATCAGTGAAGTATAATCAATAGTATTGATTACAGATAGTATTGATTCAATACATCTGAAATAAATAATTGCTGGTTTTAAATCATCACGCATACATACTATGCAAAACCTACACCACAATTCTAGGCTTTGTAAACTCAGAGGTTTATTTTGGAGCTTTGGGAGCATGCAATTTTACATATAAACGTCATCATTTGTCTAGTTTTGCGCTATTTTCCTTGTTACAAAATTCTTCTTCTGTTGTTATCAACCACCATGCAAGTAGAAATGCACGAAATCGTTGCACGGAGTGCAGCTATTTTTATATAAAAGTAAAATACAAGTTCTAAAAGATTTCAATTGCACCAAAAGTGTTTTGAGGATAAGTAATGCCAAATCATAACCCACTGTAAGAGAAATATTTACAACCAAAGCAGCAAAGTGAGAAACATGGAAGGTAATGTTGAAAAATATTATTGGCATATTTAAAGAATTATTAAATGCTAACGTATTTTTAATTAATTGATTAACTATAGGGGAATCAGAAAATGAGTCTGATACAGAAAACACCAATAGTAGAGACCTGAAGTTGCTTTACGAAAGTATTCCACATATATTTTTGACAAAGAAAACTCCCGGAGCTACAAACCATGATCTGGCAAACATGGAGAATTTTATTCTTGAAACCTTTCTCGAATCAGTCACAAATGTTCAAGAAATGTCCAATGCATCTTTATCTACTTGTCTTGAACCTGTTGTGGATATGTTTGAATGGTGGAAAGTACTTCAACCGATTCCTAAGGGAAAAAATGATTCCTATCAATTTCAAGAGGAGATGTTGAGAGCAAAACATGGAAACACTTTTCCAGTATATTTGAGAAATCAAAACTGTACTCTGATAATAACAAAAGAAGAAAAGCCAGTGGAACAATTTAAAGTTGTTACATTTCGTTCATCTTTACCAACCGAAATGGTAATGTCTACAGCCTGTACACCCACACTGGAATTTCCTGAAAATGTGGCAGTAGCACGGAACACCGGTATAATAAAATCCAAAGTGTTTGCAGAAATCATACATGAGTTTACCGTGGGACGTATTCAGACACTAAATAAAGTGACAAAAGGTGACAAAGAATACCCGGACACCAGAGATGTGGCAGATCCACATCTTGTACTTGATTGGCTTATGGGCATACTAGTACCAGATCCAAATTCTAGTACTAAAGTCAGCAACAGAATTAGGAAAAAGTTAAGAGACCAGGTAACATTGAATGTAGCTACAGGTTCGTCTAAAAGCTTGCCATTTCGCCGGTCTGGAATGTACATGTCAATTAAAGTGACTTTGCATCTGAAGTTGCTAGACATTTTTGAAAATGCATCAGAAGCTAAACTGGTATATAAAATAATCATGCTGCGTTTCTTGGCCGATATTTGTGCAAGGCATCTAGAAAATATTACAAAGTTTGGCATAACATGGCCGTACGACCTTGACTTGACTAGTCAATACTGGCAAAGTTGGGCATTCGAGTAAAAAAGTTGACAAGTGTTTCTTCAGATAGCAATATATCAGAGCATATCAACCACCTAAAAAGTGACTGTTTTGAGTACGTGAAAGGTGTTGTTCAGCGAGTACACAATGTGAACAAGCGCGTTTGGAACCGAATTTGCTATCCGGTTCCAAAGTTACGCGGAAGAAATAAGCAAATAAATGTTTTATCAGATCTTGGACACGATATTGATGGCCTGAACGAGTACATTAAAAAACTGACCAAATCGCCGTCTAAATTAACTCGACATTCATTCAATGAACCTGAACCCGTAAAAAGAATTGCTGTTCTGAGTTCAAAAGCACCAACGGAAACTCGGTTGCTCAAAATTTGGTTATATGACGTTGAGAATTTTATCAAAAATGAATGTTCAATGGCAACCGTAAAAGTTGAAGTGCTTTTTCGACTTGTTTTATTGTACATTGAAAATGCACAAAAAATTTACAAGGACAATCCACTGGGAATAAGTCAAATGCTATTGGTGGCTTTTAGAGCTGTGGAACTAGTGCATGTCCACGTAATTCAAAAGTTTCCACTTCTTGGTGACTACGAAGCGGAAATACAGTTGGAGAAGCTGGATTATTTACTACTGCCACATATACACGACATGCAATTACTAGATAAAGCTGTTGATCATTTCTCACAACACGATGCATCTGCCAAACATTATGGAATATTGCAAAATACTGTAAATTGCGACAGTTTTTCTGCACGGTTTGCCGCATCGCATGAGAAAATGGAGCTACTATTTGTTATCTCAACAGACGTGGTATTTCTTAAGTCCTTAGGCACTGTTTAATTGTTAATTAGCGCGGAAAACGCTGAAAGCTGATCCTGGTGCCGTTTTTCTCGACTAAATCGCCCCATACATAACGAATTTATAGCCATCACTAGTTTAATTATTTTCGAACAATTAGGGATGTGGAGCTCGAAAAATGCATAATTAAGGGTAGTTTTGTATACCAAAACGGCTGTAGAGACGTAGCTTAACATTTTAGGATTTTTTATTTTTTGAAAAACTTAATTAAAATTTTAATTACTGCTAATTGTTAAGTTAATTAACTTTCACGTCAGTCACTTGCCAAGACTTTTGAAAGTTGGAAAGTATGGGGACAACTCCCCTTAATCTAGTTTTGTTTCAACTTCTTTTGGCAAGTGACTGACACAAGAGTTATGGCGCTAATTGTTAAGCTATTTAGGCGAGCAATTAAGTCATGGGGGCCGTTCACAAGAAAAGTGGTGGAAATTTTTATTTTTGTGGAATCGGAAGCCAAATTGGGATTTTTAATTAACGTAATTATTTTTAATGGTAGTTAATTATTTTTTTTAAATAATTAAAAGCCAGTTTAAAAGCCACCACATACACTATGAACAACCCCAGCAAACAAAATGCGGGTTCGCGCGTCGACATTGGGGCAAAGTGAACAGCTTGACAGACAATTCGCAGATCGCCCCGATCTGTTGAGATAACAAATAGTAGCTCAATGCAAAGCAGAAGAGAAAAGATTAGAGTTAAACAGGAAAAGGATATTGAGGAGAAACTGATGCAAATTGAACAACAAAAAAAGGAATGTGTCGACTTGCAAAATAAAATTATTCTAGCTGGCCAATGCCAGTGCGAATTTGAAATGAAAGAGAGAATCAGCATCAGGGGGAATCGCTACATGGCTAAAACTGACGTTAGAATACCGCCAAAATGCAATAAATGTGAGCTTACAGATAATCTAGATAAGATGCGACATTCAGTTTCCATTTATGAAAAACTTCTACCATCTGAAGATTTTCACAAAAACGCAGTTGTATTTGAATTGGAAATACCGGACGATATATTTTACTGGCGAGAACTACTAGCATATTTCAAATACGACTTGTTGCAAGATCCTCTGTTTAATGGTGGGGAATCAACAAATACAAGAAAAAAGTGGGCAAACTTTCGGCCCATAGTACCAAATCCTCAAATGGTAAACAAGGGCAAAGTATATCTTGGAAGTAAAAAATTGCCAGTTTTATCAACTTATCACACAAGAACGCAAAGATTGGATTTGCTGACAGGTAAAGATGAAAAGTTTGTAGTGGATAGTTGCATGACTTGCCATTTGGTTTATGAAAGTCGAGGAAAACCTATTTTAAGTACGTTGCAACAAGCGTGTGCTTTTCAGTTAAAAAGTACTAATAATCTGGCATACTGCAGTTTGCAACAAGCGATGGAATATACAAACCACACTCAAAACGAAATAATTTCAAGGCAAAATGAACGTTCCGAAAATTTATCTGTACGAGAGTTTGTAGCATTTGGATCTTTGCGTGCTGGACATAGAATTCAGTTACGTAACTTATACGAGGCTATACACAGTGGTTCCATACAATTACAGAATGAGCCAGTAGTAGCTTTAATTTTGCAAACAATTTGGCACAGAGAGGAGAGAGAGCAAGAAACCTTGGTATAATTTGAAACTTTGTTGACAATGAACTCCTGTATCGTTAGAGATTATAACTGAAATTGTGTGTTATTTTTTGGAATGATGCGTGTCAACTTGCGCTTTCCAGCGATATAACATTCAGTTTCAAGCAGAAAGATACGTTCCCGATAGAAACAGCGGTACATTCAAACAACTTCTTCGGTATTTTACGAGTTTCACAATTTTGGTTGAATAACGTTAGCTTTGTTCCTCTATTTAGTTACTTACTCTATGATTTGGCAAGCGTGTCCAAGAGACAATGGAAATAAACGGGAATCGGATATGGATTTCTATGATGATGAGTTTGCACAAGAATTTATAGAGATGCTAAACAAGCTTGTTCAGACTAATAAGCAAAACTATAGTTCACCAATGATCATGTTCTGTGCAATTGTAATCATAAGACGTATTTCAGATGTCAATTTAGCCTTAATGGATAAGTGCTACAAAGCTATTAACAAGTGTAGGAAAATATTATTGTCCTGGATTGATCGATGTAATACGGAGATTGAAAATGATATTATCACCGAAGAAAACAAACTTTACTTCAAGAATATTCTCATGGAAACAATTCTCTGTCTAATGGTTTCATTTCATATTGGCAGTGAAGGGAATATAAAGCAGGTGATTAGAACCTCTGAAGATATTACATGCTGGTTTAAAGCTCTCTTAAAGTGGCATAATTTCAAGACAAGTACAACTACCTCTAAAAGATCAAAGTTTATGTCAATCATTGTAGACACGGTCGAATTGTTACCACTTTCGATTAGAAAGCAACTTTCGGCTGATCAGCTTTTCAGACCATTATATAAGGTTTGTTTGGAAGAGTGGCCAATATGCCATGACTGTACGTTTAAGTCTGTCAAGATAGAGGGTGGAACTTTAGCTAAGCTAAGATTTGAAGAAATTTCTGCTTCAGGTGAAACAATTGAGCATTTAGTGACGTTTGACATGTACAATGGAGAATTTTTATTGAATGGAATGAGCCAATCAAGACTACCCGCACGAATAACTGACACCAATGAGTTCCAACGCTACTTTGAAGGAATTAAAAACTTTATTGTAAGGCAATCAAACCAAGTATTTACAAGTTTGGAAAGATTTCGTGGAAAACAGTACACATTTTGTAATAACTCAAATGTTGTAATAATTAAGGAAATTATAAATGACAATTGCAGTTGCAGTCTAATACTGTTAGATCCAGAAAAAGCAAAGCTTGGCATGTCAATGACTAATTATTTCATTGATGGATACTCACATTGGCTGGAGTCTGTAATGGGCACTATATACTTTAGACCACATAACTCTACTACAAACAGTCAATATGATTACATACTGTATTTAGAAAAAGTACGATGGAAGTTGTATGATTGTAAGAGCAATCAACACATTTTGTCAAAAGAATCTTTATCTTTCAAGAAAATTGTAAGCATTTATGCAAAATTAGAGCAACAAGAACATATCACCATAATGTGCAGCAATACAGGAAAAGTCACAATAAATCTGCAAAGGCATAATCTCAGATTTACTATAAATTCCAAAGGACGTCATGAAAGTGTAGAATATCCAGGATTTTTCATTTGCAAAAATCAATTCTTGAAAGGAACACTAATAGGACTTGAGCATGGCATAGTGCTTCAAAGGGGAAGAGAACGAATCCTAATTGTTCCACATGCAAACATAAATATTAGTGAAAGTGAATCTCACCAATTGGCACAAATTTGTTTACACAGTTTACGAAGCCCGACAATATTTGTCTACAAGTTCGACAATGTGCTTCGGCGCATCAAAGCTCCAAACAGCAAGTCCGCTTGGTTATATCTTGCTGCTCTACACGCCTCTACATCATGCTCTTTACCAGATCCATTTACGCAAATGACTGGAACTGAAATGGCAATGCAAATTCTTCAGTCTGGTCAAGTTTGGCCAACAATGCCATACGATGAAGCGTCTCTAGAGACTTTAAAATTTATAAAAGGATTATCTCCTGTGCGTAGATATTACGGTGTGGATAAAGATTCAGAGGATAAAGGTTATTTAGAAGCTGTAGATTGGCCTGAGGGTATTCCAGCAATGTCGGCGTATGATGGATATGCGTTAATTGTGGACAAATTAATTTCTGATAATGAACGATTATCCGCGTTATTTAAGGATTTTTCAAAAAGGGAAGTGGAAGAAGAAATAACTGAGGAAACGCTTCGTCTAAGAGCTTATGCTAGACATTTGAATGTTTACAACCCCTCAGCACATATTGATTACGCTAAATTTGGAACTGGCTGGAAATTTAATACGCCAGAAACAAGCAAACCAGTTTCTAGTGAAAAGGCTAAAAATATTGAAAGCGCAAATGAAATGGCATTGGGAAGACTAGAGTTCAATTACTTATATAAATGGCTTTCTTCTGTCAGACCAGCCATTAGAGGCTCCATATCCGGAATTGTTTATTAAGGAAAATAGCTCGCTGATGGATTCCCTTCATTTAAGTTTTCGGTCAAACTGGCTAAAACTTTATGTTATGGCAATCAATTGCAAAACAGCAGAAGATTTTAACAATTTCACTATAGTGCTTTCATTATTTGCATACCAAGGCTGTCCAAAGGAGCAGCTTGTCAATTTGCATATAATTTCGGAATTATCAAAACCAGGCAGTTTGCATCATGTAAAGTTTCCAAGTATTTCTACAGACCAGCAGCGTGTTGAAAAACCAGCTAATTATCAATTCGACAATGAGCTGCTTGAAGAGTTGCTATATAAAATGAGAATACGGTATTCAGCCCCCGCACCCAGACCGAAACAAAACTTGAATAAAATCGACTTTACCTACTATAAAGAGCTAGCTGAATACAACAGGAAAAAGATTGAATACGATAAAAGCATTCAGCAGCAGATATCAGAAATAGTTAAGCAAATTGAGGAATCTTGGCCTAGGTCAATTTTTGTAAGCAGGGAAATCCGCAAACAAAAAATTAACAATTTGATTACAAATCCAGCTGAAGTAATAGCCGAAATTAACCAGAACTTAAATATTTGGCGTCAAAATCTCAAGCTAAAGGAATTCATTGAAAAAGTGCAATCCTTAATTAATAATTTTGCAAATAATGGAGTGCCAGCTGAAATTTTGGAGATAAACTTTGAGCTGGTTGGCTTTCATACAGTGATTAATATTTCAGTAAAATACGAGCCTCCCGTACATCGTTTCAAAAAAGTTGAGCTTGAAGATTTTATAACATCCGATGTAAGCAATTTTGACGTGGAATGGGGTCGACGAGTAATTACCCTAACTGAAAACCTTATCAAGAACGATCTTTTTGCAGAAGTGACAGCAAGAAGACACGTCAATTGCTTTATTCGTGTTATAATGGAAACCTTTTCAAAAAGATTTACAAGCAATTCTGAAGGAAAAATTATGCAAATATCTGGTGTAATGCCTCGATTCAGTCCAAGCAGCTTGCTACAAATTTTACTCAGAGATCCACAGGAAGATTCGATAAAAACCGCATTTATTAAGTTTCATATTATAGCACTAGGAATAGTCTGGGTCCAAATGCAAAGAATAGACAGATCCTATTCAGAAAATGCGGACAGGAATCCAGGACATACTAACTGGAGGGCTAAAGAGTATACCGAGTGGCTTTTGCTAGAATTGGAAATGGATATTTTGATTCGACCCGTACAAGTAGACGTTGCATGGCAAATGATGCAGATGCTTGATGGAGGAAACGGCGTAACACAATTGAAAATGGGACAAGGAAAAACTTCAGTGATTGTTCCAATGCTATGTGCAGTTCTTGCAAAACAAGGCAGCCAGCTTTGTCGAGTCACTGTACTTAGCTCAATGTTCAACATGAATCTAAACAGCTTGACGTACACACTCGGAGGATTACTAAATCGAAGAATTTATGTATTTCCCTGCCGCAGAGACATGGAAATTGATGAAAATGGAATAGACATGATTCAACAAGTTTATAAAGAGTGTTTGAATTTGCAAAGTATTGTTCTCACTTTGCCTGAACACCGACTTTCATTTCGACTCCTAGCACATGACTTTATGGGGAAAGATGAATGTAGAAATCTTGGATTAAAAATTTTCAGTGTTGAAAATTGGTTGCGAAAGTTTGCAAGGGATGTGCTAGACGAAAGTGATGAGATTTTGAATGTTAAGTATCAATTGGTGTATACGGTAGGAAAGCAGATTGCTATTGATGGAGGAGATATGCGTTGGATATTATGCCAGGAAATATTGGAAATTGTGCAAAACATTGGTACAAAATTACTTGGAAAATATGGAGAAAGTGCATTAGAATTTGATGCTGAATTATCTCAAGAATATTGCCATCAATTTGCAAATTTTCGCATTTTGAATGACTCATGCTTAGACGAACTTAACAAATTGGTTGCCGAGGAAATGCTCAGAAGAATAGACATTCCAAATAAAACAGATGCATTGCGTTTTCTTGTTCAAGATAATATTTCAGAAGCAGAGCATAACGCAGCTTTACAGCATTAGCAAATCTACCGGAAGAACGAAACTTCATTCTTTTACTATCTGCTTATCTTAAACGCGGCGTGCTTTCTCTTGCATTGAAAAAAAGATGGCGTGTGGAATACGGAATTAATCCAAAAGCAGAATTTCGACGTATGGCAGTTCCATACCGAGCAAAAGATGTTGCTGCAGAGAAAACGGAATTTGGTCATCCCGATTTGGCAATTATTTTGACACACTTACATTACTACTATGCTGGACTAAATAACCAGCAATTAGAAGAGATATTCAAAATGTTAACAGTTTTAGAGAAATCAGAACAATCTGCAGGAATTTATAGAAATTGGATTTGTAAAATTCCAAGAGAAATGGTAGACTTATCGCTTACTGAGTACCAAAGTCTAAATATGAAAGACGCTCAGCAAAAAAGACAAGTATTTGATCTACTGAGAATGCACAAGGACGTTATAAACTATTGGCTGAGTCATTGTGTGTTTCCCCGAGAGTCAAAACAATTTCCAGGAAAGCTTTTGCTAACAGCGTGGGATTTGGTTTACGAAAGACAACAATTTCCCGTTACTGGATTTAGTGGAACCAATGACTTTAGTGTGTTGCTACCTTTAGCAATAACACAGCAAGATCTTGAAGAACTACAGAATACGAATGAGCAATTAGTGGAAACATTACTAAAACCCGAAAATGAAAATCATAGTTCATTAGAATCAGGAGCAACTTGTCAAAATATTTTGCGACAATTGTACCAAGACCAAATACAAGTTTTAATAGATGCTGGAGCTCTTATGTTGGATCGCACTAATGAGCAAGTAGCTACAGATTGGTTGGAAATTGATAACAGAGTTTATGCTGTGGTTTATTTTAACCATGAAAACGAGTTGGTGGTGAAAGCAAGAGGAAGCCAACAGGATGTCAGCTTTGAGGTATCGCCATTTAAAGAGCAATTGGATAAATGTGCAGTTTTCTTAGATGATGAACATTCTCGAGGAACTGACATAAAGTTTCCATCGGGTACCAGAGCTTGTGTCACAATAGGCAGTGGAATGAAGAGAGATAAACTAATGCAAGCGTGTTTGCGCATGAGAAAACTAGGAGAATTGAATGGTCATTCTATAACATTTTACTTGTCTCGTGAAGCCAGTAATAAAATGAGTGAGATTAATTCTGAAATTGAAGCTGATATATCAACTCAAGCTGTTTTAAACTGGGTCACTCAAAATACGGAAAAATATAAAAAGGAGGGATTAGTACACTGGGCCATGGCAGGAAGAAATTATGCTCAGCGATTAGCCGCAGAGGAGAATTATTATTTGGAAGTAGAATCTAGTGAAGAAAATAATGAAGATTTAGAAAAGGCTGAGATACTGGCTACTCAGTGTACTGATTCGGAAACGCTTACATTGAATGAAATGTATGGGAAATATTCACAAATGAAAAATCTGACAAAATTGATACCACAATGGTTTGCCTCAACAAAAATAACTTTAACCGCAAAAAACAAAGGCAAAAGCTTGCACACGGATGCTCTCACGAGATTTGACAATATTTGTAATAATGTCCTAAAAAGATGCGAAATGCATGCTGAAGATGTTTGCGTGATAGCTTCTTCGTTAGAAGAACAACAAGAGAGAGAACTGGAACTTGAAAAGGAAATTGAGATTCAAGAAGAAAGAGTGGTCATTCAGCCCGGAAAATTTGGGAAGTTCACGCATAAATTGCATCGAAATGTAGTCGAATTAATACTTAAAGGAGGGCCAATCAAAGTAATGGAAGGAATCGCACCTGTTGGAGAAATGTTTGAGCATGTTTCCTTCAAAAATGAAATGAATGCCATTTGCTGGGACAATAATGTTTTCGCTACAACAGGTTTTACACGGGTTATTCAGTCTAGTACCAGGGGGTGAAATTTCACCCCCCTAGGGGGTGAAATTTCACCCCCTTAGTGGGTGAAATTTCACCCCCCTAGATGGGGGTGAAATTTCACCCCCAAAAATACACAGAGGGGGTGAAATTTCACCCCCTAAGGGGGTGAAATTTCACCCCCCTTACCTAATTAATTTTTTTTCCGAAAATTAACAAAGGAGTGATTTTTTTAATTAATTAACCAAAAAATATGCAAAAATACTTATTCGATGCAGAAAAAAATTGCAGATTTTTCAGTCATAATTGCAAAAAAGTAGCATGTGTAATTACAAAGTTATGCAGAATTCAATGTTGAAATTTTTGAAATTCAATAACTCAAAAATCTCGAATTACACGGATTTGCAAATTAGTCAGGAAAATAGCAAATTTTTTGTAGATTAAGATGGTATGAGTTGCACGGCTGGCGTTTTAAGTTTACACCCTCAAAATTTAAAAAATATGCAAAAATCAAGTAAAATTTGAAGTTTTTATTTTCTGTCGTTTGCGTTTCAAAAACGCCAGCCGTGCGACTCATACCATCTTAATCTACAAAAAATTTGCTATTTTCCTGACTAATTTGCAAATCCGTGTAATTCGAGATTTTTGAGTTATTGAATTTCAAAAATTTCAACATTGAATTCTGCATAACTTTGTAATTACACATGCTACTTTTTTGCAATTATGACTGAAAAATCTGCAATTTTTTTCTGCATTGAATAAGTATTTTTGCATATTTTTTGGTTAATTAATTAAAAAAATCACTCCTGTGTTAATTTTCGGAAAAAAAATTAATTAGGTAAGGGGGGTGAAATTTCACCCCCTTAGGGGGTGAAATTTCACCCCCTCTGTGTATTTTTGGGGGTGAAATTTCACCCCCATCTAGGGGGGTGAAATTTCACCCACTAAGGGGGTGAAATTTCACCCCCTAGGGGGGTGAAATTTCACCCCCTGGTACTAGACTGTTATTAGGAGAACGGGAGGGAATGCAAGCTATTTCAAAACAAATTCCCACTTGAGACCGGTAAATTACTTGGTGTCATGGAAACTAGCAGATGGACAAAATCAATTGTTGCTCCTAAGTCCATGTGAGATTAATGACCTGATGCCACATTTTCGAGATGGTAAAGCAAAATGCAAACTGCACATGTTTTCATCGAGATTTGCTGAAGGAAAGAATTTGCTGTTGAATAAAAAGAGTCTTCAGCTACCTGTAAGCTTGAGAGATGAAATGGAGATTCCTGTTGCTAGTAGCACAGTGGCCAGCTTATTGCTTGCTTCAGGAAATCTTTACTTTTCGTGTAAAGGCGAACAAAGAGAGTTTGTAAAGATGATTGGACTCGCTATGGAAATGGAAGATACAAAAGGAGAATCTTACCTGGTGAAGTTTAACAGTCGGAAGGGACAACTTTTGAAGAAAATTTTGGAGTGCAGGCACCCGATATTGAGTAAATATACGCATATTATGAAACTGTTGATTCAGAAACGTTATGTACATGTGGAGTAATACGATGCAGTGTGTAATGTTGCTATTTGCGTTTGAAAAGTCTTATTTAAAAGCATTTGATTTGTGCACTGCTCCGATTTTAGCATGAGTAAATATAAAATCAAAATAAATAAATAAATTTATCGACAATCAAAATATAGATAGTTATCTATACGATTATGCTTTATGCAGGCTATGTCACTTTAAAACATTTCAGCCAATAAATACAGTCATCAAAATATGATGCAAACAATATAGCTCAACATGAAATTAATAACATGAAAGTTTTAGGAATTCGAAATCAACAAATTAAATTGTATTGTAAACCTGTACATGAATATAACCAATTTCTGGTTTTAGTTATTTTATCATTAAAAATGTTTCTTGTCGAATGAAAAGAATGGCTTGGTCTTAATAACTATTTATATACTCCTTAACCTGCTTTCACCTTTTCATTTTTAGCATGTTTCCAACTTCAAATGAGAAAGACCCCAAAGTTGATCTTATTTATCATTGTTTTCTTTTATTTTGCAAATACAACTAGAAAAAAAGGCTATTTAGCTTTTATTTTCAGAGAAAAGTCTCAACATTAGACCATTCTGGCAATTTACGTGATAATATATTATTGACAAATTCTACAAATCAAAGCAAACGTATGCTCTTTTTTAATTAAGTAATTTTTAGTAATCAGGTAGTAATTGGCATATAAATTTCTTTTAAGATTTATATTAACAAGAAAACAAGGTGTTGGCCAAGGGTAAAAAATAATTTGCAATAAGTCTATGTAATCTAATACTATTAGACTAATAGCATATTATCTAATTTTGCCCTACTGTTGAATTGCAATTAAGTTTGTTGATATAATTATTAAAAACTAATAATTTTGCATTTTTTTGCTCTCTTTATTCATCAAATGTGAGTTGTGTGCCATATATAGTACTAAATTACAGTAGTAATTTGGTATAACTTGAATCATGATTCTTAAAAGGTGCATTATTATAGAAAGTACGTAAACATTTCATTTGGTTTAAAACGATGGAATCTAATATTCCAACAACTTAGAATTGGACCAAAAAACTGCGCACCTGGAAGGGTCGGAATGAAGCCTGAAAGGAGTTTCCTGATCGCGTAACCTCATCGCCAACATCTTCCAAGCCGTTGCATTCAGATACTTTGGTCACCGTGAAGCCCAAGTTGATTCTATAGACAAATTGAAAATGAAACTTTATAAACTTTTGGTTATTGAGCATACTAATCAAACGTTTGATTATATGAAAGAAACCCACGTAGTGTCCGCAGCTCCACCCTTGCTCTCATACAATCGCACAACAATGCCACGAGTAGTTTCTGCACAAACTTTCACCGCCTCAACAACCACAGCCGAGTTGTCGGTGGTCACCCAATTAGCTGGCAAGCTATTTAAAATTCCAATTCATTTAGGTTTAGTTCTATAAAAATTTAACGTGCATTTGTTCATAAAATACATACTTGGCCCCAGTCAAGTTAGAAGAAAGTAATGGCACGTTGTTGCTAGCAAGCACATTCAGCTCATAAGCTCGTCGAATGACTTCCGCTTCTTGGAAGGTACCCTCATGAGGCAACACAGCATAGTAAATGAAGTGCTTGTGCATGTCACAGTTGCCATCGGGGTTCTTGGGCGATTTCAGCAAGGAAATCTGGACCACGTTATCACGAGCGTGGAAACCGTATTTGCTGTAAATTTAACTTTATCAAAAAATTTTCATTTCAAGAAATCTAAAGAAATGCTTTAATCTTTATACCAATCCGTAATCAGAGTGACACCCTTGTCCGCCTGAGAAATATCCATCCATTTGTGTCCGCACACTTCATACTTGGCCATGTCCCAGGAAGTGTTAATATGCGTGGGTCTCTTGACATGACCATACTGGATCTCGTACGTGGCTTCTCTTGCCAACACGTCCATTGGAAACTCGACCTTCAAAAGTTTGCGATTTTCATGCCAATCGATAATCGTGTAGCTGTAAATAAAAATTTATGAAATCATTCTTGAAATGAAAATTCAAAACTTCCAACTTACTATTCAACCATTGGTGAATCCGCTCTCAGAATCGTGTACCGCACCAAACTGCTATTTCCAAAGTTTGCAGTCCACTTGTAGCATCCAACCACATTTCCCTGCGCAATTATCTGCGCTGCTGTTTCATCCCGATAGTCAGGGTTTCTCCTTGTTTCTAAATGATAGTCCGCAATATCCCAAGCGTCCCAGTACATTGGAA
Organism: Entomobrya proxima; assembly: GCA_029691765.1. NCBI lineage: Eukaryota > Metazoa > Arthropoda > Collembola > Entomobryomorpha > Entomobryidae > Entomobrya > Entomobrya proxima. The sequence continues at coordinate 30,461,998 of CM056172.1, forward strand.
TGTCATCATAAATGTAGAACATTCCTGGCTCCACACCCTGGCCCAAATAGTCATTGAACACTGCCTTTCCATTAAAGAACAGCTTTTCATAGGGTCTTCCCGCCGTGTTAACTTCCAAGCTAACAATCCCGTTGCTAAACGTTCCCTTTCCAGTTCCCGGGGTGTTGACTTGGTAAGTCACTGGATTTTGGGGTGCCTGGGCAGCAAACGCAGTGTATCCATTGGGTCTCAACGTGACCAAAGCTGCAGCAAAACTGGTTGGAACTCGGAATCGTCCCTCTTTGCTGTCATCAAACTCGGCAGTATCCAAGGATACGGCTTGGATGTTAGTGCCCGTTGGTGGGTTGCCGGTGTCGGGCTTCATGAAGACAACCTGTTTCGCTTCCCATGGCAGAGGATTGTAGAGCACGCGAGTACTTCCAGTGGCTAAGATGCGAGTGTGATAAGTTGCTGATAGCGCACGGAGACTGTTGTAAACGCCCTCGTAAATCTTTTGAGCGTCAAAAGCCACGTACTCAATGCAGGAACCAGGTAGCACGTCGTGGAATTGGTTGAGTAGTACATTTTGCCAGTTTAGGTCAACAGTGGCCATGTCACTAAAGCGAATACACACAATAGAAGTTTACAAAGTTTTGGGGCATCGTGAAACAAATATAATTTATTTTAATACTGACGTGGTTTTCTGCGCTTCGGTTATTTTCCCACTGGCATAAGCAATAGACATAAGCAACTCCACCTCCCTCAGCATAAACTCGCACTTCCGGTTATACGCTTTGATCAACGCTTGACTTGTGTAAGTTCCATTGTGCAGTTCCAAGTACAATTCTCCCACCCACTTGTACAGCTTCTCTTTATCCTGTTCCAATCTGTCAAAGAACTCATTGGAAGTGCTTAGCTTTACCTTTGGCAAGCCATCAGTATCCTGAACTCTCTTGAGTCTTTCAATCATTTGACGAGTGGGTCCACCACCGCCATCTCCATTGCCAAACAGCAAAATGGCACAGTTGGTTCTTCCTTTATCCAGGGAGTTATTTTGCGTGTTAACAAAATCATCAATAGTATTTTGCATGCCGTAACCATCCCCAGGAGGGAAATGGGTGAGCACTTGAGTGCCATCAATGCCCTCCCACATGAAACTGTGATTGGGAAACTTGTTCACCAAACTCCAAGAGAGCTTTTGAGTGAGGAAGCGATCAATGCCGCAGTGCTACAGGACAAAACCACAAATTTTCACACTTGTTCATTTTCATTCATAAAAATTTCATACTCACTTTGACCATCTGCGGAATCTGTGCAGAATAGCCGAAAGTATCCGGCAGCCAAAACTCCCTGCACGTGTAATTGAACTCCTTTCTGAAAAACTGCTGTCCGTAGAAGAACTGCCTGATAAAGCTTTCTCCAGAAGGCATGTACCCATCATTTTCCACCCACGCGCCTCCAACAGGCACAAACTTTCCTTCAGTAATTTTGGTTTTCATTTCTTCAAATAGCTGGGGATACCATTGCTTCACCCAATCGTATTGCTGGGCTGAACTACAAACGAAAGTAAAGTCGGGATATTCCTCCATCAGGCGGAGCTGGGCGGAAAAGGAACGAGCGCATTTTCGAATGGTTTCGTCATATGGCCATAGCCAAGCGGTGTCAATGTGGCAATGGCCCATGGCATAAATCTCATGCGCTTTGGAACCAGTTTTATCCGCAAAAAACTTGGAAGCAATCGTACCCGCAGTTCTAATGAAATCCAAACCAACCGTAATTAGTCCGAAAGCTCATTAAATTTATCTTATATTCCCAACTTACGTCTCATCTCCCAACCGAATCAAGTTGACAATTTCATTAGCAGCAAACATGGCTTGCATCCCCACATGACTCCCATCCCCCAACTTATTGGCCGTTTGATAAAGCATCTCCAAGTCCATTAGTAAGTTGTATCTTTCTCGATTGAAAACGGCTACTTCAGCAGTACTCACTCTCCAGCGGGAGTTGACATTGGGTGGGGCAATAAGATCCCCTGAACCGTTTCCAAACATGTGGTTGCATGCCATTTCCACGTAGAATGTACCAGGTTGGGTGGTTCCATCAAAGTTTTTAGTGAGAATGTATTCTTCTCTGAAACCAGGAGATAACCCTTGGAGAATCTTGCCATCTTCTTGGTAAATCATGGCTTCGCATCCGGTTCCCCAGCGGAAATGAACTTCTTTGCCGCGCCATGATGCGGGAATGGTTAGCTTGATGCGGAACCAGTGGGTGGTCCAGGTGGGGCCGAATTCGTCGCCAACGCTGGCTGGTTTGAATTCTGCACCGAGTATCTATGTAAATTGATTGGAAGTTTAGGCAGAGTTGATCTTGCTGTAAAATATCGAAACATGTACAGATTGACATACGTCGGAAAAACTGTAAAGTTGCCATGATCCGTGGGGTCCCTCAATAGAAAATACCTCCAAAGCTTCAAAGATATGAAATAAATCGCTTGATAATGATGTGGAATATGGAATGAATAATTGGAAAGATGGGTTAAAAAAGCTTACAATCAAATGAGGCTTTTTCTTCGTAAATCTTGTTGCCTATGCCCAAATCTGCAAATAAACCTCCGGTTGACATCATTGCGTTAATGCGGGACATGGTGGTTTGCCGATTCTTGTGAATCGGCGCTTTTAGGGCTTGCGCCATTTTGAAATCTGTTTCAAAATTTCAATCCAAAAAGACTTTGTAATAATTATAGCTTTTTGTGTACCGTGACGGAAATATAAGCACTACTAGCTAACTGCTAAAGATAAACCTCTTTCGTGCTATTTATATTAACTGCCGTGTCAGCAAAACCTCATTATCGGTTATTATACGAGTACATTGCTGCTTAAAAATATGTAATCCTGACAAATATTTGTTTTGTTTCAAGTCGACTGTTTACATAATATTTTAAAATATTGTAGCTTAATTAGTGCTTGGTTAATTAGCTTACAAGCGCAATCACACTCTTGACAAGTTATTGTAATGAGTGAAAATGTTAATGGCTCGTGTTGTGGCAGGGTGACAGAGATGGATTAGCAAGTGATTATGATGACCTCTTGCAACGTGAAATGTGAAAATAATTTTATGATACACAAAATACCTATGTGACTAGACGAAATAGGAGTACATTCCTTTATGCATACCTTTGCATAAAGCTTTTTACCAACTTCTCAATAATTCTTGATGTTTGAAAATTTCTTGGAATTAATTGAATGAAAGGAATAGGTTTTGAATGTGAAGCTTTGGTTTTTTATTTGTGCATCAGGGAGTTATTTGTACCCGCTTTATAATACTTATATTCATTATAACCATGAAATATTTTCTCGCTTTCATGAAACATATATACCTAATTCAATATTGGAATTGTTTAATTGCACCATGTTTCCACATTTTTGTTGCTGCACTTTACCATACTTTATCAAGTATTTTTATCAATGAAGGTGTGAATGACCTGTTTTTTAAACTTAATGCTGGCGTATATGAGATAATATGTTTTTGAGGGCGTATTTTTAATGTAACTTCTCAGTGGCATATTGATTACATTATCTAACCTTAAAATAGCTGGAGACTTTCAAAAAATCATTTACAATTCAAATTTATTTGTTTCTTTATTTAACGAATTATTACTTTATTACAAATGTTTTATGCATATCAATTTGCTTATTGAATCAAAACCGTACAGTAACTTTTGCAGAAAAAGGTTGCGGAGCCAGACTAATCCCATCCATAGGCTCTATTGAAGGCTTCTTAGTCCCCGGCACAATTTCAAACTTGAATCGTTGCATAATCGCCGTAAAAATAAGATAATTACTCATTCTAGCCAGAGGCTCTCCAAGACACTGTCGTTTTCCCGCACCAAAACCCATAACGTGATCCAACTTTTGAGTGCTGAACTTTCCCCTAGAATCCAAAAATCTTTCGGGACGAAAATTTTCAGGATCGCCCCAAAACTTTGGGTTCTTATTGGTACTCATATAGTTGACCATTACCCATGTTCCCTATAAAAAGAAACAACTTTTCAAATTTTTAAATTCAAAAACCAAATTTGCATGAAAATTTACCTTTGGCACATCATAACCCATTAACTTGGTATCCTCAATGTTATAATGCGGCACAGATATCGGACCCACTGCCGACATTCGCAAAGATTCCGTAATAGCTGCAAATGTATACGGTAAACTGCAAATAGCGAATTAATTAATTTTTATTTAAAATTTACAAAATTAGCAAAATAGTTTCTAAAAATGTACTTGGGCTTATCCGCATAAGAAGGTAATCTATCCCGTCCAACCACATTATCCAATTCCTGATGTACCTTCTCCTGAATCTCGGGGTGACGTAACATGTGCAAAATAGCAAAGGCTATTGAGTTACTAGTGGACTCACTTCCGGCTGCAAATAGATCTTCACAAAGCTGTACTAACTGATCATGTGAAAATGTGGAGTTGGGATCCTTTTCAGATTCTTGCATAGCATCTAAATAAACGTCAATAAAATCCCGAGGTTTTTCTTCGGACTTTCGAGTTCTTTTGTGGTCCGCAATAGTTTTCTGGAATTTTTTTCAATTTTCATAAAAATGATTTACTTGTTTTACTAATTAACTAACTATCTAATTTTGAGAACGACTTACTTCCAGCATTATAAATACCGCGTCTGAACCACTAGTTAGCAATTTAAACTGTTCTTTAAACCACGGCAAATGCCTTAAAAACGGATACGAATTCACCAAGTTTCCAGCAGGGCTTGAATTTCTAAAAGAGTCTTGAATATGCTTCAAAATTTGTTTAAACTCTGCATCATCATGTCGATAGCGCACACCTGCAATAATCGCCCAAATAATGTTGATCACGGAAACGCCAAACTTGTCTTGAATTGAAATTACAGAGTCAGGAGATTCTTTGAGATAATTTTTAATTGATTTGATAAGATCTTGCGATTCTTCGTGGATAAGCCCTTCCATACTGGTTTTGCCAAAACCAAAATCCCGAAGGTGACGTAGGGTAAATCGCCGTTGCTCTTGCCATAGGCGACCGTTAGAGAAAAATACGCCTAAAACCAATTAAAAATTATACATGATTTTAAATGCTAAATTAAGTGGTTGATAGTTTAGCATTTGACAGTTTACCTAACATTCGACCACCCCATCGATAACTAGCCAGAAATAGGTTTGGTCTGTGAATGAACTCCTCCCTTGCATAAAAATCTTTGGTTGCTTCAAACCCGTTAATTATAACGGTACGAATGTTCCCCAGGTAAAAACCGGTAATAGGACCATATTTTTCGCCCAGCTTGCCAAAAGAGCCATATGCGGTGTTAGCAAGCTTGCTGACGTGCAGACTGGCTCCAACAAATGGATAATTTGTGGGACCTATAAGCATAATACAAATAACGTATTAGAATTGTATAGCAACTTTGGGAATACGTGATGATATTTCATATCAGTTTGGCTTTTTAAGATGAAATTTTACCTGGTGGAAAGTTTTTTGGTCGTTTTAGGCCCAACAAAGAATAAAACAGGTAGCTTGCTAATGCAAGCAAAATCAGTGCTTGAAACATTTTTATTTAGAAATCATGTAGATTCGATTCGGAAATATACTATTTTTTGTTTCAAAATATTTTAAAACACAAATAAATATGATACAAGCAGCAGTCACAAATAAACACCTGCTGACTGTGCTGATTCTTGATTACCAAGCCATGTGCTTTACTGGACATTGGGATAAGTTATGACCTTGAGAACTTAAGAGCTTTTTTGTTAACAGGATTGTTCTTGATGCATGAAAATTCTATTTTGGATGAGCGAGTGATGATGTGGTATAAAAAGCTTGCTTAAAAAGTTTATATTTGTAATTGCCTTAGGTATAGTTTTTACTTTTTTACTTTTAAAGAGTGCATTGCATTCATAATCTTACATGTATGAAACAAGTAAAAGGTATATGTGATGAGACTGACACGATATTACAAAAAATGTCTTTTTTGTTCACTAATTTAAAACATTGTATGAATGAGAATTGTCCATTCTAATTGGCTTGTAGTTACATTATGGTAATTGTGTTAAGACTAATTTCACATTATCTGAAATGATTGTTGAATTAAATGTCATAGCATAGCATACATACAAAGCGTACAATAATTACGTTTTAAAGCGTGCAATGCTTAATTCTAAACTGCAGTTTATAATTTTCTGAAATTATTCATTTTTTGTTGTCGTCGTCAAACCCAATCAAAGCCACCGTAATGAGCACAACAGAAAGCTAAAACAAAAATTGAAACACTGCTCATTCTTCTGATAAAATGTTCGTTCATATAAGAAAAGGCAAGAAGACATGTTACCTGCGCAAGAAAACCGTAATTACACTTGTACACACCGTCCCAAGCCATTCCAACGGGCTCATCCTGAAGCTCTAATATTAGCCTGTTTATTTCATCCTTGGAATAGTTATTGCCTAACTTGGTCCAATTTTTCTTTTGAATTATCCAGCTTCTAAAATTTCCAACCTTAACAAAAAATTTAGCATTATGTTAACTACAGAATTTCAAACATTATTGTTTTTATTGTTAGCACCTTTCTGAATCCTTCTGCAGCTATGACAGCAGCAATTATTATAAAGGCTGAAAATTGTAGAATCAAGAACAGATGAAAATATGCTCCTATACTCCAGTTTGTTGGCTTTACATTGACAAAGAATATCCCTCTTAGTGCGCCGTCCATTATCCAAAGAAAGCTCAACTTTCCCCAAATGCCGTTCATCAGTTCGGAAATGTGTTTGAGTTGCTCATACTTTTTCATAATGGATTCTACAGTCTGGTAAGAACCACTCCATTCACAGGATTCCTCAATGCCCTCAATAAACATTTCAAGTTGCAAGGTTGCTAGCCAAATTGTCAAGGGGCACGCCCCAACTTGCAATATCTCCATGACCAAATTAACAATAACAGTGCCGACGTTCATCCAAACAGAAAATATTGCAAGTGCTATATTTTGTGCTGTGTATAAACTCTTGGTTTCGTCCGGTGCTGACAAGAAGAGCCGTTCTCTTATGGACCGAATTCGGCTTTCAAAAACAAGTTTGGGATGTTCATACTCTGGTGACATGTTATGCGTAAATAATAACTCGCCAATGATAACTGATATGGTAATAAAACAAAATATTTTGAAATATATTTCGGCACGCGTAATAATTTTCTTGAAACGCGATTTCCAGTTGCTACTACGATAATCTAATTTTGTTACAAACGCTTGTTTTTCCGTGAAGTAGCTTGAAGTTGCATTGAAAATTTCTAAAATTGTGGCTGATTTGGTGCATACTGTCCAAATAAATAAAGCTGTGCGACTAAAGTTCAATGCCATATAAATTACTTTAAAATATAGTTTTGGTGAGAGGTGGGCAACCCTGCCCATTAAAGCAAAAAAGTCTATCAGACGAAGAATGTTCCATGTAACCGTTGGTATCCAAACAAAAATGATGCTAAATATCTATGCAAAAGTTTTAAAATAGTTTTAGAAAGGTTTGTGCAATATATAATTTTGTATACTAGTGTTTGTAGTACATATAACTTACAGTATGAATTTTTGATTTTGCCGGAATCCAACATTTGCCTATGCCGGCTTCTTTTATTTGAAAGGGAATTGCGCCTAAGTAGTAACCTATTTTTAAGAATAATGGTAAAATGGTAACAGTGCAGGAATTTTGAACTCCGAGTTTGCCAATGATAGTTATCATATTTTTGAATTTTAAAGAGAAAATTGCTAAAGAGAAAATTGTTGTTTGAATACAACTAAAATTTCAAATATGACTGGCATCGCATTCTTAAAGGACCTTATTCAAGTTCTCACTAACCTGGGCCCCTGCCTTAACTTTTCAACCACATGCAAAATGGTTACAATTGATAGCTCATTCAAAAGAGCAACTCAAGTGCTTTTACGATGCAGTCCACTTGTGTACCGATTTGCTTGCGCATGGTCCGATTTTTGCAAAAAGATTTTGCAAAATCCACTTCAATAAGCATTACCATGCTGTATGAAAACCTCGTATCTTCGTAACCACAAGGAGAATGGTTACAATTAATAGCACATTCGAAAGAACAACTTAAGCTGTATTAGGCCACAGTTCTATTATGTCCAGATTTGCTTGCGCATGGTTCGAGTTTTGCAAAAACATTCTTGCACAAAATCCAATTCAATAAGCATTACCATGCAAAATGTTTTTGCAATACTCGGACCATGCGCAAGCAAATCGGGACACAACTGGACTGCGGCCTAATAGAACTTAAGTTGTTCTTTCGAATGTGCTATTAATTGTAACCATTCTCCTTGTGGTTACGAAGATTGTGGTTTTCATATACCTTTGTAATATCTACTAAAGTAGGTTTGTGCAAAATGTTTTTGCAAAATCGGACCATGCGCAAGCGAATCTGGACATAATAGAACTGTGACCTAATAGTACTTGAGTTGCTCTTTCGAATGAGCTACAAACTGTAACCATTCTGCCTGTGGTTAAAAAGTTAAGGCAGGGGCCCAGTGTAGTGAGAACTTGAATATGGCCCTTTTGAAACATTATATTATAACGCTGAGCAACAACAGGAAATTGTATTATTGATTGGCTATTCGAAATATGCGAGTTGTTTATTTTTGAGCTTACTGCGAAATTTATGTGATCACGTTTCTGGCTTTTGAGTTATAAGTTTACAATTAAGCAATACACGAGCAAACAATAATTAGAAAACTCATTGCACGTGCTATCATATATATAAACAGAATGAACTATTTTAAAGCTTTAAAATATGCATACATCCTTTAGTAGCAAAATAAAAATACAATACACAAGAATCTAGCCATCGCTATCTATACAAAAATGCTTCTATGTTTTTTATATATAATAGTGATACGTATAAAATACCATAAGTGCGAAAAACGTCATGCTAAATTGTTAACATTTTCTTGTACTATCATAATAAAAACCACAACAAAGAAAATGTTAAGCTATTTCATCCAAAGTTATACATATTGAAATCAATGATCTGTAGGGATGCATTATGCATTAGAAAATGTTTGGATAATGATAGAAATTGGTAGCGTTTGGGACTACGATTGTTGCTAGTATCAACTAATACAGAATATAGTTTTAAAACAGCAAAATTCATATTTAATTTTGGTACTTGATAGTAGAATGTATTGATACACATGCTGTATTATATTGTGCTACTTACAAAAATGACTTAATTAGCCAATCAATTATATTGTCAAGCCATTTAAAACGTAACCAACTGATGAACTGATCTGATATTTAAAATGACTGAATTTTTTGTGCTCTGATATGAAAGCATTTAAAAAGACAATCAATCAACACGCTTACAACTATGTCTGTCGATGTTTACCATATTAGTGTGACAAAAGATTACTGATTTACAGTGAAAGAAATAAATTGTACATGCGCCGTGTAAAGCTGATAATGTCCCTTACTATTTACTATTTAATATAATCAATAATCATGTACAGCAGCTCATATTTGACATGATTATCTAACCTTTTTACTCAAACTCTAGATCTCCCCATATCATGCGACATATTTTTTGATAAAAACTGCCTCCGATAAGCAAAAAAAGACTAAAGTATTTTGTAAAAATCGATTCGCCAGAAATCAATACCAAGGCGTTTATTATAACGCATTCAGAGAATTGATTACTGGCAGACGAACGTTTTGTAAAAAATTCAAAATGTTTTTAAACCATTATATTAAATCGCTAGTATTGTTAGCCACAATAGCTAGTGCTTTCTCTTCTCAGCCGGATACTAATCAAGCAGAGAAAGCAGATTTTGATCTGCAGCTTCACAGACTAACAAACGCTATTTACCCATACAGGTAAACAATCGTATAATTCAAAATCTCGCATTTTTACTAATACCTATTTTTAATGAACTTTAGGGACCGCGTCAAATCAACATGGACACGACGCGCCGCCACAGCTCAAGAAGACTCCGAAGGTCCTTTGTCCTGCAAATTATGCAACGCCATTCTGCCCTTGTTACACGTATGGTCGAAAGTGTATACCAAACAGGAAATTCAGGAAGTTGTAATTGAAGCTTGTAAGAACCTTGGCTTGGCTCCAAAACCAGACATTTGCGATCCAATTATTAAGGCTTACACGGTAAACATTTCTTGTAAAAATGTATTCTATCTATTCAAATGTCATTTTTTGAAAACTTTGATTATTTTCAGGATCAATTTTTATACATTCTTAAAAACACTGCCAACCCGGATGATCCCAACTATGCGGCACAACTTTGTGGAATACTCACTCCTGATTGCGATCATCCAGCAATTAGCAATATAACTATAAATATAGCGGGAGACAAACCAGAATCGGCAAACAGAGATATTCTTGATGTAAAAATTGCAAATATCAGAAACAATTTATATTGCTACATTTTCTACAAAGTTCATAAATTAAATATTTGTAAATAGGCAACTGCACCTGAAACAACAAAAATCATCCAATTTACTGATCTTCACGTAGACTTGGACTTCAAAGCCAATCGAACCACAGATTGCGGCAAGGGAATGCCCATTTGTTGCCGAGATTGGCAATATGGCGGACTTGCATTAAATGGTACTGGTGCTGGTCCCTTTGGTGACTTTCGTTGTGGTTTACCTTTAAGTACCGCACAACATATGATGAACCATGCAAAGGAACAATATCCGGTATAAAACGTAGAAATATTTTAAATCCCGGATTTTTAAAGGTCCTACGGTAATAACGTCACTTGTATTCTCAGGACGCAAGATATATCTTTTTAACTGGCGATTACATTCATTCCGCTGTTTGGTTATACAACCAAGCCGAAAACAGTCGGCATCATAAGGCTGTCACTGAAGCTCTTGCCGAAACATTCCCTGACAAAAACGTCAAGATATTTCCTCTTGTGGGAAATCACGAGCCCCATGTAGTCAACATGTATCCACCCGAAGCACTATGGGAAACAGAACCCGGTTTTAATCTTGGTTGGCTTTACGAAACTATTATGGCTCCATTTAAAATCAGAGATCCAGAAATGTTATCTGAGGAAGAATTTGAGAATTTTGCAAAAACAGGCTCATACTCAGTTAGTCCTGAAGATGGATTAAGGCTCATTGTTCTAAACACAAATTTATGTTCCCCTGAAAACTTTTGGCTTGGCTTTTACCCCTATTCCTATGCTACTGATCAACTGCAGTGGTTAGCGGATGAACTAGCAAAAGCGGAAGAAGCAGAAGAAAATGTTTTAATTGTGGGGCATATTGAACCCGGAAGTTGCTACAAGGCTTGGAGTAACAAGTTTAATGAGATTGTGGACAGATTTGAGGGGATTATTAGAGGCAGCTTTTTTGGGCATTCGCATAAGCCACAGTATCGTACTTCATTATCTAGAGGTATATTTTGTTTAAATTTTGCATAAAAAATTAAATAGGGATTTTAAAGCTTATTTTCAAATATTTCTAGATGAAACGTTAAAAGAGCTAAAGCCCGTATTTTCCAGTGTGATTGCCGGAAGTGCTCTTCCCGATCTTATGCATCCCACATATAGTGTTTTCCATGCGGATGGTGAAAGAGGAGCGGATAGTAAATGGGATATAGTCAGACATGAAATAATTATTTTGCACTTGGGGGAATCCAATAAAGCCAACGAACCCGTTTTTAAAAAGCTAGCTGACAGCTACGAAACATTTGGAATGGAAAATTTAGGCCCTGAAAGCGTTTTGGATTTTGGAAAAAGATTAATTTGCAATCAAACTTTGTTGGATTCTTATTTGACGTAAGAATGGTGTAAATTCTTAAAAGTTGAGTTATTTTTGATGCACATTAATTTACATGACTATTTATCTTTATAAAGGTTTCACACAAAAGGAAACGACACGCTGGACTACAGACCTTGCAACATGAACAATGCTACGTGCATGACAAACATTTTATGTAACTTTGTTAGCTCCAACGCAGCAGATAACCGAGGTTGTCAGGACATTCAGAAGAGGTTCAGAACAACGAGATGTGACAGCGGAGCAGATTATGTTATCAGTAGCTTTTGCATGATTGCAATGTCAGTGTTACTGACATTGAAATATGGGATTTTCTGAGGATGACGTATTATACTGCAGTGATATTAATATGGTAAATAAAATTGGTGAATTATAGGTTGATATAATAAATACGCGTGCATATATTGTAATATTGCCATTTCTGATGATACTGATGAATGAATAAAACTGTTAAAAACGACATTCCACTGTAACCATAATACAGCATTCTGTACTGTGTACATTATTGCTACACTACAATAATACAATGTAAAATTGAAGCTAGAACCAACAAATCATATTATTAACAAAGCCTTTATTAGATTTACAAATTTTCTGATTTACAAATGTTAAAAATAAATGTTGCACATATTACAAATGCTGACCCCTACAGAATGGAATTTAATGAAAAATAAGTATTTGTTGTAATAATTAGCTCATCAACTAACTGCTCTGTACTCCTAGTAAATAACACTGACGCAATACTCTGAACAATCTTAACTTTAAGGTAGGTAGGTAAATGATTTCGAGGTAGGCAACAAGTTCACCTAAGTCCTCTTCCTGGGCTTCGTTTTCTTTACCTTTAAGGCTTCTTCACTGGCTAATCCAGCCAAATTGGCCAATTCCGCTGCAGCCTCATGGTTGGTGTTCATCATTTCCTGGTACTTCGAACAAGCTTTCGTTTGCTTGGGCTGCTTTTTCAGCAACTCCTTCAGTTTATAACCAGCTGCCATCTTAAAATGCTCCCAACTTTTGTCACTCTTTGCTCTTGCCGTGCAAAATAACTCGACTAACCAGTCCACAGTGTAATTCTCCTTGTCAGCGTAGCCCGAAAAGTTTGGAATAGCACGACCGCAATACTCCGCGAGGACAACGAGTCCCACAGTAACCTCCAGACTGCGGCAGATGCCGTCTTCATCAACCGAAGATGCACTTAGAAAGTCATACATCAACGCAACTTCTTCCTTTAGCATTCCCTCTGGAACTTTTGGCAAGGTTAATGATATATTCACACCTTCACCCCCGGACTTGGTGAAGGCGGAAACAAAAGCAGGACCCAGTTGAACAGCAATCTGGTACAACTTGAGGTAACCTTCGGAAGTCTTCAGCTCATCAAACTTTTTTCCTTCTAGAAACTTGATTGCCTTCTCCCTCAATTCCTTCCAGAGCTTCCCCTCCACATTTCTTACAAAACAGAACAGCTCCACAGCCGCATCCACAGAAAGCCATTTCTCCAATCCCATCTTGATCATCAGCATCATCCCGGCAACCTCCACAAGATTTTCAATCATGTACTTGTGAGCAGCCTGAAGCAGTTCCAAAGCGACTTCCTGTCGAGCTGCCAAGATTCTTTCCGTGCCTCCGTAGTAAATGAAGTGGAGCATTGCCTGAAGGGTGTCCTCTGACTCCGGAAGCTTTACAATGCCCATTTTTCCTTCTTCCCAGACGTTGTTGAGCATGTCAGCAAACACGGTACTAGCGGCTGTGGTAGCAACAATAAAAAATCTTAACATTTCTCTGTCAATATTTAAATTATTAGATTTATTTAAAGAATTTGAAGGTTTACCTGAGAGTACTATTCGGTGAGCCTTGATTGAAGTCTTCTTATCACCCACATCAGTTCCGACATTAATCTCCACATCCCAAAATCTTTCTTCGTCCAGCATTTCCCGCAACGTGACAAAGTCAAACCCACACTTGAAATAGGCTTGTTGAAGCACCCGATTTATTCCATCCTCCTTCATTAGAACCTTCAGCTTCCACATCTTAGCTTTGAAATCCTCTCTGGCGTAATTTCCATTGAACATGTCCAAGACTGCAGTTTTAAAACGAAGTTGAGCTTCGCCCTTCCACAACTGAGTCTTCTCATTCCACAAAAGCTGGACACCAGAGCACCTAAGAGTATCTTCCTGATGTTCCCCTAGCACCGTGCCCATTTCCAGAACCAGGTTTTGGTGTCCACAAACCCGACCCAATTTTGCCAAAAAGTGCTGCTCCTTTACGTAACCAGGTTCGTCTTCGTCTTCGGCTTTCGGTTCGTCTGGAATGAGCTTGACCTTCATGGGCAAATTAACCTGACGAGACTTTTGCTTCTTCCCATCCTCCTTCGAATCCAGATAATTATCCAGTGGACCACTACTGGAGATTAGCAACCTTAGAACACCCCTTTGTCCCGAAAAATAACCAAAGAAATCATATACTTATTAATGGGAGATTCTGATAGCGCTGCGCAGCAGCGCGTATCAGAATCTAGATTTAATGAGTCTTCCGGAAACCGGAAGACCATACTGTAGTGTTGTAGTGTTGACATTGTAGTGTTGACATTGTAGTGTTGACACTATGTACTGTCTCCCAATCCGTCGACAACTGCCACTACACAGTATGGTCGAAGGTGAAGGAAGACGAAATTATAATCCCCACCACTCTATAAAAATATTAGTGACAGGTGATTCTTAAGCTTACCCTTTGTCCTCGTCGTCAAACGCAAGACCGACACCAGGTATAAATACCATCCCCGTGCGTTTCCAAAGGTAGGGTTGTCCCACGAGTGCTTTTAGATGGGCTCCAAAACCCTCCCAACCCTCCGGGAACTTCTCTTCGTAGAAACCAAACGGTTGAGAGACAATGGACTGCTTCAGCTCTTTCCGTTTAGCCAGCTTTGTAGTAAAGTTCTTGCCAGGCTCAAAGGTCAACTGGCAGTCGTAGCGGATGTAGTCCACTGCGAATTGAAGTGGAGGAGCGGACATTTTCAGTTTGATTGAGGCTTACACGGGTCACAATTAGGAAGTTTAACAACTTAATCACAGTTAACCAAGTTAACAAAAACTGGAGGAGATGTAGAATACAAGGTCACAAGACAAATCAAGAAGATCAAGATCAATCATCCAGCCAAGAAACAACAAGAAACTGCACGACAGAGAGTGCAATTTGTATGGTCAGCAAACACGTTTCACACGGATTGATATAGGGCGTCGAGAAAATCTGGTTACATTTACATGGGTTGCCTTCTAGAATACGTCGCGTCGCATTACCTGGATAATGAACTTGGCTGCACTCGTGCGCTCTTGTCTTCTCTCTCTCTTCTTCAATCTCTTCTTGTCTTCAGAAACAGAAGGTGATTGATTGAATATTTGACTGTCAAATTAATTACATAATCTAAGCTTCACGGCAGCCACCAGAAATTAGTTTCAGGTCGTATTCATAAACGTTGATGTATTTATGGGTGGTTATTTGTATAGTTGATTCGCTGCAAATTCTGGATACATATTATAGATAATATTACCTGATTATTTACGTAATTGGGGACGCATTTACGTACTTAAATGAAGCTAAGCATGCAAGAATGGAATCCATTGAGCACTCGCGGCCGCGAAGTTACTTCTCTGATAAAAGTTAAAAACGGAGATTTTTGTACTTAATTACATTTCGGTTCTTTTAGACTTAAGGCTCCACTCCACAGAACTTACTTCTCGCCGAAAGCAGTTTACCGAAAAAAGCTCGCAGTTTTTCAGAGTGCTGTTTCTGCGTGATTCCACCAAAATTATTCACAATTCCATAGAAACGAAAGTGCAAACAGTGAACAGCAGAAAAAAACGTCATGCTTGCAGACAGCAGCGCGTATAAATAGATGGAATCATGTAAGCAGCAAGCTGCTTCTTTTCTCACATTGCCCCAAACATAGCATAGCAGCTCCCAATTCCTTTATTACCCGTATACATTGCAGTACTCTGGTTCCTTTGTTACTCAAATACATAGCAACACTCGTTTCTTTAATTACGCTTATACATTACAGCACTCTATTTTCTTTATTACCCTTATGCATTGCAGGACTCTGTTTGCTTTATTACCCTTATACACAGGAAACTCGCTACATCAAATATCTGATGGAATACTCAGATCAATAGTTAAATGGTAGCGTCGACTCTTTTTATTTTATAACTACAGAAGTATGATACAATTTCTATTCTCAATAAGTTTTGTGGCAACATCGATTGTCTACAAAATTATTTAAGGAATGGATTAATTGAGGGACGACCCTCGAACGTAAGCATTGAACGTAGCAATAAAAGAAACACAACTGGACTTATCGATGGTCGGCCTTTGTTAGATACCGACCAGGAGAATTATCATGAGATACGACCTACTTTTCGACACTGCTTGAGCTGCCTCCTAAATTGACATGCTGCAAAATGGTAATTGTTCAAAGTAGCTTAAACCAGTTAAAGAGTCGACTCTGTTATACTTATTTTGTCAATGACGTGTGTGTGTACATAAACACAATCAGCGAACGTTACAATGATGATCATATTTATATTTTATTTTCATTCTGAACATTTCTAGTGAGAAGCATGTAACATTTGTGATGTTGTAGAATTCTCTGATTCGGTTGGATTGTTGATGGAGTCGACTCCCCGATTAACAGACTCAGTTCTTACATATGGTCCACTATTTCTGACAGGATTCAAGACAGATAATCTGCGGCATGGCGTAGTCTGGAGTTTGATGTAGCCGTATTTTATTACAAAGTATTACAACAAAAATTACACAGAACAGCACGCTAACTTCGGTTTGTCAAGCACGTTCCAAACTGATTCATTCAATCATTGTAATGTTGGAAGAGGATGAACCCGATTTTTGGCGGCTGTGATGTCACAAGCACCACCAATTTGTACACCGTCATTGGAATGTTTGTTTTGTATTCGGGAATGCGATGATTGGTTTTCGGTACCATTGGAGTCAGACGTGAATCAATTTAAAGAATTACGATGAAACCTCTCTTTCCTCAAGTTTCCTTTGCTTTCTTGTAATACTCCCGATTGGTTTCCATTGCTTTCTACACAAGATATGTGTCGACACAAAAACTATATATTAAGTTGGTCCAACTTTTACGATTATGCTTGATTATTATTTATCTCCATTAATTGCATTTTGTAAGTTCTTTAATACCTTGGTAAAATGCTTTCC
Organism: Entomobrya proxima; assembly: GCA_029691765.1. NCBI lineage: Eukaryota > Metazoa > Arthropoda > Collembola > Entomobryomorpha > Entomobryidae > Entomobrya > Entomobrya proxima. The sequence continues at coordinate 30,479,025 of CM056172.1, forward strand.
AGCAGCACAAATATCCTTTAGGCTGTGTACATCCTCTTCCATATCACTTGACAAATGTCACTGTCACTGTTCCATTGTGTCGTCACTTATTGTGGTGTTACATTGTGTCATCACTTATCGTGGTGTTGCATTGTGTCGTCACTTATCGTGGTGTTCCATTGTGTCGTCACTTATCGTTGTGTTCCATTGTGTCGTCACTTATCGTGGTGTTCCATTGTGTCGTCATTATCTTGGTCCACTTTGAGACTGACATCATGATGGTCGTAAATATTGTATTAAATCTGCATAATCCAAGTTTATCCAAATGCAAACACAAAGTTTGTGTCGACACAATTTTAACTACAATTAAGTTAATTTAATTATTGAAACTTACATGGGCTCAAACACAACCGCCAGATTAGTTAAATTTGTAACCATTGTGTTGGTCTACGTTGCTGTTGCCAGTAAAAAAACAGCGGCTGACAAGCAGTTTCGGCTTCTTCTGAAGAAGCTGACACTTTTTAGTCGGCGCGTACAGTTTTCTAGCTATTGGAGCAGAAAATGCTCGAGAGTGGAATCACTCGCACTTTTTTCTGCTTGAGAAAAAAACAGCGACCGAAAAAGGAAAAAAACGCCACAGCAAAAAAAATCTGCTAGCGGAATTCGGCTTGTCCAGTGGAATCACTTTTTCTGCTTGATGCTAGCTTTTTTCGGTAAGATGCTAGTGTGTGGAATAGAGCTCTTAGATAAGTTAACGGCGAGCTTAATGATAAATGGCATAAATTAATCCAACCATAAATGTGTACATGGCAGATTCAAAAATTCAATTCAATAATTTATTACGTAAATCTATGCTAAACAGTTAGATACATAACAATAGTTTAAGAACTGGTACAGAAATATAGTCTGACAGAATGCAGCTACCTATGATAGCGACTTTTGACGCAAAAATGTGACCATGTTTTCTTAAAACAGTTTCTATAGCTGTCATAACAAAGTTTAACTTTAACGCTTTTTAGAAATATCATAGTTTTAGTAATTTCCCGGGCATAACAGTGATACAAAAACTTGACGAATTCAAACATTCTCCTCCGGTTTTCCAATGCGAAAAATATGAATCCCAAATTTAGCCCAGATAATAAAATCAAGAAAATTACAAGAATATTTCCACTCATACTGGGTCGGCTTGGTTTACTCGGATTTTCTGGAATGCTAATTTCCCCAATGAAATCTGTCCACCACTCTACTATTCCTGATTCTAGAATGCCTTTAATTCGCGTTATTAATTGCGCTGGACTGTGACCGATAAAGTTTACGCCAATGTAATAGCTAGTGTAAGAACTTGTTCCAACATCCGAGTGTATGTTCTGTTTACGAAGATTTGCTTGGAGCTCATAGCACAAGCACATATATGCAGGCAGTATCCATGAAGCCTTTTCACACTTTTGCAGCCCAAGCCTAAGCAGTTTATTTTCTTCGAATCGTTTAATTGCAGCATACATATCTGTATCATGTATTATGTTATAAACATTCGTATTTTTATATGCGTTGCTAAGTACAATGACTACTAAGAGAAATGCGCAAACCATCCATCTGATTCTAAGAGTTTGTAGTACCTGACTACTAAATGGATCTCCTTGTTCTACAAGAACTTTAATTACTGAGAGTAAGTGCGACGACGTTTTAAATGCACTTCCCTTCTTTCTAGTGGACAGCAATTTCATTAGTCCAAATACTAGTAATATCATAAACAACAGCACAAATGTCCACACATAGTTATCAAAAACGTTAAAGAGCTCTGAGAATGCAAAGTTCTGAAATCCTTTACTACCGCAGCTGACAACAAAACCGAAGTTGGCTAAATCTGTCGTAAAATGTTATTGGATGATGCCAAGCAGATCTATTGTGTTGATGCTTTGTGAATCTAAGCTCTAATTTAAATGGCGCACTAACCATTTCAATTGCTGAAATCTTGTCTCCTTACTCGCACTAGGGCTCTTGTGAAGCAGAATAGGATACAAAGTATGAAAAGAGTATGTGTTACCCCCGCCTTCGATATGGGCCACGGGGATAACAGAGAAAATGATTGGACAGCTTAACTCCGCCGTATTAACTAGCGAAGGCTGTTCCCCAGAAATAAATGATGATTCCCAACAAGACTCTTTAGAAAATGCAGTACTTGACTTTATTGTTGCTTAACCCACGGTGATTGTGTTAAGACTCAGCTACCGAAGCAATTTTGGGTTCTGTTTTTATAGCGATTCTCACTTCCATTTATGACAAAGAAAGTAGTTTCGAAACTTCGAACTACAAAACGTTGCAAACAAAGCATTTCCGTTTTTGGGCAAAGCAGTACAAAGAACTTCCGTTCCAGTCACAAAGAAAACAAAGAAACTCTGGAACGGTCACAAGAAAAATACTGAACTATGACCTGCTTGCCCCGGAAGTGAGAATTCGAACACTTTTACAAAGAAAAATAATGACAGGAAAATTACAAATTTCATCTTAATCAATATACATAATATATTAGGTACCTAATTTACAATAAGTATCCAATTAATCTTAAATATTATGTATATAACTTCCTGTCTTCAAACGTTTGGTTGGAACATTCTTCCCCCTGATTGACGAAGTCAATCCCTGTGATCCGTTCCAACTGCCTTCACGTCCAGCTTTGCCAACTTGACCACAGGTCGGGTGTAGATTCCCGTCGATGTCTTCACATCCGCCACCCTGACGATTCCGTCCTTTCCAGGAAATGTCTGGACAATAAGTCCAAGTGGCCATGTATTCCTCCTCAGGCTTTGGTCCAGCACAACCACAATGTCCCCCTTCTCTACTGATGGTCGCTGCTTATGCCACTTAGCGCGGCGCTGCAAGGTCGGCAGGTACTCCTTGAGCCACATTTTCCAAAACTGGTCTGCCAAAGCCTGAGATTGCCTCCAGAGTTTCTCCAGGTCGATCCTGGTCTCCCCAAACTTGCCTGGAGGACTGCTTGCGCTGGAACTCCCAATGAGGAAATGAAATGGAGTGAGCGCTTCTGAAGACTCCGGGTCCACTGGCACTTCCACCAAGGGTCGGCTATTTACAATAGCTTCCGCCTCCGCAAAAACCGTTTGTAAGATCTCCTCCTTAGGTGCCCTGCATTTAAGTACAGCAGACAATGCCACCTTCACGGATCTTACTAAGCGTTCCCAACTTCCCCCCATATGAGCTGCTGAGGGAGGAATGAAGTGCCATTCTATCTGCTTAGTCTCCAGCTCGTCACTAATCCTTTCCTGGTCCAAGTCCTTCAGCGCCTGCCTTAGCTCTTTGTCCGCACCTCGCAGATTCGTCCCGTTGTCGCTATAAAGCTGGAACGGCTGGCCCCTCCTTGCAATCATGCGGCGGATGGCCATGATGCAACTGTCGGTTGACAGACTGGCAGCTACCTCCAGATGGACGGCTCTGGTGTTCATGCAGGTGAATAAAACGCCCCATCGCTTTTCGTGTCTTCTGCCCACGGTCACGTCCATCGGCCCAAAATAGTCCATCCCCGTAATATAGAATGGGCGAGGCTGCGGCAGGATCTTGATCTCTGGCAAAGCTGCCATTACCGGTGGATGGGCCTGAGCTCGCTTCTTCCTGCAAACCAGACATGCTGCAATGCATTTGCGGACTGCGCTTCTTATCCTGGGAATCCAGAAACGCTGGCGCACCTCGTTCCTCACTAAGTCCTCCCCAGCGTGTCCAAAGATCTTGTGGTAGTACTCCAGGAGCAGCACTGTCAGCTGCTCTTTCGGGTCCAGTATCACTGGCTGGCGTAGCCCCTTGTACTTTGAGCTAGCTAGCCGGGAGTCCATCCTAAGTACCCCATCCAGAATTGGAGACAGCTCATACAACCGGCTACTTTTGTGTACCGGTTGTCCACTGGAAAGAAGCTGCATCTCTTGCGGAAATGAGGTCCATTGGCTTCTCTGGCACAGCCGCAATTCTGCCCTGCGAATTGGTAGCTGCTTGGACACTGGTAGCTTCCTGAGCCTGTCTGACAATCTCAGGATGTACGCCGTACTTCTCAGCAATCTAATGTAGTTTGAGAAGCGCGCAACTTCCGGTATGGCAAACTCCTCAGCGTCCACCACCATGCCTACGAATTCTCGTCTTAGCTCCAATTCTTCCTCGTCCTCCTCCATGTCATCCTTCCGTCTCTCTTTGGGAAAGTCTTCCGGGGGAAGCTTGAGGAAGTCCGGGCCGCACCACCATCTGGAGCCTTCACTGAGGTCAGCTTTGCCATCTCGTGTCCCATCGTCAGCAGGATTCTCCGCGGAAGGGATCCAGCGCCATTGTGAAACTTCCGTAGTCTCCTGTATTTCGCCCACCCGGTTGGCCACGAACTGCTGGTACCTCCGGGCTTCTGATCCGATCCACTTGAGCACGGTCATGGAATCAGTCCAGTAGGTGACGCCATGGATTTTGATATCCAACTCAGACTGTATAAACTTTCCCAGTCTGCATGCAATGAGGGCCGCAGTCAATTCTAGACGTGGCACCGAGCATGGCTTTACTGGTGCTACTCTAGTTTTGGACATGACTAGACTAACGGACACCTCATCGCCCTCCACAACGCGTAAGTAGGCTATGGAACAACTTGCGGCCTCACTACTGTCAGCAAAAATGTGGAGTGTCACGTTCGTGCTGGAACTTGCGTGGTTGGAGTAACAGCGGTCAATTCTGATGCTGGCAAGCAGTGGCAAATCTTTGACCCAGAGCTTCCATTTCCTGAACTGCCGCTCCGTCAGCTGATCATCCCATCCAATTTTCGTCCTCCACAGATCCTGTAGTAGGATTCTTGCCTTGACAATGTAGTGGCCAAGAAAACCTAATGGATCCCAGACCAGCATCACAAGTCTCAGGACAGCTCTCTTGGTGGGGTTGACCTCTCCAGTGGCAATTCCTTCTCCAGCACGATCCAAGTTCACTCTGAATGTGAATGCATCCACTTCTGGCACCCAATGGAGTCCTAAGGCTCGCTCTGTCTGTACCTCAGACCACTCAGTAAAACTTTTGCTTTCCCACGTTTTACTGTCCCCGAGCAGAGCCACCAGCACCTTGTCCGAGTTCGACATCCACTTGCCAATGTCGAATCCACCACGTTTGTGCACCGTTGTAACCTCCAGTGCCAAGTTGAGCGCCTCTTCCTCCGTGTCAAGCGAGTCCAGATAATCATCCATATAATGTTTGTGGATGATTGCTGCGGCTGCCTTTGGAAACTCTTCCTTGGACTCCATGGCATTCCTGTTCTTCACATACTGTGCACAGTACGGAGAACAGACGCTCCCGAACATCATGACCTCCAACTGGAACGTCGATGGCTCGGCTCTCTCGTCATCACGCATCAGGAACTTCTGCGCTGGGCAGTCCTCACATCTGATACGCACCTGGTGAAACATCTCCGCGATGTCACCGCTGACAGCAACTTGTCTCTGCCGGAACTTGAGTAGGACGCCCACAAGTGATACCAGTAAGTCTGGACCCGTTAACAAATGGTCGTTCAGACTTACTCCCCGTGACCTGCTCGCAGCATCAAATACGATGCGTATTTTCCCAGGCTTGTTGGGATGCTGCCGGTCGAAATGAGGCAAGTACCACTCCACATCAGACGGCTGTCGCAACTCCTCCTCCGACAACTTGCGTGCGTATCCAGTTTCCAAGTAGTGGGCAATCTTCTCTTTGTATTGCGCCGCCACGCCCTCATTCCGCTTCAGTTTTCTCTCAATGGAAATGAGTCGTTTGACCGCAACTTCCCGACTACTTGGCAGCATTGTGTGTTCCCGTTTCCACAAGAGTCCAGTTTCCCATCTGTCACCAACTCGACGGGTGACCCTTTCCATCATCTCCTCAGCAGCTTGATCCTCCTTTGACCTTGTGGAGAGTGCAGTTTTTATCCCAATGCTTTCCAGAGCGAACGACTCCTTGACCAGGTTATGTAGGATGTCGTCGTCTGACTCATGATAACAGACATCGGTAATCTCCTCCTCAGATCTCCCGTTCCGTGGACCATGGACAACCCAGCCAAGTTTGGTTCTCGACAGCATGGGTGAGTGCTCATCCTTCTCAACGACTTCTCTGGTGGTTATCAAGTGGGCATGCTGCTGTCCAACCAAGATCATAGGGCGTTCACCTGGGAGGTACTTCAGCTTCCTGCTCTGCAAGTGGGGATAGCGTTTGACAATTTCCTTCAAGTCAGAGCGCTGTGGTGTCAACTTTAGCTTTTCCACGGTGCGGACACTTTTGATCTTGTACCTGTCCGCTTCGCCCACTGGTCCAATCCAGAGATCCACCTTTTTTGACGAGTTGTCATGTTGCACCGACTCGTCTGTCCACCGAATCCTGAGAGGATCTGTAGCTCCATCAAGTCCCATCTTCTTCGCCAGCTCTGCACACATGAGGGTCACCGAGGACGCTCCGTCCAGTAGAGCGTTGACTACCATTTCGCCCGATGGTCCATACAAACTGACCACGACGATCCGCAGTAGCCCTGACCCTCCAGCCACAGAATAAGATGAGTTGATCTCCTCCACTTTCTTTAGTTCCTTTCCATTGGATGCGTCTTTGGAGGAATCAGCTGATTCTGAATGGAGCAAAATATGGTGTCTTCGGCTGCACCCATTTACGCCGCATACTGTCTTGACTTTGCATGTCCTCAGGCTGTGGCCACCACGCAAACAACGAAAGCACCGTCCCTTCTTTCTGGTCAGGTTCCAGCGTTCGTCGTAAGTCAGCTTCCCGAACATCTCACAGTTGTTGATGCCGTGTGCCTCCTTTTCACAAGCCCAACATGGTTTTGGTCCAGTCCCGCCTGAGGATGATGATGGCTTCTCCGTCTGCTGCTTTCCTCCACCAGCCCCCTTGTCCTTGCTAGTGGAGGTTTCTTCCTCGAGCATGAAGGTGCTTTCCTCCTTCTTTTCTTTGAAGTTCATCTTGGGAGTGACCACCATGCTCGCTGCCATTGACGCTGTTTCGATCCAGGAGCAGAAATCCTGCAGATTTGCTGTCCTTCCCAACCCCAATGCCTGCATGCCCCATTGAAGCTTCAAATTGTCCGGCAGCTTGTCAACTAGCTCTTGTAACAGCTGGGGATTCTGGAGGTAAACGTACTCCCCTAGTGTGTTGATTGTTACAACCAAGTTTCTCACAGCTATGGCAAAGTCGACCAAAGTGGAGAGCTTGTTTTCCTTTGGGGTTGGGGTCTTCCTGGCAAGGTCCACCAGAGCTTGGATAACGTACTCCGGCCTGCCGTACCGCTGCTGTAAAGTTTGCATAACAGCTTCCGAGTTCCCTGGGATGATCATTAGTGATCTGACCGTTTTCCTCGCTTCCCCCCGTAGCGCCTTCTCCAGTCGAGCCATGTTTTGTGCTGCGGTGAATCCACAATCTCTCGTAGATTGGATGTAGTGGTGCGCGAATAACGGCCAGTCAAGCGGGTTCCCGGAGAAGGTAGGTAGTTGGCTGCCATGACTTTGGCGAGCCACAAACCTTTCCGTATTTTGACTCTGTAAAGTCAAGGCCTGCACCAGTGCTGCTGCTAGTGCATCCACGCCAGTTGGATTCTGCGCCTGCTGAAAGGGCACCCCCGGTGTCGGTCCAGGCATTAGTGCTCCTCCCCATCCAGGTCCTCCAGTAGCTCCAACTGGTCCAAAATTTCCATGCCCGTGAGTTCCGGAACTTGCTCCAGCGTAGTGGCTAGCTGCTTCTTGACTCCTACCCTGACCACTACTGAATCTTCGTTCCTCTGCTTTCTCCCCATATCGATCATCTGTGGCGCGTTGTGCTGACGTCTCAGCAAATAACCGCCTGCCACCGTAAAATTTACCCCTCTCGTGACCACCAAACGTCTTTAGATTGCCACCACCATCCGCCTGGCCCCGTGCCCTCTGACCCACCACGGGATCACGCGTTTCCTCCGCAGACTTAGACATCGTCATCGTCTTTGGAGGTCCCGCCAGATTTGACAACGGATAACCAGGCACACCTTCTCTGGGTAAACCTACGCTACTCACCGATATTGGAGGTACGACAGATTCACTAAATCCAGCAGCGCCAAAGTCTTCACCTTCCAGTTCCATGTCCGAAAACTCAGGCTGCTCCAACAACTTGGACATTTCCTCCTCTCGCCTCTGCTTCATGGACTCCAACTTGCTCAGCTTGTCTGCTATGCTGGCTTCCAGGCTGCTAATGTCCATATCGATCTCTTCCACGATGGTACCGCGGGATCGGTTTGATCCACTGGACACGACCGAGTCGTTGTCATCCGCCCTGCTTGATATGACTGCATCCGGCGGCACAACTATAGTCGTCCTCCTCATGGGTGTACCACGTGCGTCGAGCCTCGTGCTCGTGAGCGGAGTGCTCAGTCCTTGCGTCCACTCCCCGTAATGGTTGGGGGGTTGACCAATGTTGGTACGTGTGCTTCTTCTGACCCCTCCTGGATGGCTTCCAGGATTGACGTGGGGTCCCGCTACTGCTGGTGTCGGCTTCCCTTCCATCCTGGTTGATGCCGGAAGCTTCCACCCTCGTTATTCCCACAATTGACTAGGGAATTTGAGACTTCTTCAAGACCTGCACCCTCTGGGGCAATTGGACCACTTGAAGGTCTCTGGACTGCTTCTCCAGAGCGCTGGGGATCCGGCTCGAAGGACCACTTGTTACCCCCGCCTTCGATATGGGCCACGGGGATAACAGAGAAAATGATTGGACAGCTTAACTCCGCCGTATTAACTAGCGAAGGCTGTTCCCCAGAAATAAATGATGATTCCCAACAAGACTCTTTAGAAAATGCAGTACTTGACTTTATTGTTGCTTAACCCACGGTGATTGTGTTAAGACTCAGCTACCGAAGCAATTTTGGGTTCTGTTTTTATAGCGATTCTCACTTCCATTTATGACAAAGAAAGTAGTTTCGAAACTTCGAACTACAAAACGTTGCAAACAAAGCATTTCCGTTTTTGGGCAAAGCAGTACAAAGAACTTCCGTTCCAGTCACAAAGAAAACAAAGAAACTCTGGAACGGTCACAAGAAAAATACTGAACTATGACCTGCTTGCCCCGGAAGTGAGAATTCGAACACTTTTACAAAGAAAAATAATGACAGGAAAATTACAAATTTCATCTTAATCAATATACATAATATATTAGGTACCTAATTTACAATAAGTATCCAATTAATCTTAAATATTATGTATATAACTTCCTGTCTTCAAACGTTTGGTTGGAACAGTATGAAAAGAGATAGTATGGAAAGATTGACTAACAATCACAAAAAGACAGATCATAGTATTAAAAATCATTGTTAGATCAATAAAGTTTTGCTACACAAGATGTGACACCTTTAGCTTTGCATTATGTGAGAACGGTTGAGAAATTGTTTGAAATACCTAATATTTATCAAGGCAAGTATTCAAGCATTAACTTGCGTTCAAAATCGTTTGGATTTCCGGAAAGTAATTAATCGGTTGTAATTAAATATTCGATCAAAAAGTTTAATCAAACAGTTTGGGAGTATTATGGATATAAAGAAAACAACATGCGTTTAATACACGGGATGTTTAATATTTGCTTTAAATTAAAACCGAAAATTTTACATTAAAAATCTGAACATGATTCATTAACAGTATGCTTGGCACATTTCTGCCGTAAGTTGGCTAAAATTTTGACTTCTGTCGTGAAAGTTTTTTAGTTTGTTTAACGTACTAACTAACAAGTAAAGAAAGTAAGTAAGTAAAGAAAATGTGTATATTATATGTTCTTGGAGTTAAAAAATATGCATGTATTATCTTTTGACAAATCAATAAAATTGCTGGAATAGTAGGAGGCTTCTCTGGTGAAGTGATTAATAAAACATGTTTACGGTACTGCAGTTGTATGAACGCGGATGTAGGCGTTTTTACATGTTACATTTCCGATAAAGTAATTCTGCAAACGTTTGGGTACAAAAAGGCCATTAGGAGATTTGTATGCGTATACATTAATTACGTTTGTATTTTCATGTCCAATGTATCAACATTCCTTCCGTCTTAAAAGATTATTACGTAGCTGAGCATAGTGAAGCTAGTATTGAGATTGTCATCATGACAATGTCATGTTTGTCTGTCTGTGAGCACGATAGACGCCAGACGGTTTGACAGTTTGACAGAATCACACCAAATTTGGCACAGTGATTCATTGGGTCATCAGGAAGAACCCTGTTGACTTTGAGCCAGATTGGTCATCCCCCTGGGGTAGTAGGGGGAGGTAACCCCCCTGACCGTAAAACTTGTTAGAATCACACCAAATTTGGTACCGTGATTTATTGGGTTATGAAAAGTAATCCTATTGATTTTGAGCCTGATTTCTTATCCCCCTGGGGTAATACGGGGGAGGTAACCCCACAGACCATAAAATTTGTCAGAATCGCACAAAATTTGGTACAATGATTCATTGGGCTAATGAGAAATAATCCTATTGATTTTATGCCTGATTTGTTATCACCTTGGGGTGATTGGGCGGGAGGGGTCATAAAATCAGACAGCTAGATTCATATAGCTCAGCTACGTATTTCAAATGATCATTAAATCGGTTTATTTTGAATGTCAAATAATTTTGTAGGGTATTGAAAGACTTTGAATATATTCAAGGAAAGTCTAGAACAACGTTTTTAAGAAGTTGTAAAAACTGGATTTGATAAGTAAGTGGCATGTTGGAATGCTGGATTAAGTGTGAGTCATGGAAATGACGTAAGAACGTGTACCGAATACGAATGCAAATGAGCATTTCTGACTTGGAGCGGAAGTGCTTGCGATTACTGAAAATGCAATGAGCCTACAAACCATTTTAATATTTTGATAATTATTTTAGTAGCGCTTGTAGCATAGATCATTTTGCTTTTGACCGTTTGACCAGCAAGAATTTATCTTTACCTTTGAAGTTTATGTCACATCAAGAAAAATGTTTTCACTAGAAAATAAGTGGAACATTTTCATAGTTTGTTTGATTCAGGCACATATTGTACTTTCCTACGTCAAGGATACTGAATTATTTCCATATTTAGAACGTGATGGATCAACACGCTTTGTGTATGGTGATGATGACTACACATTAATTAGTTTGACAAGAAATTTCAGATTTCTTGGACGAGAATATTCCACTGCTTACATAAATGGAAATGGAGTTATTACATTTGGACGAGGTAAAATACCTTATTTTTAATTAACTTTGCATGTAACTTGACTTCACTGGGGTATTAAATTTTTTAGGAACTGGAAGTCATAGCTACAGATGTAACGTTAGCGCAGCAGCCATTCCAACCATAAATGTATTCATGTCAGATTCTGATAACGACGTACACGGTAACTCGAGCACAGCAAAACTACTTTATAGACAAGCCACAGATTCAACATCTTTGGCAAAAGCTACTAAAGACATAGTAGAAGCATTTCCTCTCATAGAAAATATCCGACTAAATTGGATGCTGATTGTAACTTGGTTTAATATTCCACCACTACGGGATAGTTATAGCTATCTAAGGAACACATTCCAGGCAGTTTTAACCAGCGACGAAACAAGATCATTTGTTCTCTTTTATTACAACAACATTACATGGCCAACTAGGGAAATGCCAGTTCATTATATACCTGAAGCTGGTTTTTACGGGGGCAGTCAGAATGTGGCGAATACCCATTTGATTCCTGGGTCGTGCACCTATTCATTAGTCAACATAGCCGATAGAAGCAATTTTGACAAGCCGGGTAAATTTGTTTTCCAAGTAGACAGTGAGGTGGTACTCCCAGTGTCAAAAGATTGTCGGCTACTGGAAAGCGGAAATTTTACTCGTCGGGTAAATATCAGTCCCAGCATTGTGTCTCCATTTGGAATAAAACCATTATTTGTTCATGGACTGACTGGAATGTGTCAAAATTATGTAGTTACAAATGTTACGTGTTCTTTTCAAAGAGACGGAAAATTGGAACATGTAGCAGAAGGTCAAGTACTTCCAGGTCAGTTGACAGTTACTTGTCAAAAACCCGACTTTGACTTTGTTGGGAAGCTAAGTTTGCACGTATCAGTATTGTATTCAAATGGTGAAAAGCAATCGGTTTATGGAAACTTGTATGTTGTAGCAGAGTCCAGTGAGCAATTTTCTGCTAGTGTGCATATAAGCAACAATATGAACAATCGAAAAGCAAGATTTACAGCCACTTGGAACTCAAACATTACAAATTTCGTGTCTCAGTATTCAAACTCTTTACCAAACCAAAATCTTGTCAACATTACCATATTCAAGTTGAGTGAAGATAACAAGTGGAGACAAATTTATTCGTTTACTAATCAAAAAAACAATGGTTCCATGATTTCTTTCATTCCAGCGGATATGGTGGAAAGTGTGCTTTATTTGGATGATGTAAAAACAGTTCCAGTTACATTAGCTTTTTCAAATGCCATGGATGAATTTAATACAGGTTATGACACTGTGACGGAATATGTGTCAAATATTGTTAATGTAACTTTAGCATTTGCAAGATTTGGGCTGTTGGATACGAATAATCTTAATAAGTATGATCGGAGATGTCAAAGATGGTTTGAAAATGAACCAATGCCACCAAATGACATATTGAATTGTCCTGCTAATCTTGAGCAAGCAGAACAAGACTGGCGATTTTATAGGACGAAGGCAGAATCACTTCCTAATCCGGAAAATTTCACTCTGTATTTTCAAAAGAATCCATCGGTTTCTGGAGCCAGCTCCATGTGTGTTTATGATAATCGTGGTAAACTGGTTTTTGGACCACCAAACGGAAGTCGACTTATAAGACATAGCCCAAACAATCAAAATGATTTTTGGGACTACTACCGGAACGACATTATACCATATATGGACTGTTGCATTTTAAGTTTCCATAAGAATGAAAGCTGTTTGCAAAAACTCTTTGCTAAACGTCCAGTTAATTTTGATAGCTTATACGAGTTTCCAATCCCATTTGGTATAACAGGAGCAGCTCAAATAACCTCACTTAATCAAACTTCGTTTCTGTTGAACTCTTTGGGAACATTTTGGCTAATCAAGCATTCAACAAACAAACTTAATGTGCAAATTACCCTTCAAAGCTATTCATCACAATTTAACCAAAAGTTTGACGCTTCAATTGTAACGAGAGCAGTAATTGCATATTATGGAACCAGCACAACTCCAAACACAATTCAAATCTCGACAAATTATCTGAATCAAAGTGACATGTTTGTTTGGTTGGATGATGAGCCTCTGAACTTTTATCATAATCAATTAACTAACGAAACAGGATTTCTTCAAGAGCCTTTCCATTTGAACCTTCCACATGTTTCAATACAACTACATGAATCTAAGGAAATTGTAGTGTCTCACGACACAGGGATTTCATTGAAAATCCAACCCATTAAAGGTAGAACCACTATGTCACTTGGTATAATTGGAACTATTCCTGGAAAATTGTTGCAAGATGTCACTGGACTTGTTAAAAATACCGTTGATTATTCCAGTGCATCCACACAAACTGTAAAAAAGTTTGCAGAATCTTGTCACGTAAACTTACAAGAAGTCTTACCCGTACCTGGTTTAGAAACATTTGTTAGCAATAGTAAATCTAGCGATCTGTCATATCAAATAAGTGGTAACGATATTCTGATGAATATCTCAAGCTCGGTACAACAATTTTGTAATCACACTAGAAATTGTATGATTGATTTTCAACTCACAAGTGATATGAAATTTGCAGAAAGTTCAATACAGCTCTACAATGAATTAGAGAAGTTAATAGCGGTTTCTAAAATGAATGTTTCTAGAGAGAATTGTAAAAAACCGAAAGAGCTTTTGAATGGGGTTTTGGTTGGCAATGAATTATACGTAGGTTCTAAAATTCATTATAAATGTAACCACAACTATTACCTTAAAATAACAAGTGATGCTAATGTCACAATGAACGATGCTATTGTAAAGTGGACGTGCATGAGTAATGACTTTATTTCTAGAAATCACCTGAAGAGCAACGTAACTGGTAAAGATGTTAATAATGTGACATGGGTAAATTTAGAATCTGGTGATTATTTAGAAATGTACAATATTGAGTGTGTATTGTCACGGACATCACTGTCTAAACATGGAAAGCAAGTAATCGAGCAAGCCAAGTCTACTCAAACTCAAATAACTGTCCATGTAAGCTATGTCGGTATAACGTTACTAGCTATAGCCGTAGTTTCAAATTGGATAGTTTTAATTGTTGTAATATATCATGTTTACAAACTCAAAAGGGAAGTTGGGAATGAAAATAATATTGCAAATATCAATTTATTGGATTTGGATGCAATGGGGTAAATTACTCTCGCAACAAATATGCGTAAAAATATTTCTAACTCAGACATTTCTAAACTAAAAATGATGTTATACCTTAATATACTTATTAAAGCAATTTATTGAAATAATTTTCTCACGACAAATACCATAACAATCCCTCCACAAACATATTCCACTATCCATACAACTAAACACAAGCCTAAAAGCGCCTTATGCACAAAAAATACCACAATGATATTATCATTCATACTCAAAACCGACGGACTATCACTACTCCATTTACTATATTGCCACAAATGTTCCTGCGCTTTTCTCCAAGCTGCGTAGTCTTTCCACTGCTTTGCAATCCCACTTTCCTGCACTTGTTTCATTTTCCAATATATTGGATACATTGGCACCGCCACATGAGTAAAAGTCCAACCTTTTCTAGTTTTCAAAATGGATTCTTTTCCTCTTGTAACCATCATATTTGATTTTTCCTCAGTCCAGCCATTCAACTCTCTTAGTTTATTCTTCAACATGATTTCACCCATTTTAACATCTTCACCCCAACCCAAATAAATTTCATTTCCACAATACTTTAACCTCTCAATATACCAATTAATTCCCTGTGAAGCAACATCTAGTCCCTGTTTATACGTTAGCCTATGTATTCGTGGCAGCAAACTGCGAGCAAAATTTGTTGCTGTATTTGGCACAGTTTCATCCAGCAAATTCACTAGTAAATTATTGTTCGGCTCACTTTGGTTGTATACTTCAGTTTCAGTTGCCTCATTAAATGTGTTGCTGTTATTTTGAATGATGTGGTTAATCATAGCGGAAATCACATCGTAAGCTTTCTCTTGAAATCTATATACAATAGCCGAACATGGGCAATAAATGTTAAAGTTTTGCTTTAGAATGTCTTCATAAGTTTCCGGTTTTATGGCAGGAAGCGGTTGGGATAAATCTGTAATATTTTGTCCCTTGTAAGCATTACTTAATATTACCATTCCCAGAATCCAACTACCTCCAATAAAGTACAACCAGTTTTCCTGCTTAGCATTAGCTGCTATATCATTTCCTTGCTCAAGAAATACATCCAGAGGCATTAGTACTTCAGTTAACACATTTTTCAACTTTGCAAAACATTTAAACATATTTTTCTTTAGGCGAATGGCACAAAATAGAACTACAGTTAGCAAAGAGCATGTTGCGCCCCACATCCAAATCCACTTATCAAACGCAGACGTATAGCCAATTAATGATAACGAGCGAGTTGTAACCCCACCACAAGTTAGAAACTCTAATCCATCTTCTACTACTGCCACTAGAAACGAGTTTTCATGCTCAAAATATAGCTTCAGGTCGTATTCATAAATGTTGGTGTAATGATAGCTGGTTATTTGTAGTTGATCTTTTGTATACTCTGGGTACATCTCGTAGACAATAATTAAATCAGGGGACATCCACATTCGATAATTTTGAAATTTCGATTTTGCCCATGTACTGTACTGTGTATGTAGCCTCTTACGAAGTATATCAATTGCACTTTCGTTCATG
The DNA here is from genome assembly GCA_029691765.1 of Entomobrya proxima. Taxonomy (NCBI): domain Eukaryota; kingdom Metazoa; phylum Arthropoda; class Collembola; order Entomobryomorpha; family Entomobryidae; genus Entomobrya; species Entomobrya proxima. Next base: position 30,494,884 of record CM056172.1, read on the forward strand.
CCCATGTTCATAATGTCCCAAAACGACAGGCTATTGTTAGCCGAACAAATAAGGCTAGCGTGCAATTTTTCAAAATCTGGACCAATTTTTGCAAAATTAATCATTTGCATATAGTACTGCTTAGTTTGCCGAAAAACAGTTTGATACTCAAATTTTGATTTCAGATTGGCCACAAGTTTCACAAAATTATTGGAAATTGACCACGGCTTTAGTCTTGGATTCTGGTCTATAATAAATGCCCAGAATTTGGATGCCAGTTCAATTTCCGTTGGATTGCTTTGTTGCATTACCAGAATTTGGTACACGTTCCATTTCTCCCACGTTTGAGTCAATTTGGGACTGTGGTAACTATGCGCTGCATTCTCTTCTACATAATAATCACATAAGTCTGTAATATTGTTCCTGTCATTGTTATAGCATTTTAAAGAAGGAAAAAGCAAGTAGAATAATCCCGGGTGAATGTAATTAAAGTAAGTACCCGAACCTGGTTTGGTTACAAGATCAAAGTTTAAATATAATTGAGCTGCGCAATTGTAACGGATTTGTTTTGGAAGGAAATAGAATGCAGATTCTGTGGAATATTCTGGGGGCTTTTCCTTCAAGGTCACTTCTGGCCAGGCGTAATCTGGAAAAAGTAAAAAAGACTGAGTTCCCAGCAAAACGAATCTGCTGATAACTACTGGCTCTAGAAATGGAGAGTAACTGTCGAAGTGTATATTGGGGGATTTTAGTGAGCTGTTACGAAGATTGTCTAGTATTTCGTAGACTACCAAGTGTACAAGACACTCTGAAAAGGAAGTTAAAATAGGATTTACATCGGGAACTGTTAACGTGGTCATATTTTTTAAAATGGTAGATAAAAACCAGAATACGCGAGGTCGTGTGACGCGTGTTAACAAAACTAAACCCACATAGTACGCAGGACTTTCTAAAGTTGCTTTTAATTATAATGCTAAACAATTACCATGAACTCTACATATGAATATTATTATATGGAGTTTTTTCACTTTCAAATTTTAATAAATTAATAACTTGAATATTTAATGAAACTAAAAAATAAAATGAAGCCGACACTTTAACCATTAGCATGAGGACAGAAAAGATTTTTTTTTAAAGAAAAATAATGTGTTTATCCATTAAGTAATTAACAAGCTGATAAAGTGATAACGTAAATTACCTTAAGAGAAAAATTAAATTAAAGGTACTCAAACTCCTAAACCAAACCAAAACGTGTTGACAAAATCTTTCTACGTTAATCAATTATGCCGAAATTGTAGAACGAATGCTTGTTTTGTGTACAAAGTTTATCAAAATATGAAAATATTAATAGAACCAGCAGCTATTAGAATGTACCAATTTCTCTAAAATTGCTACTTATGGTAAACAAACTGATTGATCTTCTACTTTAACATCAATTAACATTACTCACATGACGGTTTAAACTTTACTCAATGAGAAATTGATGAATCTGTAAAACTATTAATAAGTACTTATTCACTCTGGACTCTTCTTGTACATTATTCAAAAATCAGGAAACACAAAAACATTATTCCTTTTCCAAACTAGTAGCTCACAAAGCTGCAGTAAAACTAAAACAAGATAGGATATTACTTAGCTTCCCTATACACCAATAACATATTATTTGTAATTATAACATATTGGATAAACGATCTGCAAATAATTTCTGGAGGTTCCTGTTCTGTCGCGGAGTAGCAAGATGTAGTGACCAGCCCTGAAAAGAAAACTTCTGAATGCTCTCCCCGAAACGTCCATCAAGCAGTGACTTGATGCCCTTTCTGGTAACCTGGTAAAACAGTCCAAATAAATAAAATAGTTAGCAAACTTGCTTGATATATAAAAAAATAAAAATGGTTACCTTTTTGAGTGGGTGTCCAGAAGTGATGGTAAAATGAGTCAGGCTCAGGTGACGAATAACCGATATGAACAAATCGTCCGTAATGCCAGGCATACTACCTAGCCGCAATGTCAACTTCCTCAGCTCTATCAGAACAATCAAATTTTTAAAAAGTTAATATTATTTATATAGAAAGACATTGACATGACAAGACAATGACATATAGAGTTCACATTTTAGAAGTGCATACTTACTTTTTAGATTCAAAAATACTGGATTTTGTACATCCGGACCTATAAAGCCGGCATTTCCCAAAGTGTCACAGTCCAGATCTACCTCTTCTAAGTTTGGCAATCCCTCCCACAACCTGACAAACTGCTCGTTGTTTCCGTCCCAATCGCACAGCTCAAGCTTCTTCAAATTTGGACAACAACTTGTCAGACATTCCACAGTCAGAATGTCATTTCCTACTTCACCACCAAAACTGAGACTAAGTTCTGTTAGGGCCGTGCGGCAAATCCCTTCAAAGAAACATCCAACCAAATTTCGAGCTTCCTGTAGAACAATGCGAGCATAATCGTCGTCCTCCTCCATGCAACCGTTACTTACTACGTCCACCTGTAACTCCAAGCTTTTCAGCATAGGCCAGTTGGCACTATGAGATATAACTCTGTGGTTATCATTGCCCCTCATGATGTCCTCTGCTTCAACTTCGTCGTCTGGTCGAGAGGTGCTCAATTTAATACTTTCCAAGAATGGCATTTCGGTTTCTATTACCCAAGTCCAGTCGTGGGGTTCATGAGACTCTAAGGATAAGGATGCCAAAGGCATTAACAGATTTCCCAGGTTTCTTGATAAGTCTTTCAACTCATCTACTTCCATCTCCACACCCCGCAGTTGGATCCCGTGAGCCGCACAACTTTTAATAAACTGGCGAAAATCATTTTCCGCTCTGATTTTGTCCTCATCTTCCCAGATTTCTAAAAACTGTAAGCTATCAAAGTCCAAGTCGATAACCTTTAGTTTGGATAAGGTAGCATTCTCGGGGTTATCTTCTCTTTGCTGAATGGCGGCATCCAGAAAGCGAAACAACAAGGTGGACATTGAATTGTCATCAGGATTGTACGTACTTAGCGGACGAAAGGTTTCCAACATTTTGCAATGACTAAGCAGCTCAACTTGACCATTTAGACCATCATTGCCAGACTCACCCTGTTTTTCCCATCGCCATGATAGCTTAATTTAAGAGTAGTAACGTTTCCAAAAACCCGTGGCATCTGAACAGCGTCAACCCCTTCAACTTTACTTGTATCAAACCATTCAGCCTCAAAGCTCTGTAAATTGACCAGTCCCTCCAAAAACGTCCTCTCCATTCCGCTACAGTACAGGGAGAAATGATCCACTCGGAGATGGGTCACTACTGATCCATAAACTTCCAGGAAACGTGTCAACTCCTCCGAATTTTCCTGGTAAAACCCACTTTCACTCGGATTGTTACTCAGAAAGATTTTTGCTGAAGGAAGTTCCAAATCCAGAAAGGCCTTAACATTACGCTCAGTTTCCTTTCCTCCAATCTCAATCTCCGGAGCCACTTTGGGATTCGCTTTGACATAATCATGGACCAGGACTTTAGAGGGTTTGGAAACTCTTCGCAGGCGCAACAAATCATTCCATTGCAGAAAGGGAAAGAGGCAGTGTTCAAGCTGAAATTACACAGGAAACCGGACACAAATTCAATTAAAGCTTTCCAACTTTTCAATTTCACTGCTTGAGCTTACCACTTCTGGGGGTAGAGTTAATAAAGTAGTCATTCTGACTAGTCAAAATTCTCGCTACTTCTTTTGCCACTTTCTCAAGCTCAACAGTACCACAATTGACTTTAGTTTTCGAAAATTAAATGTCCAAAGACCTAAACTGACTTAATTAACTGGCTCAAGTAATTAACTCTGGACATCACCTCCAAAAATCGAAAAGCGGAGTTGCAAAATTTGTTAGCAGAGTAAGCAGAGTCTGCTATACCACTACAAGGCATACCTGCAGCGCGAGCTCACCAGCACAAAAAATGAGGTCAGTTAGGTGTGGCGTGTGTCTTTGTTTGCTTGGCTCTGCTATTTTCCCGTTCTTGAACTTTAAAAATGCATGAATCCAAACACTAAAGGCTTAATAGGGTGATAAAAACCTCACGAAAAAGTCTAAAGTATATTGACTGACACACATTGAAATAAAATCAATACAAAACATTGCAATAAAACTGTTAGTGGTCCAAACAGTCCAAAGCCAAATTCAATATGAATGAATGAATAGACTGGAATACCTTTTATATCCAATACGGAGCTTTAAAAAATCCTTAAAGTTTAGTGCATATTCATGTACATACTGTGGTGGTGGCAACCAAAACTGTGCTGAAGCAATGACCAATCGTTTATTATTGCATTTCAAAATCCCATTAAGAAAAAAGACATTAGCTAGAAAGCAAAACATTGCTCTACAATTAAAAATACAAGTGACATGAAAGGTAACTTATTTTGTGATATATTTACGACTTACGCCTCCATAACAAGCCAAAGTTCCTGTCTCTTATTCGAGACTGAGGAATAAAGCATTTTTCGTCCTAGTGAACTCTAAGCGTTTTCTTATTCTTGTAAATTTGTTTCGGTGAAAACAAATTCAAATTTCAAGTTTTGGTGGAAACCAGTACATATATTTATCAACAGTACTTTTGTCGGTCAAACAGCAATTTTCTTTAATTTTCAAATCAAGTACAGAACTAATTCAGTTGTCTGCCTGAAAGTAAACCTTTTTCAATTTTGTTAACAATACACCGAAAAGTCAAGCAGCATTTCACAGAAACACTTAAACTTTCAACAAAACTTTATAAGATATCCAAACAACGGAATGTATAAAAGTATTTTAAAAACTAGACTGAGGTGATTGCTTGACATTTATGTTGGAATAGCTAATTTATTTACGGATTCGCAAATACTACTCATGAAAAGCAACTAAACTAAAAATATGCTTGAAAGTAGATTTTTTACTTTTCTTCTTCTGCTTCATGTCGTTGTGAGGTGGATACAATATATTTGCTGCTTTATAACACCAACAAGTTCACAAGACAAGAATCTGGTGATCGTTTTACAGTGTCGTGTCTTTGAATGGTTGTTTCCCTTTGTTTTGTGCTATATTTATACAATAGAGATAAGTGAAGACGTAATTGAAGCAGGTAATTCAATTTTGGACTCTTCGGAAACTGCGAATCATATTGTCCCACTAAAGCTGTTGATTATGACTACAACTGTCCTTTCTTTAGCTCTGCCCTTACTATACGTTGTTCTTATGATTAATAATAGTTTTGAGGCGATTTCAGCATCAATTTGCTTAACCTTTCAGCAATGTTCTAGTTCTGGAAAAGCTGTATGGTTCCTAATGTACCTGTATGAAGGATGGATTGCTTCAATAGTTAGTACTTCTTGTCCATTGTTGTGCTACTGGTTTATGTTTAAAGGCTATCTGCCTATATGGATTCAAATGAAACAACTAAAATGCTAAATTTAGGAAACGTAACTGAATCCAAACGTATTTACTGAAGATTCGTGACTTGTCTGGGTAATAGTGTGCTATAGTGACTATTCTGTTACAAACTTACGGAAGTTGGCTACAAGTTTTCTGGAGCAATGAACAAAACAAAATGAATCTTCAAGTCATTCAAAGATCTAAAGAACAGTTTGATACAGCCAACAGGGAGACTATTACTGAAAGTTAAATGGAACCACAATATGTGCTTGTATGGACACCACAATCAAGTTTGGAACCTCTATTTACTATCCCTCTGAAGCAACCTTGGAGTTTGGAGAAATCGGCAAACATGCCAATGCTCTTAAACAACGTTTTAAAACAAAATGTTTAGAGACAATTATAAGCTAAATTAACTTCGTAAAATATTTAGTCATATCATGTAACTTAGAAATGCACATTTAACAAAATAACTCAAACATGTAAAATTAGTGCAGTTAGGTAATTACTTGGTAACTTTCAAGCAGTAGAATGATCATTTGTATAAGTAGAATCTGTAGTAGCTCTAGTGGGTGGGGGTGTGGGACAGAAAGGCGCCCAGTGTCAACTGGGCGCCGAAAAATATGACCCCTTACTGTATCCAGGAAAAATCGACCCCCCGTGTTGCTGGGGGCAAAGTTGTTAAAGAAAAAAAATCGCCTTCACCCCCCCCTTCACCCCACCTTTTAACATGCCTTCACCCCCCCCTTCACCCCCAACATGGGCTGGGATAGGGCCTTCACCCCCCCCTTCACCCTATCTCTTAACATGCCTTCACCCCCCCCTTCACCCCCTCCTTCACCCCCCCCTTCACCCCCTCCTTCACCCCCCCCTTCACCCCCAAAAAAACTCCTTCAGTAAAACAACTTTGCCTTAGCAACACGGGGGGTCGATTTTTCCTGGA
>CM056172.1:30501291-30787588 GCA_029691765.1 Entomobrya proxima
ACATTGTCAAATTTTATCTTGCTCAGTCTTGTCATTTTTTACAAACCTTAAAAACACGTACTTTTGTTTTAGTTTGTTTTTATATAATTTTCTGATCATGTAACTACAAGAAAATTCCATTTATGTCATTAGCTTCCACAAGAACATCTAACTCGACCTGAGAACACGAAACATTTCATTTGCTGCCAACAAGTCAAAAGTCAATACACAACAAGTGTTCAACTTGAAAAGGAATAAAGTTTAATGGACCAGTTCAGCAACTGCGTTGTTGCTTCAGCAGCACTTCACTGCGTGCACTGTTCTCTTTAACCCTGTGTTATTTTTGTCACATTTCGACTTTACTTTATCTAGCGACCTTGACAAGCAAGTTGGCAAATGTTCTCTGGTACATTGCCCATATAATGCATAGCATAGAAAATGCTATTCAAACAAGACCCAGTCAATGTTTATCGTCTTGAATTTTATTGCTAAATCTGCTACATTTTGCATGGTGTTATCAATGAAGCAAAGCAGTATAAAGATTAGACCACTGACATGTCTGGTTCATGGATTGCGTAAACATACACATAAATCTCAACTGGCAGACGCTTACATTGCCAAAATGGAAAGTAAAAACAGACAAACACAGATCTTGAAAGCTTTCCTAAAACCCATCAGAACCAAACACCAAAAACATCTTTAGCTTTACCTTAAGAGTTTCACGAAACGCGTTACTTGCATATTGTATATGCTTCGTAACCGTTTCTTTTGCAAATATTGCTCAGTATAAAACTGGCAGCCTTACAATGTAGGTATACAATCTTAACTTGACAGATTGTAGAATTTCTGCATGCTATTTTAAATTGATATGCTAAAAAATGAATTCGACAGGAAGCATTTCCGTAAACCAAGCAGGTATAACGCAAATAGATTCCAGCCTACATATTTTTGTAAAATCATAAAGAAAACACGTCATATTTTTTTCTTTTCTTGTAGATGACATTCCTTTGGAATTTCTTCTACAGTGTCCGGTGTTTTGGAATGCTGAAAAAATAAGTGACTTTCTTATGACCGTACATAACAAAGTGCAAGTTGAATGGACAGGTCTCCCCACTGAAATTCAAACTCCAATTTCTGAAACGCTAAAAGAGATTAAAAATGAAGCTACTAATTCACATATTTTGGGCGAACCAGACAATAACTGGAAAAAGGTTCTGGATATTTATAATGACAAACATTATACCGTCATTACTAGCCGATATGTGAAAGGAGACGTGAAGCCACTTAAAAACGTAGATAACACTTGTGTGTGGGCCTTACTGAAAATCATTAGAGATAAAAGGGAACACGGTGGTGAAATGCCACTGAAATTCAGGGCTTCGCTGGACTGGTTTTCAAAAGATGGAAAATTGGACAATAATCTGTTTGTTGTCTTTTGGACGGAAAGGTTTCCCAGGTTGTGTTTATTTTTGTGGATTCAACTTTACAAGCTGTATGCAAACTTTTCTGTAGATGAACAGAAAAAATACTTTCCAAAGTGCACAGGAAATTTTCAGGAGCTTATTAAATCTAATCTACAAAATCTTATGGATTCCATCCATAAAGCTTTGGTAAATCATTTAGAAAGTGGCAATCTGCTAACCAGATATTGTGCGCCTAATCAAATGATTACTGTGGAGCTAAGAACCTTTCCAGCAAATTTATTAGTATCTGAAAGTGATTGTATGTATGTCTGTCTTACAAACCAAGATATATTTTGTTGTTGGAATGAAGTAGTGCTAAAATATTCTGTTAGTACTAGCTATAACAAAGTGTTATTTTTAGTGATTAGCAGCAGCGATGAAATAAACACAAAATATATAAACTTTGAAGAACTTCAGTTATTTTGCAAATATAAGGAAAACTTAAAGCTACTTATACTTTGTAACCATGACAGTAAACGTTTAAGAGAGAATGTGATTTTAATAGTGAAACAACTGGAGGAGAGAATAAATGTCAAATATAGTGAAATTCCAGTTAGTTGGGATGATTTAAGAAAACCAGTACAGAATCAGATTCTAAGAAACCACGTAAAGTTTTACACAAACAGTTTTATAGCATTGGATAAAGTTTTACCAGACAACGAACAAGAGAGAGCAAGAACATTATCCCATTTATCCGGAAATTTACTGAATAACCTTTTAAAAAATAGAAAACCCAGACTGTTCTACAAGTATGAGTTACCACAAATACAGGAAAATTATAAAGAACGACAAATTTACAACTGCTCATTTTTTCCAGTAACGTTATTTATGGAAGCCCCAAAATATCAATATTTTGTTATTGGTATACCTAATGACGATAAAAATTTAGAAGATACAATAGCAAAATGTCGAGCTAAGTTTCGTTATGGTCGTCTTAACATTTACAACATTGTAAACGTTGTTGACAAGTCAACATTTCTTGATAAGCAGCATGAAAACTGCAGAATTTTATTGGTAAAAGGAACTTTACAAAAGGTTAATCAAGCGTTTTCTGCCTTTCCAAATCATCCATCAAATCAAAAAGAGGGCATACACTATTTGGAGTACGTACCAGATAAAGAACAGTTTAAATACGTAGCTTCAACAGGAATACTACCTGACACGTTTGCCAAAGTTGCCAGCAAAAACGTGAAAATGGACGAAGCTGCATTTATAAGAAGTGTTGAGGAAAGACTTATGTTTATTGCTGATATTCCTGGAATGGGAAAATCAATGATGCTAAAAAGTCTAGCAGATAAACTTTCAAATAATTATCCCACTAGAATTGTTTTGTATGTTGATATGAATGAGTTTGTGGAAAAAGTGGAAATTCGTTCTTCTGACATTGTCAGCAGTACATTTATAGTGCGAGCTATAGTTGATTTAATTTGTTCAAATAAATTTGAGCAGGAGCTAATCAATGCACGGTTACAACAAAAAGAAGTATATTTTGAACTTATGTTGGATGGCTTGGATGAGGTCAAATCCAGTTTGACCGAAGTAGCCTTAAAAATACTCGAAACAATTCAACGCAAATTTCTCCCAATAAGAACTTGGGTTACATTACGAGACCACATGTTGCCAGATATTTCCAGGAAAGGACCTTATTCAAGTTCTCACTGCACTGGGCTTCTGCCTTAACTTTTCAACTACAAGCAGAATGGTTACAATTTATAGCTCATTCGAAAGAGCAACTCAAGTACTATTATGCTATAGTTCAGTTATGTCCAGATTCACTTGCGCATTGTCCGATTTTTGCAAAAATATTTTCAAAAGTCCACTTCAATAGACATTACCATGCTACATAAAAACCTAGTATCTTCGTAACAAGTAGAATGGTTACAAATAATAGCTCATTTAAAAGAGCAACTCCAGCACTATTAGGCTACAGTTTAGTTATGCCCCGATTTGATTGCGCATGGTCCGATTTTTGCAAAAATATTTTGCACAAAATCCACTTCAAGATGCAGTACTATGATATATGAAAACCTCATATTTTTGCAAAAATGGGATCATGCGCAAGCAAATCGGGACAAACCTGTTGTGTGGTCTAATAGTGCTTAAGTTGCTCTTTCAAATGAGCTGTTATTTGTCACCATTCTACTTGTTGTTACGAAGATACCAGGTTTTTATATACTATGGTAATGTCTATTGAAGTGGATTTTCGCAAAATATTTTTGCAAAAATCGGACCATGCGCAAGTGAATCGGGAAATAACTGAACTATGGCATAATAGTACTTGAGTTGCTCTTTCGAAAGAGATATAATTTGTAACCATTCTGCTTGTAGTTGAAAAGTTAAGGCAGGGGCCCAGTGTAGTGAGAACTTGAATATGGCCCTTTAATACACTTGGCTACAAGATGGAATTATTTTCGAAAGAATTACAAGTTGATTATTTGAAAAGTCATTGGGTAAGCTATTATAAACGGCGTGGCGTCTATGTGGATGAAAAAATTTTATCCAAATTTGAAAATCTGGCGTACCATTTTCTAAATTTACAACTTTCTGTAGAAGATTCTGAAATCACTGGGATTCCCTTGCATTGTCGAATGATAGCTGAGATATATGAAAACAAGGTGTTAACCATGGAACTAGAGGAAACAACGGCAAGACAACGCAGTTTAATTGAACTGTACCAGCAAATGGTAGAAAGAAAATTGGAAGTTTTTATTAAAGAAAAGAACAAACTTAAGCTGGACATGAGCTCATACATAGCAAATTTAATTAGAAGTGATATGGAAATTCAGCACATGTGTTGCGCAATTTCCTTAATAATATCCACAGACTTGGCAAATCAAATATATCGTATTCTTGCCAGTGGTCACGACCCAATAAAAAATTTGCATCCAGAAGGAAAATCGGTATTGGAACAAGGCATTATTCAGCAACTTCATCCGCCACTGTTTATCCATCGCACATTTGCCGAGTATTTTCTAGCCCTGTTTATCTTCAGAGTGCTTGCGGGTAAATTAAGAAGCCGTATTTTGGAAAAGGATTCCGTGTTTCAAAATGTGATAAATAAAGTAATGATAAGTGAAAGTGATCAAAAGGAGCAACCTGCAAAGCAGAGTTTTTGCAAGTTTGACTATGCTCAGCCCGTAGTTTGCCACTTTTTAAATGCAATGTGGGAAGGAACTAGTGAATCCGTTTCAACAGAATTAGACATGCTATTGAAAATGAATGAAACTAGAATGGATAGTGAAAGTTATGTCAATGTTTCTAGCACTAGAAGCTTTGCTTACTTTTACACCCAAGTAGCTCGTCATCCAGATCATCTTGTAGAGTTTTTCGCTTCCGCACTTGTTCAGCATCAGTATAAATTTTGTCAGTATGTGATGCAAAGCTATGATAAGGCTGCGTGGTATTCAGAGAAAGGTTTTGGCTCAGAAAAGAAAAGCATGTGGCATCTGCTATTGCAGCAATATTGGCCAAAATTGGAAACTAATTTGGAAAGAAAAGCGGCCGAAAACTTTTTTAAATTTGTGAACGAAAAATGTCCTACTGAGTTTCAGCGAAAAGATGTTTACGAGCGAGCAGCTTTAGAGTTCTTTTTAGACTTGTATGCAGACAGGTGTAGGTACAATCCTGACGGCCGATTTGGTTTAACTGGCACATTAGTTTATTTTCTGCGATTTTTCAAGAAGGAACTTGATGTGGATTTTAATGTGATTGTTAACGACGAGATGAATAATAACTTGGTTCAAAAAGCAGTTGAATTAAATTTGGCAGAGATTGTGGTTAAAGTTTTGCTTCAATGTGGCGTAGATAAAATGTATACAAATCTACACAAGCAAACGGCACTTCATTTGGCAGTCAAAATGCAGAATTTACCTGTTGTGAAATTATTAATAGAAGACTTTTGTATTGACCAAACCGCAAAAGATCTTTCGGGCAAGCAAGCTAATGAGTACAATACATCAATGGAAATTCGAAATTATTTCAACGCTCCTAAACCTCGAATTTGGTTGGAAATGTGTCGCTTTAAGAATATGAACCAAGCTTGTTGGATGTACAATGAGCTAATGCAACAATTTCTAAAATGTATGTAAGCATGTAAGCAACGCCATTGGTTTTATATTTATTTATTTAAAATTACTATATAGTTTTATATTTATATTGTATTATAGCCAATTCGGAGAAATGCTACGCCATAGAAAAAGATTCCGCGCAGCGCACTCTAGAAATCCGACATTTGCCTGGTGACTTAGTAACCAAAATACTGGATGGACGACAGTATACGGAAATTGATGTTTCTTCTTTTAAAACCTATGCTGTTGTTTACTTCCGGTGGCCTTCAAATGCTCGATGCACACCGTTTGTGACTAAGGAAAACAAAAGCAGCACATTACTTATAGCACACAAGTTTTCTAATATTGGTATCAAGAAACTGTTTGAAAATTGCTTTGATAGCAAATGTAAGACATTACAAATTATCACTAGCTCGTGCACTGATTCGTCTGACCAGAAAAAGCTTAGTGTTATAATTCAGGCTTATCAAGCTTATGTCATTTTGTAAGATATATAAGGTTTCACACCAAAAGTTATAACACTACCTATTTACATTAGAAAACAGAATTAATAGCTTTTGTTCATATTGTGTACTGAGTTTTGAATTACAAAATGTTTGAAGTTGTCCAATTCAATTCAAAATGAAATTAGTATATCTACAATAATATATTTTTCTAATATATTTTATAAGTAGCCTGCAAAATAAAAAACCATTTAAGATGTTTGCTACCCTTGTTGCCAATAAAGATTTAGATCAATTTTGAAAACGTAAATCAATATTTTGGCTAACGTCGTTTTACTATATATTTCATTTTGTACGCTGTCCACTTTAACTTTTTTATTCTCTGATATTAAAATTCAAATATATCCAGCGCGTGCTGTAAACATTTTATAATTTATTATGCCTAAAATTCTCATTTAACATAAGTAAATGGGCTTTAAGCAATAGCTTTGCTATCAAAAAAATAAAATATAAACCATTTTTATAATATAAAATTTATTTTAACTATTTTCAAACATAAATAATTTTCAAATTCATTGAATTTACCCCGCCTTCCTTAACTTTTAGTCTGTTCATTTGCTGTATTGTGAACAAATAATAGCTCATCAGTTGCATACGTCAGCATTCAGCATACCTAATCAATTCTAACAAGAATAATGGTAAACCTACACTAACAAACAGTAGCTCTTAGGGTTAGATACACTTTACTTTGTCTTAGTTAACTGTAAATAGTTGTTTTACTCCCACGTAATAACTGCATGACCAAACAGGTAATCATACTAACCCTGAAATTTGTTCAATTGTAATTTTCTAACAGTTCAAATTACTACAACATTTTAAAATCATGTCAATCACAAAAGCAGTCGTCAACATTCAAAAACTATTGCAGAAAATCACAGCATTTCCTTTCTGTATACTAGTATCACAATCACTTCTGAATAAAAATCCTGAATACAACAATCCGGGGCATAAATATCTCAGGAATGCCATGATATTTAGCCTTTGCTACCACATTGTTTTTGCTGGTGTAAATCTGGTATGGTATTTCTTTAACTGGAAATCCTACACTGTGTACCACTTTGTAGAAAGTGTAATTCAGTGTATCATCTTCTGTGGCTATGAAATAGCTCTGACTTGCTTTCATCTTCTACATACCCAAGACGCACTAGTTTACGCACTTAATCAGCGTCTAAAGTTACCAGTACATCAAACTTCTGAAAGAATTCTTGCCTTCTTGGAATATTTTGTTTATGGACTTTCAGCAGGAATACTTTCCACGTCTGCTGCTTTTCTAGTGATCCCTTTTATAGTACAAAATGACACAGTTCAGTTACTCTTTGGTAATCGTTTATTATTCAAACTTTTGTGCAGCTATATTTACACTACTACAACATTTTATGCAACAATGATGATAGTAACCACGCTAAATCTTTGTATGGCATTTCTTGAGGGTGTAATAATATATTCCGGACAAATTTTATCCAAGACAAGTTTTGGTGATGCTAGAAAATGTTTTGTTATTCTTCACATACTTCTTATAATTGGAACAACTGTAACAAATTTTCTGTTAACAAACCTCATATTTATTGGAATTTTACTTGCTAGTTGTACAGGATACGTTGCAATTAGCATGTACAATCGCATTCCAATGCTTGCAGTTATTCTTGCGGCTGTAGTAACTGTGTTTTGTTTTGCTATAGCAATTAGTTTAACATACATGGCTGACATACCACACTCAAATGCACAACTGTTTATACAAAAGTGGAAAGCTAAATTAGAAAGAAAAATAGATAAAAGGCTAATCAGAGCAATCCCAAAAGTTGGTTTTAAAGTTGGTCCATATGGAACTGCAACTGCAAAGTTGGGCTTGGTTGTTTCGGATGATATTCTGAGCAATACAGCTTCTTTACTTTTAGTTAGTCCAGTCATGTAATTTTATTACAATAGTCATAAGTATTATAAGCCTATATTGCTGTAATGTATTATTTACAAAAAAACTAATTCTGTAAATTAAATTGTCAATAAATATTATCAAGCAGAATATCCAGATTAAGTAATACAAAATATAAACAGCTATATTCCTTTACCGTGTCATCAGTAAAGCTCGAACTGTTCCTCGTGTCACACCCTTATGAAATATAAGCACTCTTGTTCTCCCTATAACAAACTGTGTTCCATAACATAACGCAAATGGTTTGAAAGATTTACATAGTTTTCCCATCAATTTATTATGCTGCCTAGACCCCCAATCAGTTCTTTTCCATGACATTAACGTTTTCTTACTTCCCAACTGAAATTGACGACCAACTTCCAAAATAAATGTCCAACAGACAAGTAACAACACTAACCCAACCACCAGCGGTCCTTTGCTAATCAAGTGAAGTTTACCCCAATAGCGCAAAAGTAAAAAGTCTATGTAAATGCACACCAATTCTGCAAACCCGTTAAGCCAAAGAAGAAAAATTCCAAATTTACAGTCATTTAGAGCAATAATGTGGGTAACCTGAAACGCTCTATAGGTTTGTTGAACTGGCTCAATACTTTGTAAACTTTCCCTGCTCAGTTTTTTTCCCTTTCCGGTTTTAAGCTCCTTACACACAAAGATGTACAGATAGAAACAATACGTTACCGCAAGCGTTAGTAAACACGCTAAGCCTGAGCACATTCCCGCATAAACATAGGCATGAAACATTGTACATGCCAACAATACAGGTATATTAAAATATTGTTTGGGTATCAAAGCTCCCACAAAAATTATGCGTTGTGGAAAAATCACACATAACAAAATGGTTAGTGAGTAAAGTCCAAAGCAGCCACATGCAATTAGAATTGTAGAGACGTCTAGTAACTCAAACCAGATGTATTTTTGAAACGGGCAATTATCCTCAAAGTACAAACCTGTAAATATAATCTCAAATTAATTAACTCTGTGAGTTGAATCTTTGTTTAGCAGTACTTTTGAAAAAAACGCATACCTTTTAAATGTTGTAACAATCGAATAAGTCCATCTGCCAAGGTAGCTAATTCTGTTCCAGTAAACTTGATAAATGAACTTAACGAAAAGACCGCACTTATGCCTACCCAATAAGCCGTTGCTAAATGAAGATTGTCAATGTCTTTAGCTAGCCAGTATTGTAATGCAATACAGGCAGAAACAAGCTGCCAGAGCACTCCCAGAACAAAAACCTGATTGGTTTTAGTTTTTGCGCGATCAACGATAGAAAATCTAAAGTTGTGTGGGTTACACTTGATAATTGTACCTCCAGTAAATCTGCCAACATACAAGGTAGCACTAATCACTTTAAAAAGTCGTCTAGAAAACATTGCGCTTAGATTTGTTATTTGTGTTTTATGGGATGAATGAAACCTATCATTCTGACTACTATAAACTTAGGAATGTCAAGAATAATTTTCTGGATTCCACCACGCTTTATCTATAGCGATTACGTTATGGCCTTGTACACGGTCAAACTCATGTCCTTGAAACTTTTCCTTGAAAGTTACAAGCTAGACGTTAAATTCGACCAGTTTACTTTTGCTTTCACGTGTAACAGAGTAATCGTTTGCTAAATTATGTTGCTAGTAATGAGACGCAAACTACAACAGAGACGTCACTCAAAGTACTTTGTGTCAATATCTAATTGTGTAATAACGCATAGTATGTTTGCATGTAATCGCACATGTTTAAAAAATATATGTAATGCCGAACGTTTTGGAATAAACGTAGATTAAATGGCAAGAAACTCAATGAATAGACAACCTAATTACTAATTACCACACCAAAGTTCACTGTACCACCATATATACACACTGTTTTGAACATCTTTATCACATTTTAGTAAAATATGTGACAGTCAAGCACCAGTAAACTTTGAACTTGTAAGTTGACTTAAATGGCGGAACAAAAGATTGAAAATAAGATTGGTTTGTATTAGTAGAACTGTTTTAAAAGGGTTAACTGTCCAGTGCCCTTTGCAAGAACACAACTTAATCTGTTCGGCATTATAATAAATTAAATTTCAGCCAGCCAAATATTTTTCTACTTAAAATAAAATTAATATTGTTAATTTTTTAAACGTCTACTTACGTCAATGCAAGGTTAGTTTAGCTGTTTTATACATTAGTTGGATTGATTTTGTTTTAAATGCATTATCGGGCTGTAGAAAATGTTATTGTAATATTGACTGCAAAAATAATGGCTACAGCATTTCATCACCAGTAAAGTCAACTCACTTGTTTTTTAGATTTTTTAGAAAAACAATCAATAAAACTGGGCTTTGACAACTACAAGTTGTTTATAATTGTTTCCGTGTATTTGTAAAGTAAAAACAAATTTTAGCATGACATGCTTTTAGCTTAGTAAACCATTGGTTTACACAATTTTGCTTTTACACTAGTAGCTTTCAGAATAGTTCCAATTTATTTAGTATTTCCAACCAAATATACAAATATCCATTAGTTTGATAATGTTTAATGACTTTGATGTTTTCTATATAAGTAAATCTTAAGTGCCTACAAATAAAGTTGTTTTATTTTCATTTATATTCATATGCGCATAATGGATATCTTTTAATCTTAACACTTTATTTTTATTTTCAATTATCATAAATTACATCAGCATTATGCTCCCTAAATAGTGTCAGCTAACGCCCATAGTTCATAATAATATGCTAATTGATTAACGAATTTTAGCAAATAATTAAGTCGATTGACAATCTAAAAAATTCTTCTTATTTATGAAGTTAACATTTGAATGAGTCTTATAAGTGTCTGAAAAATATGAGCTCTGAAAAGAAAATTAATCAAATTTTACGGGAAATCCTAAATTGGCCAATCAAGCTTTGCCAGCTTGGTGGCTTTGTTAATTTCAAACTTAACAGCAATAATGAGCTAGAAACTTCAAGTTTTAATCCCGGTATCTTTTTTGCTTTTGTTCATTCGGTGAGTCATGTTGGAGGCTTTTTTCTAATTCTGTTGTTTCCAGAAATATTAAAGAATTTATTTGCAACACACACCAAGGCAGACTACTATACACAAATTGGCATTGCTATTACCTACTTTTTGATACAAACAGCATTACGCGTATTGGTTTACATTAAACAGAAACACATTAAAAAATTCCATGCAATTTTTAACAGAGTCATTAAAAGTGTGTCTGAAGAAACTACTGACTGTACCACAAGTGAACAATTTTTCAATGAATTGCTACAAATAAAGACTCATTGTAAAACGATATCAGTATTGATTATTGTGCTCCTGACACCAAACGTATTAATGTCAGCGTTTCAGGGAATTCCGCAGGCGTTTAATGTTGAGCACACGACAGCAACAAAGTTAAAAATTTTAGGGTTTATATTAATGGGTGTAGATTCTACTTGTTTGACTGTTCTGTATAGCACAGTTGTATTATGGGTCATGTCATACCTAAGAATTATAGTTGCTTTATTAAAAAGTTTTCGTTACAATGAAAACACTCCTCTAAAAGCCTCTGAAATATTTGAATTTACAAAAGTTGTCCCAGCCATTAGAAACCAAATTAATGACAAATCTGCTGCGAGGTTACTACGACAATATGAAATAATTCGAGAGCTTATAGACGAGTTTAACAGAAACGCAATTTCAATATGTGCTCTTCTTTGGCTGGTATCTGCAACTATTGTCTTTTTGGAACAAATCTTTGGTGTGGTATTGTACTTGAACCAGCAAATGTATGGCATCATACTAGGTGTAGCAGGGAATCACATTATAACCATTTATGGAATGTTGGTGGTCTGCATGTATGGGGAAGAGTTGACATATCAGGTTTGTTCCTTACGCTAACAAAATATTTCATTCATCTGCTTGTAAAACACAATAAGGTATACTCAAATTGCATAATGCAGGCAAATGTGACATTCGAATGGATCTGCAAAAAGTTGATCAACACAAACGCTCCAATTTCCAAGCTTGACGTTTGGGTTAGTTTAAAAACAAATAGTAATTTACAATTTTTAGAACTAACTTTTCAGATTTTTTATAGATTTTGATGACTCACCAAAAGGAAACCACTAATCCTGTGTGTTTCTCTCCGGGGAACTTCTGTGTTTTTAACAGAAAAACTTTAACCTCGGTAATCTAAAACTACTGCATTTATAAACAATGGAAAATTTTAAATTAATAACCCGTTTATTGTTTTTAGCTTGCTGGTTTGCTAATAACGTACATGGTTGTGATCTTTCAACTTAGGGAATCGGATTAGGATATTGTAATACAATCTATAATTAAACACTGAAACGAGCAGAAATACAAAAATGTCTGCAATAAGCAATACTATGAATCCTTTAATTAGTACTAATTTGATTGTGGCTTGACTAATATTACATTAACTGTCTGGTGCATTTTCCGTTTTTGAAATTTTTGTATCTTTAAAAATTGAACAAGTTTACATTGCAGATATTTTGTGTTAAAAAGGCAACCACAACTCCTTATTTTAGAAATTCCTATTTTTTCTCTATTTGCTACAAAGAATAAAATTATTGCAGCTATTTCAATTAGAAATAACCCTGCTAATGGAGCAAGAACGCGCTTAAAATCAATCAAGTCAGGGCTGCGTTGTTCATCCGAATGATACGTTTCCCGTTCCATATTAGCAGTAGCGTATTCTGCCATATCGTTCCACCAAACCATTAAGCCTGCTTCGTGTATTCGACCAACTGTTTGTAACATCCAATAACTATTCGCTGTGTAAATTAACAGAAACCATGGCTGTTCTTCTACTTTTTCAAGAACATAAAAGCACTCAAATTCAATCTCATTTTCCTGTCGTACAATTCTTGCCCAATTTCTAATGCGAGGTAAATGCCAATAATCCCATCTTGTGTAATGCAACCAAGTTTGTTTTTTGTCCAGTCTAAGTTGTATATTTGATTCCCCAACAATTGAATCTGCTTCTACGTATCCCCTTTTCCAGAGTTCAGTCATTGTTTGAAAAGGCTTCATTTCTTCCTTAACTGCTACTAATCCTGTAATTTCCGTTTCGTATAAATTCCACACGTACAGTATCCCAACAAAAAATACAAGTTGTAACTTATATTTCCACAATGACTTGGTTGTTGTTTGGCTACTCAGCATTAAAAACCAGAGCTTGATAAACGTGTTTACATATTTGTGTCCATTTAGCATTGAAAAACATAAAACACAGAAAGTCCAACAGCCCATTAAAAATAGCCACGCAGGAAAAGTAATTGGAGCAATCCACACCCAGTAATCAATTGTGTAGTTACCACCTTTTTCATACGCACAATAATAATATCGATTGCCAGAATAATACTGTAGATATAAGCTTAGAGCTACGTCATTTATGGTTGTATCATTGCCCCTAAAATCCTGCCATAAAGCGTTTTCCCAATCTTCTTCGGTTTTCTTATAGGAAATATTGTGAACTTTGCTCAATTCTACAGCAATCATTTGTTTTGCAAAACAGTGCAAGGCACGTTTTAAAAGTTTGTATTTTCGCTTAGAATAAATCCAATCGCAGTAAAACCTCTTATAAGCACTTTCCCAATAAAATCTTTCTGGGACCCATGCAATATTTGCATAAATTATTTTATTGTTTCCATTCCAGTATATTTCCTTGTGAATGTTACTAATCGCAAATTTTTTCCTATCAAACCAATTCCAGTTATTTGGGTAATATACAATTCTATCACAAAAGTCATCGCAAGTTATAAAAACAGTAGTTGTAGGTGACGAACTGCTGCAATAGTGTATGAGAAACTTTAACACAGGAAAATTTATGATATAATATATACTTATTTGTTGCAGGATATCTTCGTTTAGGCAATCGTTCAATAGAACTAGCAACGTGCTTGGTAGCAAAAATGTCTTTCGGAAAGTTAAGTAAACACCTGCTGAAACCTTAGCTTCAATAGTGCTAGGCGTAACGATAAAATATTGCTTCCGTTGTTGAAATCGACAAAATATAAGCTCGAGCGTAAAGTTGTATTGACTCGAAAAGATTTGTACCTGAATTTCTTGTAATTGGAGTAGAATAAAATCATGAGCATTGTCATGTGCTCCGTGAATGTTAACAAGAAAAGTTTCTGGATTATTACGAACAATTTGAATGAGCTTATTGACCTGAGAGTCACTGTGCAAGTCGCAGTACAAACAATCTAAAATTATAGTCCACAACCCAAATTTCAGCACATATTTCAAACGTCCCATGCTTTATTTTACTCAAAATTGAAAGGTGTTGCACAAATGTTTGAAATTGTTACTTTAATTTTACGTTTACTTCTGATTTAGACGTTTTAGAACAAGTGTAAAGTTTTTCTACTTTTCTGACTTAAAGTATGTCTTTGAATGCCTTTGATATAAGCAAGAGCAGACATAAATGAAGGAAGGGTAAAAGTAATTGGTTTTTGTAAATTACAAATTGTAATTGAATGTGCTTAAATAACTTATTGGCTTTCGATCTAAAGCGCGTAATTACTGGTAAATTAAAGGAATATCAAACACGCAACTGAACTTCCATAATATGCATACTGTTAAAAGAACGTCGCAAAAAATACGATAATTTATCAGCACTAAAACCATAAGTACAGATTAAAAGTGTCCTTAAAGCGCGATCTGCTCATACATGTGGGAAAATGGCAAAGTATATTTTAGACTAATAATTTAGTTGCTTACATTTTTGGTTTGGCTAAAGTGGAAAAATATTCTAATTATAGGTTGTTTATATATTTCTTAAAAGTTTTACTTGAAATTTGTAATGGAGAATAAATGAGAGATGGAAGAAAATTGTTAATGAAAGGTTCTTGTAATCGTAGCGGGGAATCCTATATTGTATATTGCTGATGTTGTAACGAAACACCTTTCGTGTGTAATTAATCAGCTTGCAAATCAATTTTTTGCCGTTTTGTATTGGATAGTTTATTTGTATTTATGGCATTGCCTAAAGGGCCCTGTTCTCCTTACAACCACACCACAACCACTTAGGTACAGTCACTCTCCTCATCACAAACATCTTTTCCCATTGCACCGTCAAAGGCAGACAAGTTTTTTAAAACAATTTTCATAATATTTCTACAGTGTCTACCAAATGCAACGCTCTTCCAACTATTTAACGCATTTTCACTCAACACATAAAATTTACCACTTAATCTGTGAGATTGGCCATGGAACTGTGGTTATGATAAAGGTTGCAACGAAAGGGAAAGGAGGAAATGAGAGGAATCCGTTAATTAACGAAGAGTTTAGTCACTTTTATTAGTCAAGAGTCAGGGGTAATCAGGGAAATTGGAATTCTCTGGACGAGTTAATGTGATGAACGCGGTATATCGGGTTTTCGAAAATGTAGAAGAGCAAAATCCCGGTTTCAATTTCATTCTTAGTTTTAAACGACTTCATGAGTTTCGTGCCTAATATATCAATAAATCAAATAAGTTTCACCACCAATGCAGTTTAGATTAAATTAGAGTGCTACGAGATTCTCATGTATTATATATTTAAGATTGTATATTGTTGCTGGAGTTTAAGTATTAAGGATGATTAATCAGGAATATTATTATTAGATTTACTAAAAAATTGAATTTGTATTAGTAGCTACATTTATGTAATTTGTTTAAATAGAACTATTTTTTGTAATAAATATGTACAACTTGTTCTTATTAATAAACTTGTTAGAAATATTATTTCGTTAGTTTCTACTTGGAGAAATATTGTAACATTAATCATTCAAAAGCACAATTATCTTTCATATCATAATCTACCAAAATTACCTTGGTTAACAACTTACTACTCAATTTTACTTCACAATCAAACATTATGATAACTGGACACTAATAATACCTATATTACATAATACACTCACTTTTTCAAGTTTTCCCTGTGCATTTTAAAAACTTCTTGCCCTCTCATTCAGTTCAGTATTTATTTTCCAGTTCTTCCAGCCTGCTCTCAATATCATCCAATCTATCACTATTATCCTCTATATTGTCCAGCCTATTTTGAAGATCATCCACATTGTCCAGTCTCTCTTGGATATCGTCCAGATTTAGATTGTGTACCTGATCCTCAAGCGCATCCATATGTGCTGTTAAATCTACAATATTTTCCAGCTTTTCATCAATTCCATCCATTTTGTCAAGCCGTTCTGTTAAATCACCCAGATTCTCCAGCTTTTCATCGATTTCATCCATTTTGTCTAGCCGTTCTTGCAATTCACCCAGGGTTTCTAACTTTTCATCCAGTGCGTCCATTTTATCCAATTGTTCCTGTAAATCGCCCAGATTGTCCAGCTTTTCATCAAATTCGTCCATTTTGTCCAGCCGTTCTTGCAAATCGCCAAGATTGTCGAGCTTTTCATCGAATTCGTCCATTTTGTTCAGCCGTTCTTCCAAGTCTCCCAAATTATCTAGCTTTTTATCCAATTCATCCATCTTAGCCAACCGTTCTTGCAATTCCCCTAGATTTTCTAATTTTTCATCCAATTCGTCCATTTTGGCCAGTCGAGCGTCCAAGTCTCCAAGGTTTGCCAACTTTTCCTCGAGTTCATCCACTTTGGCCAACCGTGCTTTCAAATCCCATAGATTTTCCAACTTCTCACTAAAGTCATCTTGACTTTCCGCATTTTTGTTAGCGTTCTCCAGCTTATCCAATCTCCCCTCAATGCCTTCTAGCCTCCGGTCAATGGACTTTAAAACGACCAGGATTTCTTTAAGAATGTTGGGCTCCATTATTATTTCACCACTTGTATTTGCTCCAACAGAATCCTTTATTGGTTCAGGATTAACAGCACTGGCTGAACTACCCGGCTCTTTATTTGATGCCGGGTGAGCGGGGCTATGTGAAACTGAACCTTGACCTTGTGACATGGAACTGGAACCCTCTTGAACCCCGGCCAGTGACAGCGAAGCTAACTGGCATTGCACTTCCTCGGCCTCGGTGGTTGGAACTGAATCAGGAAATGGGGCGTTGGCGTTTTGACTGGCATTGGGGTCACTTTCAGAATGACCAAGTTCCTCAGCTAACAAGTCCCAGCCGTTTCCCTCAAGAAAGGCATCGTCACCAACAGCATTGTTAGCATTCAGATTTTCAGTAGCCATCTAAAACAATTTGACAAACGGAAGTTGTTGTAACTGCCAAATTTTTAGATACAATAACTGGCTTAAATATGTTTAGGAGTATTTTACTTACTGTTAAAAGCTAATAAATTTATTGCACCCAACTGGAATTAAGAAATAGAGAGTGAACTACAATTCGGTTTTTGCTTATTTTTCAGCCAAACTCGTC
Source organism: Entomobrya proxima (assembly GCA_029691765.1). Lineage (NCBI taxonomy): Eukaryota > Metazoa > Arthropoda > Collembola > Entomobryomorpha > Entomobryidae > Entomobrya > Entomobrya proxima. The sequence continues at coordinate 30,518,557 of CM056172.1, forward strand.
GTCTTACTCGCCTTTAAAATGGATTTTAAATCTTAATTAAAAGCTATCTTTGATTTTGGATAGTAACTTGGAAAATAACTCGAACTGATGTGTTTGTAGCAGCTGTCAGTAGCAGAATGTTTCCGTTCTAGGTTTGTATGAAAATAGTATGAAGCTACTAAAACTATTATAATCTTTTCTTCTTAGGTACCTAACCTGGTCGTTCTTGTTTTTTACGTGTTTCAACTAGTTTCAAGTTAGAAGCTCCAAAAAGGGTTCAGTTCTTTCTTTTTTCAACTCAACTTCTTCTAACATATTGTAGTACACTGCAAGTGCATAATGAGTTTTTAAACGAATGATGAATAAAAACCGTTTGTTAGGTAGTTTATTTAAAGACATTTTATACATAAATGCGCACACAGGTTGAACAGCAACGGTTTTTACATTTTACACAGTATTTCAGCATTTGTATTTTTTTCACCCAACGTAGTATAGTTCTAAATGCACTTTGAACTAAACCAAAAAATAAAATGCAGATCCGTCCCTTTTCTAGAACTAGCAGCTAAAAATAAATAAATAAAACATAAATGTTAATGCAATGCTTTTTATCTTGAAAATAAATCCTCAAAAAACGTTATCCCTTGGCAAATTGTAATTCGTAGTTTATTTTATTTATTCTGTACCATAATAACCAATATATAACCAACAAATACCCTTGTACATACTTATTACAGAAAATGCAACAATTAACTATCTTATAAACTAATAAACTCTTATCATCTTTGTACTTGCCTGCACCTACTAGAAAGATTCAACATTTTTTGGAATAACTTCATAATTTTACATTTAATTTTACATCAAAAGAACTCTTAATACTAAAAACAAACGAAACTCATTTTCCCTTCACTCCTCTTCGCTCTCCTTGTCCTTCTCGTTATCTTCCAGCATAACGGTCACTTTCCATCCTCCAAGTTTCCCATCGTCACTTCTGGAGACAAAGAACTCCTTAAACGTCTCCAATTCCATCTTAATGGTGTACACGTAACGGTACCGCACCTCTATAATTTCATTTACATTCACGTGACGACTCAAAGCTCTTCCGTGGAACTGGCCCAATTCCGGATCAGCATCTTCCGGTAACTTGCGCATTTTACGCAATCGCAATCTGTACCAAACAGAAGTTAGCTTGCCCGTGCAGCCAATTGCTTCATGCTCCAGATCCCAAACCCAGATGAACACCCTGCCTTCGTTGATCTGCACAGCGAATACGTAGTGACGTCCTTTAAACTTTAGCAGGGCACAGAGACGCTGCTTGGCTGAAATTAAAAATGAAACAAAAAATTAATTAGTTAAACTATAAGCTTAAATATTAGCATTTTAAAATTTACCCGACTCTTCATATCCAAGTTTAAATTTAGCAAACCGATCAGTTCCCAAGTCCAGCACATTGGCTTGGTGCTCATTCACGTAATGCGCAATCAGCTTGGCAACATTTGGCTGAACACTCCAGCACCCAAAATAACGGCATTTGAAGCCGTAGCCAACGCAGTCCCTAAAATAACCCGCAAATTTTCAATTAACCGAAATTCTGTAAAACAAATTTGCATAAAATTTGGCATTTTTTCTTACTTAAATTCGCACGCCCGCACATGCTCCTTGTACTTGGTCAACCCAGCCAATTGTGCTTGATTGCAACCCTTTTCAAAGTACAAGCACCTGATGGTCGCTTCCTCCAAGAAATTCCTTAGCGAAGTGCTTGCATCCGGGCTCACGTCCTGCGTGTAACAGCACTCCTTTATTCCAAATCTTCGGAGGTCCTCCTTTTTCCACTTTCGATTTGCGCATTCTTCACAGACGTGGTGACCAGCAACGCAGACCAGAACCTTATCCGGATCGGGGTAGTGGTCATCAAACACACACTTGTACTTTCTGCGCAGCCCAACCAACTGGGTGGGGCAATACTTGGATAACGCAAGCTCCGCCACCACAAGGTCGCAGGGAAGTGGAATGAGTTGGGTTAGGTCCTCCATGTTTTCTAAGAATCCTACTAAAAGTTAAATAGTCAGTCAACCTAATTTACTTTCTGCCAAAAGCTAGAAAAATAATAGATAATTGTTCTCACCTTGTTCGGATAGTCAGCCAATTCAGAAAAGTTAGCTTTTCCCACGTCCCTGTCAAGTCTTAAGAGGAATTCACGTGAATTTCTACTGAACCTCCGACAATGTTAAGCTGGTGTTCAAAATACCAATGTGAATTCACCTTTTCAAGAATTTCGCAATAACTGTTTTAACTTTATGTTATCTCAGTGATCAACTGCACTATGGTTTAGTAAATTAACTATTGAAATGATTTTTGAACTCTGCTTATTTAATTTAGGAAAGAGTTTAAGAATGAAGTCTCTTTCTATCAGAATGCCAAAGAAGCCACGTGCTAAGTTTTCGTAAGATTTTCTGCAGTTCAGTCAGCAGTGATCAATCAGCCAGTGAAACGTTTTGTGTTTCTTCGCGTTTTTCTCCTCGCGCTTTGCGCTATGCTCTATTCAGTGAATAAAATCAAAACTGCTAAGTGTATGCCTTTCTCTATGTTATGCCTATCGGACGAAGTAAGCGATCATGAATCTATCGCGATCAGACCATGCTAGTAGAGCGTCTTACAATTAAAATATGTCTGTTCATTTAAATAGTTTTGGTTAGGTTAAACCTATTTAACTTTTGTGCTTATGCTTTCACCTTAATGAATCCATTTATGGTTCTAATAATATTTTTAGCATAACTTCCTGTTTTATAGATGGAGATCCAATTGTAGGTGCTTTTAACAACCCCTGGCCCTGAATTCATGCTCCAATCATTTTTAATTAGAAATAGTTTTAAATGTTACCTAAGTTAGTGCAAGGTATTTACGTAACATAATAAACTACAAATATGATAAGAGATAAGAGAAAGTAAAAACCTCAGCTAGAAATGTCATTATTAGAGAACTGGCAATATATAATAGATGACAAATCTCGCATTTATGATATATGAAATATTTCTATGGGTAATTAAAATCTTTGGAATTGATGTTTAAATTGGAAATGCGGATAGTTCGGTTTTTTAACGTAATGATTTTAATATTCTAATTAATATATTTAAAGTTTACTTCCAAATATAATTTTTAACAAATTGCAATTTAATACATTTATCATCCACTTGACCATCCAGCAGAACCTGGAGGTTTGGGCTTTCCACCAACGTAACCAGCACACGTACTATTCTCATTCTCACGCCCATCCAACGCTGTTGTTTGATTAGCTAATTGAACTTCAATTGATGGGTTAATCCCAAAAAATCCCGTGGGTCTTAGCCGAAATCCAAGTGTTCCAGTATGCCCCGAAATTACTGGCCACTCGTCAACATCCGGATTTTCCACATAATTAAAAACATGCCACAGAACCACATCCTTGTCTACAATGCTGGTAGATGCGTTCTGCTGCGTCCACTTAGCCACCCCGTCACTGAGAAACCTACCCCCTACAAAAAGTTGATCCGGGTTGTAGGGCGTTACCCACACGTTATGATCAATCCATGGAACTCTTTCCCTAAGTGGACTATCTTTAGTTAACAAATTAGGCATATTTTGATTCCCTTGCGGGATCAGTTTCCACCCTACCGGTTTTCCACTCAGGGGATTTACTCTTCCAGAATTCGATATTTTCCAAACGCGACCCGGTATAATGTCGGTAGGTGCCTCTCCCACTGTTTTTAACACTTTAGACTGTACCGTCATTCCATTTCCATAAGGATTTTGGGGATCGCATTTGTTAGACACGGGAACAATGTCTTCCGTGGATACCGTATTCGTCATGCCATCCACGTCAGCATCAATTCGAACCGCAAACTGATGCTGATAAATTTGGGTGTACAGTTGGGGTCCCATCAGATTCCCGTATGGAGGTGCTTTTACATCAACAGCCATCAAGTTAGCGTTATAAATCCCGGTTATCTTGATTCCCAGCTCGATAGTCCCGTCCTGATAAAATCTCCAGGATACTAAGTAGTTTACCCCGATGGTAGACAAAAAGATAATGCTTAGTCGTTGAGCTCTCGTTGTGGCGATCGTACCCTCCACCGGATTATCAAAGGTTGTCCAAAGTACACCAGCGTCCTCTTCCCCTACACAAACCGCTTTGTCTAAAACATTGGTTTCCCCGCTTCCAAAAGAGTCGTACTGAACCACAGGAAAGTAGTAGGCATCACCACGACAATACTGATGAACCGGAAGGGACTCCATGGGTGGACCACCCATTTCCCAATTGGCCATTTCAAAGGAATCCTTACGATGATAAGGTGGTCGGGGATCACCATACTGCATGAATATCTCGGATAAGCTTATTCGATAAGCCACTGGACGAATTTGTCCATGATCATTATACGTAACAGTGTTAATGTATGGACCCTCACGTTGATTGTAGCCAAGACGGAATGTAAAGTTATCCCAGGAGATTTGATAACCCGCAATTTTAAAGGATGGCCCATTAGGTTGTGAGATTTTCAAGGGATTTAAAGGTTTGCCTCCGGGATTCAATTTATACTCTTTTTGGGGTACAGAGTCTCCTGTGCGGTCTGTTGCGTCGAAGCCTTGACGAATGGGATAATTTTCAATGCCCCGGACAACATTCTTGCCTACTTCGACAAAAACGACAAAGTCCAACGCATGTTCTGCAAAAGTTACAAAATATGCATGACACTACTTGCTAAATTGCTATGTATTTTAATTAAACCGATTTTAAACCTATTTTACCATAATAGTTTTTTGTGGGATCCCTGCAATCATAAAAAACCACTTGGACTATTGTTCCAGCATGGACTTTGGAATAATTTGGATTATCTGCAACGTAGCCACCGTCCGACGTAATGGTACAAATGTCGGTTGAGTTGTTGTATCCCTTTTGTTTTAGTCTTGCTATTACATCCGGATCCTGACGGGTTACCCAGCCTGATCCGTCCAGTATAGGAACTCGGTCGTTGGGAAATTCCTGCCAACTTTCTACACGCAATTCCTTCAGATTTACAACGACACATATGGGTACTTTGGTAGATGGATCTGCTATAAGAACGTCGGCCCTTCGGGGAATTAGCCCGGGAGGTGGAAGGGTTTCGGAAATGTAATAAGGATACAAAAGAGCCTTATCGGGTTCGTGAAGTCCGATAAACTCGAAGTCCCATAGGAAGGTGTGATTGTAAGTCAGGACGGCTTTTACAGCCAGGCGGATTTCTAAGTCGGATAGAGGATCCAAAGGATGCTTGTCGCCTGAAATTAAATAAACTGATTCAATCAGTAACTCACAATGATTCAATTAATAAAAAAAATGTTGTACTTTTGAAATATATTTGCTTACTCATTTTGGTACCGTCATGTTGTTCGTCGGGATCAGTGGAATTTGAACCGTATGCAGGGTTAAAAGTCAAAATTATTACAAAAATCAGGCCTAGAAACTTTAGGCGTCCATTTGCTAATGTTATCATTGTGACAGTTAATCGGATCAAAAACCAACTGTCAACGTAGAGGTAAATAATTATGTGTTTAAAATACTTTCTAGTGAAACTGCTTTCTACTCAGTAGCTAAAAGAAAATTGGGAACAATTTGACATTGTTATTGAACTTATCAACTCCGACTAATTAAGTGTATGCTTACGTTACAGCAAATTATGACAATTCAGGTTATTTGGAATACTTAAAAATATTGACTCTGAATACGAAAACGTATTCACTTACAGTCCGGTCCAGTACCTATCTAGAGGATACACTGAAAGTCTCGGCTTTTAAGGTATTATAATGAGTTTACTTATCTGAATTTGTGCGGATAATACCAGTTTCATTTCATTCTTTAGAAATATGAATACCTAATGTCCCTTTTATGCCTTTATTTAGACGAGGTGAACTATGTGCTAGTAATCCTCAATTGCTTAAAGTTGCTTGACGTTATCTTACTCTTTTGTATTGTAAAGTTTTACCCTTCCCTGTTTAAAAAATAATTTAATGTCCTTTCACATATTTTTCCAAAAAAATTTAAATAGACTTATATGCTTAACTCGAATATATATTTCTAAAAGGAAAAGATCAGATTTTAGGAAGGAAAAACTGGAAAAGTCAACCTGTAGCTAGTAAAAATGTAAGCAATTCAAAACGTAGTTTAGGTAATGCAATATGGGCTACCTTTTGACAAATGAAACATAATATTTCATTGACCAAGTTTCTTTAATAAAGATTAACGTTCGTTTTATGATCCAAACTAAACAATGCACGGAAAGGAGTTTCATCTAGAAATGATTACTGTTGGGATTAAATGCATTGATCATGAATTTGTAAGGAAAAGTCCTAAATATAAAAAGCTAATTTCGTCGCTTGTTACACGAGCATAACATTTAGTTTATAACTTTTAAATTTCATTAAAGGTACAATCAGCAAGAACAATAGGTTAACCGGATAAATCCGACATAAGGAAACTGTTTCATTGTGAGATTGTTGCATGTGTAAGTGATATATATAAGTAATTACAAAATCGTTTACTACACACTAAAAATAGCAAATTTTGTCATATGACCAGTTTCAATGTTTTCTATACGGGAATGGCAGCTTCTTAAATAGCATAATATCTTCAAACCATGATACTAATCACTAATGTAGTACGTATTTTGACAAAGCAAAATATATTTTACTTTCTTTTAACTGTTTTAACATATTTCAATAAAATAGTATATGCCTAATGATACGATTTATTTGATTTACATTTATAACATTTACATAAATTGCAAAACCGTCGTTGCTGAAAACCATAATGAAAGTTTTTTATTATTTTATTTTATGGCGTTTTAAGGTTAAGGTAAGCGTTTTCGTTTGGGTACACAATCCTTATCATGGTCTATTTGTAGGTAGTAATATAAATTGGAAGCATCAAGATTTATATTGGAGAATCGGGTTAGTAATTTTTATTTTTATTGGCAAAAAATGTATGATGTAGACAGTCAAATTCAGGTAATAGATGACTAGCAATTTTGTGGAAAATAGAGAAGCTTATATAAGAAAGAATTTTGAGAGCAATGAGCAAACGGAGGACTGCAGTTAGAAGTCCTTTTAACTCATCGTCACATAATACATTTAGTTAAAGTTAAACATGTCATTTTCATGTAGAGAATTGGATTTTTTTTAAATGTGTATTTTTTGTTGCTGATAAAAAGTTTTCTGATAAAATTAAAAGTGTAAAGTATAAAAATCAGTTAACTTTTTTGTAATTTTTTTTCCAAATGGCAAGCAGAAAACATTCAAACGCGCATAAGAAAGACACGCAGATCATTGTATGTCATTTTACGTGCTTGTGCTTCATTAGCATATTTTGCCAAGCCACCCGTCTCTGTTTTCATTCATTTTACCGCATACGTATATTATATTATGACAACATTTTTTGAAGGTCATGATGATCTAGCAGCTGTTGGTGTTGTCTCCATTTGGTTGTTGTGCTTTTGTGACAGATTAGTGTGCTTGTTGCTTGGGAATAACATTTTCTTATCATGGTTAAACATTAAACTATAAGCGTTAAATAATTAGTACTTCTGTCATTTGTTACATGGAAAAAACAAGTAAGCAAAGGAACGAATAAGCCGGCTTGCGATTTTTCAAATGGGGTCTTTTTGGAGTAAAAAAATACTCGCCGCATTTAAAAGAAATCAGAATTTCACAGAAGAAAGTTCCGTATCCCAAGCATTGCAAAATGAAATGGTACCAAAACCTGTTTTCAATACAAAATTTTGTCCTTAAACATTTAACAAGTGCAAAATAACAACCGTTTCGGTTTAATTGAACTTTCTTTTAGATTTTGGAGAATATTTCTAGTTATCTGTCTCTTGGAGATTTGAAGAACTTCCGGCTAGTTAACCGGGTTTGGAATAAAGCATCGCTAAGTTCAATAAGGAAAAATTGTATACTCCGCCTAAGGAATGAAGAAGATCCTAACCGACCACGTTTTCCCAGCATTCCATTTCGAAATAAAAAAGAAGAGCCTGAGATATTCTTAAAACGTAACATCAAAAGGTATGAAGCCTTAACACAACTGATAAGCAACAGCGTATTTGGATTTCCATGTTCAAATATTGACGTGAAATGGATAATAGTTTTTAATGTTCATGAGTTTTATATAAGTGAAAAGTTTCTTGATGATTTTTTTCTGGCAATATCTGGCTTTGTAACGCAACTTGATGTGTGTGCAAGCTTTGTCTATCGTCATACCAGTCAATTTTATCTACCTACTAAAATTCAGTTTCCACATCTGACAACTCTAGAACTGCCATACTTTCCATTGTTTCCATCCAAAAAAGGCGACAAGATGTTACAATGTTTCAAGCAAATTGTTCAAAACTCCCCGCAACTAAATGCTTTGGTGTTGAAATCTATTTATGCCTCAAATATCAGCAATTGTTTGGAAGCCATGACAATTCAACAACAAAGACAAATCAGCACTTTGTATTTGAAATTCCACATATGGGATGAATTTCTCTCCGCAGTTAACCAGAATAATTTTAGATTGAAAAAATTATGGCTATCATTTGGCGACAATACGGAGTCTCTTTCTGAAAATATAATGACATTTTTAGAAAGTCAAAGCAAGTGTCTAGAAATGCTGTGTATTGAGCGATACCTTTCTGCATTCACTTATGTTACGATACAATTTCCCCGCATGGAGAATCTCAAATTGCTAAAATTAGTGATCTTTAATCCATGCCTCTTTCCAGAATTAAATTACAAGCAACAGTTTCCAGTGTTGACCCATTTGTTAATCGACTGTGATGGGAAAAAGTTGAAGCAAGCTTTGAATTCTAAAATGGAACCGTTACACACTGTGCACACACTTGTACTTGGGGTCCAATATTATTTGGATTCTGAAATGATCATCCAAATAGCCCAAGTGTTTCCAAATGTGAAAAAGCTAAAAATGCTGGCTTTGAAAAAAGTATTGCTGCAGACTGCTGGAAATGTAATGGAAAATCTGGAAGAGCTTACACTTGTCGCGTGGGAAGAACACGTATCTGATTTGTGTGAAGTGCTTACTGGATACACACAATCTGAGCTGGAACGTATTGCGAAATTAACAAAGAGTGAAAGAAAGAAGCTGAACAAAGAACCTCTGGCCTTTCTTCATAGTAAATTGACATCTCAAATTTTACACGGGATTGATGATTATAGAGCAAATTTTTAATTTGGGCAAAGAAAGGAATTCCATTTTTGTACTTTTACTTTTACAGATTTGAAAATATTGCGAATTCAGGACACCGTTGGTATCACTGACATTCTTTGTGAACTAGGACCAATGAAGCTGAGGTCTCTAGAGTGCTTGGATTTAAGCAAAAGCAAGGAATTAAGGGTAAGTACTAAATTTGAGAAACACGTTTTAAATAAAACGAGAAATTAATAGAATGTAATTAAAGTTTGATTACTTCCGCAGATAAGCCAACGTATGGTTGACAAAATGAGGGAAAATTTTTTGGTTTTTATGCCTTACAAACAAATTAGACCCCGTGTAGAACAGCCTGCGTTTGAATTTGACAACTTTATAAGCGTACGAAGATGGTACTTTGACCCCGTAACGTGATAGCTGTGTATAAACAAATGATATAGACATGGAAGAAAACGGAATTTAACATTGAATCGCTTCAAGTTTTACACATGGCCATAATATTAGATCATTTGTCGATTTGTTGTTTATCTATAAATCAGTGAATAATAAAAGGAATATATCACTTTATAATTTCAAATATTCTTAAATGTTCAACTTTCGACTATTAAAAGGCATTTCGTTTGCCGTACATTTTGCTGGCATGTGAGTCAGGATTAAGGAACTTAAAGGGGGATTGATGTGGACAAGAATATGATGTGATTGGAGCGATGAAAGTGTTTTAACTTCTTTAACGTTATCACTTTAAAAGAGCCTATGCATGTGGCGATAGGAAGGATTATGAAGTATATTTGGAATGATAAATGTATATTTGCTGTTAGCATTTGTATGTTAATCGCTTACATTATCTCTCTTCTCGAATGTTGGCAATACTATTCTATTCCGCTCCTGAAACACTTTAGTCTAAACCTATTGCTCAATCTAAACCTGGATTTTGTATTGGTCAAAAGTCCTCCAGTTTCACTATATCAGAATAATAAGCATATATACACGTTGCATGTCCACATAACTCACGCTGCTGCTAATCACAATCAACAATTTCTGTGGATCTCGAACTTTTCTCATTTTCCATTCGATAACAGTGAAAATGTGTCAACACTTTCATGAAAATTTGTTGGGAGATTGGGCTTGACAAAAAGCTTGTTCATTTTATATATTACTTTAGGCACGCTAAAATGCCTGTTGCATTCTTTCTTTGGATATCATACAGGAGATGTCATGGTCCAAAGATGAAAGCTTGTTCCATACTGAGAACAGAGAATAGCTTATTTAATATCATTTACTTTGTCAGTTCTTTTGGAAAACATTTTGTTCAGACAACTTTTAAAAGTAATTAAACTTACAATAAACGAACATTATTTTGCTATAACTCATCATGTATTAGAAATGCACGCTTACAAATGTAGATAAAGGCTTACCCATTAAAATATATTAAAGGAAAACCCCAGCACGTGCAATTAAATTTCCATCTCCTTACAACATTGTAATTAGTTTTTTAATAAATTTATTTTAGTCAAGTGTAAGGTGAGGAATAGAATTAACTATATTTTTGCATCCGGTATCTACTCTGCTCAAATAATAATTCGCTTCCTGTCTAATTACAATAAAATCCATAACTAAAAGAAAAGAAAATTAAGCCAGCACTCATGCCACATGTCGCGTGGTGCGATTTATTAAAGGCATGATTATCTAGAACTGCTTAATATTGCGAAAGGATAAGACTAAGTACTAGAAAATATTTCCTGAAAATTGATTGGTTCGTATCGCATTTGTTCAAGCTGCGTTCATTTTAACTGGACTATAAATTTGTTCAGCAGTTATAATTACTATTAGTTGAAAACGGTATTAAGCCAGCACGATTTTCCTGATTTCCTGTCCGGTATTTAGCGCTTGGTTTGCTAATCATACAGGAAAGGTTTCAGTATGGTAATTAAGCTACTGATCAATCTAAATAAGACTTTAAGATTATTTAAGCTTTTAAGCAAAGCAAGAAATACAAGCATTCCGCAGAAAGCTTATGCGATTGTTTCCATACTACGCAACAAACTTGCCCAAACACAGAAACACTCAAAAGATGAAATATCTAACAAATTTTCTCGTTTGTTTAATGTATATACTACTGCCAATTACAACTGTTAGCGCAGATCCACTAGTATATTTGGAATTACTTCGGCATAAAAACTCCAGTTCCCAACTTGCAGGTTTACAAGAAAGCAAATCTGCACAATTGCCTGTTAATCTGGCTACATTTTTGGAACCAGTGCGAAAGTTCAGCTGTATAACAGTTGTCAACAACTACTTAAATGGTGACTTTCCTTCTTGCAATTTCCCAAAAATACTTCAATCACACGTTCCAGCCTTGCTGAAAATTATTTCAAAGGGTACAGTATATAACTACGACGAAAATCTACTAGTTTGGATACCAAGACAACTGCAGCCATTTCAGACAAGCCTATTGGTCAATTCTACTTATGTATGCAACGCGTCAAAATACTTGTATGCCTATTCTCCAGGTGACAATCCTTCAAGCATATGTGGTGACATTAACTTGGTAAAATACGCTGCTGTCACAAAACCTTGGAAATGCATGGCTCAAATAGATATATTCCCACCAGCCTATGTTTCTGACATCAACGCCTTGAAATATTTCTTAGATCCCTTTAGCGGGGTTCATCTTTCCGAAGATCCGTTATATAACTGGCGTCCTGGAACGTTTACTTTTGTAGTTCTAAACCAACCAGAACAAAATTTGGCAGAATGGCCCACGAAATGGCTGTACCGTAAAACAATACTGCCTACTGTGAGAAGCCAAGACATGATCTTCGTTGTACGCGGGTAGTACCCGCCGGGTACACACTTAAACCAAGTTTGCGTACGTTGCAATATTTTGTCATACGAGATGTCTCAATGCTTTCATTTTGCACGGATTGTATTGATTGGATACGCAATGTAACTTTCACTTTTAAAAAGTGGATACAGCTAAATAATGTAAAAGTTTTAGTTCAACTTGCTTATCCACCTAATTTGCGCAATCACTGTGTGAGGACTGTAGCCGAAGTCTCATGTGATGTAGAATGTGAAAAGAGTGTGTTTTGATGTTGAGTATGTCACCTCTGGAATTTGGTTTGGATGATATGGCTAAGAGAGTTTTTTGAAGGTGGATGACTGAGTTGGTTAAAATGATGAATGATGAACTATTACTTGCTGCCCTAGCTGAATTGGGTTCTTGATGATTTAGCTGCCTGGCTAATTCAAGAATGCATGCCAATGCTATTTATCAAGTAAATTGCAAATTTTAGTAAAAATAGTTATGTTTAACTATGTGCACAAAATTGTATTTTATTCAGACTTAAAAACAATATGGCTTGGTAAAATTGTCTATCTTTCTGTCTTGCGATAAAAAGTCAAACGTAGTGCCTGAAGTCTGAGAAGAGAGTGTAGAAAATTTTCTGTTCGTCGGTCTCAACCTTCCTTGTACATTTGTCTTACACGTGAACAGAGAACCGAAGAACATTCTGGTAAAAAACGGTACAATGAACTGAATAGCTCTTAGTCAAAAGGTTGCTTTACATAAATTGGATTATGATAATGAGTAAATTGTCATATTTTACATTCGTATCATCGTTCACAAAAAATGCTTACATGTTTTAGAACATTCATAAAATATACCTTACATATTATTTCTAAAATAACCAAACATTACTCCCCGCCTTGCAATATCATTGCAACAATTATTCCACTGGCAGCACACACAATTTAGTAATAGCACGTCGTGTTTCACCATTCATAGTTTTTAAAGTTGCTACCCTGGTCAAGCCGTCGTTTCCTGGGTGAAGTTCAATCACCCTACCTAGTCTCCACTTTGCTGGTGGATAATTTTCTTCTTTAATGATGACAATGCTCCCAAGCTGTAGTTGTGGCTGTTCCTTCATCCACTTGGGCCGCTGCTGCATTCTGCTGATGTGTTCACTGCTCCACCTCCTCCAAAATGTTTGATGCTTTCGTTGAATTAGTTGATAGCGATCTAAACCTCCAATGTTCAAATCACTTAGATCTGGCTCTGGTAATGCTGTTATGGGACCTCCAATTAGAAAATGCGCTGGCGTGAGTGCCTGAAGGTCATCTGGATTTGTGGATATTGCAGTGATAGGACGAGAATTTAATATGCCTTCAATTTGAATGATGAGCGTGTTCAATTCTTCATACATCAGGAGTTCCTTGCCAATCACGCTATAAAGATGCTTCTTTACAGATTTTACTCCTGCCTCCCAAAGACCACCGAAATGAGGAGCTCCTGGAGGGTTGAGGTGCCAATGTATTCTCTGTTGACTGAGTTCATCTGAAATCTTCTTTCTCGCCATTTCCTCTTCGAAAACTTGATGAAAATCGTTCAGAACCTTCCTTGCTCCCACAAAGTTGGTGCCACAATCTGTGTAAATGTTGAGTGGGCGTCCTCGTCTTGACACGAAACGCCTAAATGTTGCTAAAAATCCTTCAGTGCTTAATGTTGAAGCGACCTCAAGATGTAATGCCTTTGTTGCAAAACATACATAAACCACAATGTAAGCCTTTGTCGTGATTTTCGACCGTTGTCCAAGCTTGAGTGTGAATGGACCTGCATAATCGATTCCAGTTGTATGAAATGCTCTGGATGGGGTGACTCTGTCCTTTGGAAGGTTTCCCATGATTTGTTGCATGGTCACTGCCTTCATTCTGGTACATAGCACGCACCTTTTCAGAAAAAACCGTACTGCGTCACGACCTCTTGTTATCCAGTACTGCTGAGTCAGTGTTGCTAAAGTGATCTGAGGGCCACCGTGAAATGTTTTCTCGTGAATGTCCATGATGATGAGCTTTGTCACGTTGTGATGGCGTGGCAACAAAATCGGATGTTTTTGCTCATATGAAATCGGTGCATGGTGCAGTCTTCCTCCAACTCGCAAAAATCCGTTTTCGTCAACAAATGGATTCAGTGACAGGAACTTGTGTGAGGTTGGTAACTGACTTCCAGCTTTCAACGCACAAATTTCAGTGTTGAAACAGCTTTGTTGAACAATTCGAATGATTTCCTTTCTTGCTGCTTCGATTTCATCACTTGTATATGGTCCAATCTCATATTTGGAATTTCCTGATCTCCTTCCTATAATTTTGCTTTGGACACGCATGCATAGTGCAGTGAATTTAAGTAAACTTTTCCATGATGAAAAGTAATGAATGAACCTGAACGTATCATTGGATGAAGCATGATGACACTCCACCTTTCTGTTTTCCTCCTCCTTAGCTTCTTCCAGCTCCTCTTGAAATTTGGCTGTCGTTTCTCCAGCAAGCATTGATGAATGCCCACTCCACCACATGCTATGGTTCACCAATTCCTCCGGAGTAAGTCCTCTGGACGCACAGTCTGCTGGGTTATCCTTTCCTTTGATGTGCGCCCATGTCACTGCTGTTGATAATCGCTGAATTTTCGAGACTCTATTTTTTACGTACGTTTTCCAGCGAAGTGGATCTGAGTGAATCCACGCCAAAACAATCTTGGAATCTGAGAATGCTTTGACCTTGCTGAATTTTAATTTGATTGCGTTTCGAACCTTTACTAGCAGCTCTACCAGTAAAACGGCTGCGTTTAACTCCAATCTGGGTAATGTAGGTGGCACTAACGGTGACAGTTTTGTTTTTGCAGCGATGAGTGATAACGTTGTAGATCCTGACTGATTAGTCACTGCAACGTAAACACAACAGGCCATTGCGGCTTGTGAGGCATCAGCACATCCAATGAGTTGAATGTCAACATAGGAAGGGCACAACACAAATCTTGGAATCTTCAATCCTTCCAGTACTTTTAGTTGTTTTTTGTGCTGTCTCCATTCTTCCTGAGTGGCTTCAGGCAGTGTTGTATCCCAATTTATTTTCAGTTTCCACACACGCTGCATTTGTAGCTTTGATTTGATTGTGGTCGGTGCTAGCCAACCAAGTGGATCAAACAATGTTGACATTTCACTGTACAATGACCTCATTGTATGATTGCTAGTTGATTTTGGTAACGCTATTTTGAATGAATAATAGTCTCCAAGTGGGTGCCAATGAATGCCCAATGTCTTGATGCTGTCTTCTGACTTAATTTGAACAAATTCTTTCGTTTCACGAAGGTCTACTGGAATGGAGTTAAGAAGGGCTGGATCATTTGATGTCCATTTCCGCAATGGAAATCCGGCTGTTTTACACATTTCGATAAGCTGCTTTGTGGCTTCGATTGCTGTCGTGGTGTCTGAACTTCCCCCCATCAAATCATCAACATAAAATGAATCGTCTGCTATGGATGCCCCCAATGGGTACTTATCCCTTTCCGTATCAATAAGATGTTGAAGTGTCCTTGTAGCTACATATGGGGCTGCTCCTGTTCCGTAGGTGACTGTATTGAGGCGATAATACTGAATGGGTTCATTGGGTAATTTTCTCCACACAATTCGATGCATGTCACGATCACGGATTGCAAGATACATTTGTCTAAACATTTTCTCAATGTCTGCAGAAAATGCGACTTCATGAATTCTGAATCGGACGAGGATAGCAAACAAGGTTGACTGGACAGTAGGACCAACCATTTGGGCTTCGTTCATGGAAATCCCCGTTGATGTCTTTACTGAGCCGTCAAATACGACTCTGAACTTTGTTGTTGTACTATCCGCCTTGAGTACAAAGTGGTGTGGAATATAGTTGACTGGATTCTGTGGACTATGAACTTCTTCTGGTGGTATTAGTGACATATGACCAAGCTCCAAATATTCCTTCATGAATGCTATGTATTCTTCCTTGTAATACTGATTGTCCTGATTTTTCTTTGGATCTGTAGTTGTAGTTGAAAGTCTCCTTTCCATCTGCATCAGTCTCCTAACCGCTGCAGGTCTTGAATCTCCTAGTGCTGGACGAGGTGATTTCCATGGAATGTGAACTGTGAATCTGCCTGTTGTCGAGTCACGTACTACTGTTTTGATGAAATGTTCTTCACATTTTTCTTCTTCTGGAGTCAGCTGATTTTCTTCTTGGTCGTCTACTTCAAAGAAACGGTGTAGTTGTTCATTTAATTGAATATTTGTCATGTAATTTGAAGGAATGACCTGTCTATTCTGCTGGAATTTGCCAGCAACCAACCACCCAAGTGTGGAGCGTATTCCTAACGGCTGATTTGGTAATCCCATTTTCTTTTCCATTCCCAAGATATTCCAGAACAGGTCGGATCCTATAAGCACGTCAACTTCGGATGGAATAAAGTATTTCGGATCTGCTAATTCCAGGTCTTGTAAATGACTGAATTCCTGGACAGGCAAGTGCGAGCTTGGAATCAGACCTGAAATCTTTCGAATAACAAAAGCACCAACTTCGTATGAATGACTTGAATTGAAACGTGGTTTCATAATAAAGTTTGCTAATCCTGTTGTGTTTCCAGCGTCTGAATTTCCAAGGCCAGACACATGAACATCCACGGATTCCACTGATAATCCGAGTTTCTTCACTAATGAACATGTTATGTAACTGTTTGTGGACCCACCATCCAACAGGATTCTGATGAGCAGATTTCCATGTATCCCGGTGACGCGTACTATTGCTGTTGCTAAAATTCCTCTTGGAAGTTTCTTCTCAGTATTTTGAACCACTTGACCATGGTGTGACTGTGCTGAATTTAATGATTGTATGGATTGTATTGTATTGGATGAGAGTGATGATGGATCTCTTCTCTGCTGATGAATGAGTGTATTATGCTTCTTATTGCATGATCGGCACGTATGGGTACTCTTGCACTCTGACATGTTATGACCTGGTGTCAAACAATTGAAACAAACATTGGTTTTCTTTAGATGATCCACACGCTGTTGTACGCTGAATTCTAAGAAAACTGGACATTTGAATAAACGATGAGCAGTTGTGCACTTCAAACTGCAAGTGTCTGAAGCTTGAACGTGGTGTGCTTGATGATGACCCCTGGGTCTGTTATCTTGTTGTCGTTGTTGGCGCTGATTATTCCCAGTCACAAGTCCTGCTGCTACTGCTGTTGCTCGTGACTCAAGAAACTTGAATACATCCTCCGGTGTGGGGATGGTCTTTGCCGTGTTTGACTGCAGCCACAATTCACGAGTGTGCTGGTCAAATTTACTGAATAACAGAAAAACAAATATGTTGTCTACTGTTCCCCCAAGCTGAGTAAAATATCTTATGTTGCTTTTTGTAACATCCACAAGATTTCTGAGACTGGATGCTGAATTTGGCATGACTTCCTTCTGATTGAAAACTCTCTTCATGGTTGAGAACAAAAGTTCACGCTCGTTTTGATAACGACTTGTCAACGCGTCCCATGCAATGTCATAATTGGCTTCGGTCAATTGAAGTGTGTCAATGACTCGTGCTGCTTCTCCCTGTAGGGTTCTCTTTAAATGAATCAATTTCTCCGTTTTGGTGAGTGATGTGCTGTTGTGAACTGTTGCCACGAACATGTCACGAAATGGTAACCATTCAGCCAGATCCCCGTTGAATACAGGCAACTCTAACCGTGGCAACTTGATATCCTGCTTGGACGTTGAATGTGTTGTTGTTGTTGAGGTCGTTGTTCTGGGAAATGCGGAGGCAATTGTTTCCAGTGAGCAACGATGCTGCATTAACTTGTCAAGTATCTCCAAATACTCAACGCTGTGTAAATTTGCTTCTCCAGGTGCCGAATGAAGAATTCTCTTGTTGACATCTTCCAGTTCTAACTCCTGGGCCGAGATGAGTCGAAGTAGATTTGAAACAGCTGGTTCTGTCAACGGTGTTGTAGCATGTAACTGAATCTTCTGTTCCACGAAATCTGCTTTGGATTTCAGTAACTCCCTCTCCGCCTTTGCTTTGTCGAGGTTCGTTGGAGGTGACATGTCGATGAATGACACAACTCAATTCACTGTTGTTGATTAGAGAACTTACGACTTTCCACAGTTCTTTTTGAATACCGGGACTAATACAGCAATGAAGCCGTATTAAATGACTGCTTCCCTAATTTTTGGTCAGGGAAAGTGAAAGCTACCGAGGTTTTGTGTAACCCTAGTAACCCACAATGTTGACCTTGAAGAAGGGGCCGCCAATTATCCGGATCGTTAAGGACCAATGTGAGGACTGTAGCCGAAGTCTCATGTGATGTAGAATGTGAAAAGAGTGTGTTTTGATGTTGAGTATGTCACCTCTGGAATTTGGTTTGGATGATATGGCTAAGAGAGTTTTTTGAAGGTGGATGACTGAGTTGGTTAAAATGATGAATGATGAACTATTACTTGCTGCCCTAGCTGAATTGGGTTCTTGATGATTTAGCTGCCTGGCTAATTCAAGAATGCATGCCAATGCTATTTATCAAGTAAATTGCAAATTTTAGTAAAAATAGTTATGTTTAACTATGTGCACAAAATTGTATTTTATTCAGACTTAAAAACAATATGGCTTGGTAAAATTGTCTATCTTTCTGTCTTGCGATAAAAAGTCAAACGTAGTGCCTGAAGTCTGAGAAGAGAGTGTAGAAAATTTTCTGTTCGTCGGTCTCAACCTTCCTTGTACATTTGTCTTACACGTGAACAGAGAACCGAAGAACATTCTGGTAAAAAACGGTACAATGAACTGAATAGCTCTTAGTCAAAAGGTTGCTTTACATAAATTGGATTATGATAATGAGTAAATTGTCATATTTTACATTCGTATCATCGTTCACAAAAAATGCTTACATGTTTTAGAACATTCATAAAATATACCTTACATATTATTTCTAAAATAACCAAACACACTGGAATATTTTAGAATTCCAGAATAGACCTAATCCAGGCTTAGATAATAACATTAAGGCTTTAAAGTCTGAAATTGACAAGTGTGACCGCATATACGCAAAGTTATGGGTGGCATCTGGAGCTGATATGCAATCTCGGCAAGATCTGCTGATTAAAAGTTATGTCTATCTGATTAAATCCATTATGAACAACCATTCATATGATCTCCATTACATTGGAAAGGGCCATATTCAAGTCCTCACTACAATGGGCCCCTGCCTTAACTTTTCAACTACAAGCAGAATGGTTACAATTTATAGCTCATTCGTAAGAGCAACTCAAGTACCATTATGCCATAGTTCAGTTATGTCCCGATTCACTTGCGCATGGTCCGATTTTTGCAAAAATATTTTGCGAAAATCCGCTTCAATAGACATGACCATACTATATAAAAACCTGGTATCTTCGTAACAACAAGTAGAACGGTAACAAATAACAGCTCATTTGAAAGAGCAACTCATGCACTATTAGGCCACACAACAGGTTTGTCCGGACTTGCTTGCGCATGGTCCGATTTTTGCAAAAATATGAGGTTTTCATATAGCATAGTAATGTCTGGTGAAGTGGATTTTTGCAAAATATTTTTGCAAAAATCGGACCATGCGCAAGCAAATCGGGGCACAACTAGACGGTAGCGTAATAGTGCTTGAGTTGCTCTTTTGAATGAGTTATGAATTGTAACCATTCTGCTTGTGGTTAGGAAAATACGAGGTTTTTATATATCATAGTAATGTATGTTGAAGTGGATTGTGTGCAAAATATTTTTGCAAAAATCGGACCATGCGCAATCAAATCGGGGCATTACTAAACTGTAGCCTAATAGTTCTTGAGTTGCTCTTTTGAATGAGCTATTATTTGTAACCGTTCTACTTGTTACGAAGATACTAGGTTTTTATATAGCATGGTAATGTCTATTGAAGTGGATTTTCGCAAAATATTTTTGCAAAAATCGGACCATGCGCAAGTGAATCGGGACACAACTGAACTATGCCGTAATAGTACTTGAGTTGCTCTTACGAATGAGCTATAGATTGTAACCATTCTGCTTGTAGTTGAAAAGTTAAGGCAGGGGCCCAGTGCAGTGAGAACTTGAATAAGGTCCTTTCTATGAAAAAATACGTTGTGAAAATGACAATCTAAAAATTGACCGCAGTGGGCAATATTTTCCCAATAATTTAGGTGTTTTTCTAAATGGCATTGGTAGCACTATATTAGATGTACAAGCAGAATATATTTTGCACTTGCCAAATAAGCTCAGTTCAATGCGATTTGTAAGCTGCGGTAAACCGTTAATTAGTCCGTTTCCAATTCGCGAGTTTATTAGAGTTTACACAGTTGAAGTTTGGTGTGCTATTATATCTAGTGGTTTTGCTTTGATCTTAGTACTTACATTTTTTCAAGAAAATCTAAGAAAATTAAAACTAAAGGCCTTTAAATTTACAAACGTGCTACCAATGCTCAAATTGTTGCTAGAGCAGGGCGACCCTTTTATAGGTATAAACTTGGAGATGCCAAAATTTAGGATTTTAGCAGCCACTTTTCTGATGACTGGTTTGGTACTGAGCAATGCTTACAAGAATGAAAACGTGTACAACCTTATATCAAACAGAAAAGTGGTGCCATTTGAAACTTTAGAACAACTACGTGAAAACAACTTTAAAATATACAGTAGACTTGGACAAGTCTACGAAGTATTAAATGCTGATAAACTTGGTATTCTAGACTAGACAATGAACACATTACAATGAACCACACTCTTACTTATGACCACAGTCTTATAATCATATCAGCAGGCTTGTCTAATCACCTCATTTTTGTCAAGTGATTAGTGATTGGGATTAAATGAAAACGCTTTTTTAAATAGTGATTAGTGATTGGTGATTGATGATTATTCCAATCACTGGTGATTAAGTGATTAAATGCTAAACGAAAATGTAAGTTGGATTAAGATTAGTGATTAAGGTTACTTACAGATTTCTTACTTCGAGAATGTAAAATAGGAACATAGACATACAATTTATTGACATTATATCGCAGCTAAGTATTATAGCAGCATACCACAGCCAATTATTGGAAAGCTATATAGCGAGGGGCTGTATTCATTAAAAACTAATCGTGAGAGACAAGCAGATACATGGAGGAAGGACCTCAGTGATTAAGTTGTGATAAAAGGATGGTGGTTTGGGGATTAGTGATTGGGATTAAACACGAAAAATTTAAAGTGGGATTGGTGATTAGGTGATTAACTTAATCACTAATCCCGGATTAAGGATTGGTGATTCTAATCCGTGATTAGACAAGCCTGCATATCAGAGATACATAGTCTGCTTGGAAGTAATATATTACACCATTTTAATAAAAACCGTAACACAATTTCATCAACAATTTTTAATGTTAGTTCAATACATCCGTTAACTCTTGAAACTTTTGGAAACTTTGACAAAAATGAACTGACAAAAACTCAGAGTTTTGTTAGTTACGAAAGCTACGAAGTAGAAGTTTTTGAGCAGGATCTGAAGGACTGTAATAATGTAGCCATTTTACTCCCTAGTCACCTTTGCCACAGCTTAGCAAACAAGAATATATTCGCGGGTAAAACCATAGACGTAAGCACAGATACGTTTATCGAGGGTGTTTTATTTTTAAATATTGGGGGTATTACACCACCACATATTATTGATCGTATTGGGTGGATACAAAATTCAGGCATTTCCTATTGGATGGGTAGATTGTTTGATTGGGAAAAACGTAGGCCACGCATTGCCCCGTTGGAAAAACCTTCAATATCGGGAAATATTTTGGTAATATTTGTACTGTTGTCAGTGGGACTAGTTCTTGGTATTTTGTGATTTCTTATTGAAATAGCAATTAATAGGAATGTCATAGGAAAGATAGTTATATCAATGCGTAATATTAAGGCGATCCTTGAAAATATACTTAAGCGTAGTGACAGAAAGCTGAAAAAGAAGATTCGTTTTCGCATTAAGGCGTGGGATTGAAACAATTCTGTCAATTCATATTACTAAAAAGTATGTCATTCAGGAACTAAAATTTAAAGCTATTTTAAATTATAGAATTGTATGTGATTAAAATATTACGTATAAAATAATAACAACGGTTTGTCAGAAAAGTCATACTCGTGTTGCGTATGTATTAAGTTATCTTTCATACAAATACAAATGTCGATATTTGAGACAAAAGAAGAGTAGCTAATCTATTGGTACAAAAGTCAAATTGATCATTTAACTTTCTCTTTATTTTAAAATCAATTATAAAGCTACTTATATTGTTATCACCACATTGATTGTTAAAAAACTACTACACCATAGCAAAAAGCGTTTCTAAAACCAATTGAATGAGTTCCTTTTCTACACACAGGTTTACACCTACTAGTCATTGCCCAAATTCAACTTTGAATTTCTCCTTCATTTCTAGCATGACTGGTTCTGTAATCTGCAAAAAATAGCATGTAAAATTTATTGCCACCTTATCCCTCAAATAATAGTGCTTGATAGTTTTATTTAGATCAGTATTTAGGACTTTTACTTGAGAGAAAGTTCCAACCAGCTTCAAGCATTTTAGGGCTTCCAGTTTGAGTAGAGTTCCTCGACATGAAAGGTCTGACATGCCTGACTCTCCAAACTGCTGCACAATTTTAAGAATTTTCAATTCTAAATAAATTCAGAGGATAAAACAACACTTATATTTTCAAGAAAAAACAAGCAACATTAAAAATATTTTTTCGTAGAAGTAACCAAATAACTTACTCTTTAGAAAGGGTAAAGGCGCAATGTTCTTAATAATCATATCAGTCATTATTTCAGGATTATTACGAGCCTTGTCACATTCCTCCTCAAAGTATCTTGTCAGTATGGAATCTATAGAGTCAGAATGAATTTCCTCGTCATAGACCACCGTCAGTTCCTCCACACTTCCAAACGCACGGTAGGCTGCACACACCACACAAATGTGACTTGGAAGTATCAATTTCTTCAGTTTCGGAAATATTCTCGCTGCCTTCCTAATCATATCAGGATCATCCAAAATGTCAGGGAGTTCCAATTGTGTCAACGTTTCTACCGGATTTATCCCATCATTTAGAAATTCTTCCAAATTTTTTGTAACCTCGTCCACAAATGATAACTTTTGAAGCTGTGGAAACTTACGCTGGTAGCAAATCCCCGAAAAATACATTCCTGTACTGGGATCCATTACTAAGGCGTCATCTTGATAGAATCCCTCCACGGTTAATTCTTTCAGTTTTAGTAAACCAGGTAGTTCCACAATTATCCTGCGTTTAAAATTGAAGCTTTCCAAATGAAGCGTTTCCAAGCTTTCGGTTTGACTCCTCAGAAAGTTTTGTAAACTTTCGGGATTTACAGTGGCATTTTCAGTAATCACAATGCGCAGTTTCTTCAGTTGTACCATTCCCAAGTCCACAATTCTGTTAAGATGATCGTCACCCATGTCCCCGTACAAAGAAAACTCACGAATTTGGACACAGTTGACATGTTCCATTAGAGTTATCGCAGCAGTGAATATCTCGGGATCATCAAGAGCTCGAAGATGGAAACAGCGGAGATTCGGAGCGTGATCCAAAATGCTACCCAAAAACTGCAGATTATTTTGAACATTATCCAGAACCGTTTCCACAGTTTTAATTTTTACAGTTAAGGATTCCAGACACATGTAATGAACATCTAGATGTCTAGGCTGGGTAAACAGGGGTTGATTTTCGTCACCGGTATCCACAATCTTGAGTTCTGTCACCCATGGTCCAACCAATTGAAAAAATGAGCTGACAGTCTCCTCCTTTGCCGGTGTAGTAGTAATTTGGCAATCTACGCCAAACTTCTTGCAGGGAAAATTCCAACTGGAGTTCAGCAAATTGACAAGTTGGCTCATGTCAGTAATCTTCTTACTTTTGCTGCATTGTAAATTGGGACCCCAGAAGTCAATGGAATGACATTTGGGAGAAATTAGTTTACCAGCCACTAGATTCCACAACGGATTGACAAGACGACACTGCTTCAGGTTGTCAAAGTCCAGATAGCCCAACACCTTCTCCACAATCTAGAATTAAAGAAGAAAAAGCCTTTAAAAACAGACCGATTCTTACTGACCACTGAAAATAAAAATAGCTAAAAGTTGTACTGACGTCTTCAAGAAGTAACGGATTTTCATTATTTTCTGCTGCTTCATCGCCTTCTGGACTAAATACCAAGTTATCCTCCATTTCCTCAATTAATTGGCTTTACAATAGTTAATTGAATATACAGTCATTAGCAGAACACACAGTCACGTCGTCACGTGCATCAGCTCACTATCTGAAATCTTACAGAGAACCAAAAACAGTAACAGGTTGTCTTTTAGGGCTCGAAACCCGCAGCGTTATGTCTCCGACTTCCCAGTTCCCAGTTTTGCCAAAAATAAAATGATTTAACAGGTGGAAAATGTACAATTTTTGGATTGTAGTTTTTGGTCGTTGGTAAAAGTTTCTAAAAACTCAATTATTTATTGATTTATTGAACTGAAATGTAAATGTAAGTGAAAATGTTTGAGTACTTTAACAAAATTGAAGATAAAGAGTACAAAGTATATTATTAGAATAGTTTAGTATAATACAAATACTATAATTTGCTTCGTAATTTGGACAAAACGGACAGGTTTGCAACGGGTATATGGCAAATCCTGTGTGAAAACTTTGTCATGCTAACACGACTTTTGTAATAGAGTAAGTCGAGTACAACTATCCAAATGCATCGGTCAAATGTTGAAAATGTAAAAAGTTTAAACATGACATGAAAACTAATCAGAAAATATGTTGAAAGACATACCGAGATCGGTTTATAATTTAGCATTAAAATATCATGAATAATAATTTCCAATGAATGGAAATGGATTTACCATATAAGGCAAATAAGGCAATCAGAAAAACTCTCACGCTTTTGAGGAAAGATCTGTTTTTCCCGTTATGGAAAATTACTCAGGGGAACGTACATATAGTATGCATAACCTCGGATTCTCGTATCAATCAAGCAATAAAATTTTCTACGTTTATAGCACTGAACTATATCTACATAAAACGTCCGAGTATCTGTTTTCTAAACAATTCGATCGATTACATCGTCTAATTTGATTTCAGGGACACATTCTTGTTAGTATTACAATAACTGCATTAAGATGAACGGATAAGACTTATAATTTTACAATAGACATGTAGGATGCCGGCTAATGAAATTCTAAGAACAAAATCATGTGCTTCTTATGCTATATCAACCGAAATATCTATGACATAAATATTTTACTTTAAAAATGGCAAATCAGCAAGTAGTTTCTGAGAAACTCATTTCTATAAACTAGAAACCTCGAATGTCCAAGTTTTTAAGATTAATTTCCAGTTCAGTCACTGGCTCAACCCTCGGCGCACGACTCATTTCACACTTGATCGGTAAGCATACTAGGCAATTGTTGCTCGTACAATATTTCCAGTGTAAGATAACTTGTCTTGAAGAACAACAATGAGCAAAAGTGCACTCATTTCCAGCCTGACAAGTTGTCATGTGAGTTAGCACATTCTTCATTGCTTCACAGTTTGGAAATGAACACTGGACAATACAATATGCATTACAAGTTTTCGTTCTGGTTAGATTAAATCAATCAAGAAGTTTAAAATAACAAAAATCATCTAAACTTACACTTACAAAGCTGTAGGAGCTTAATTGATTTTGATTATTGCAGTGAAAATTCTCCAGTTTTTGGCATTTGTGGGCATGCAAAATTAGCTCCAGGCGTTGTTGAATTAATCGAAGATTTTCTGAATCTGGTTGGTTGGGTAACGGAAGTTGAGGTTGCTCCATAACTGACAATTTTTAAAATTTCGAAACGGGTGAATGTATGTTTCAGTCTTTTAACGAAAACACCTTTTCAAGAATTGGCACAATTTTTATACGATTGGTGCATAAAATTTGAAATTCTGTGCAAATTGTACTTTAACTGTACAAAGTTAAGTATGAAATTCAGAAAAAAGGATTTAAAATTTTTTATAGCTGATCTACAACATCAAAACAAAGCAGCTCCTGTACAAGAGTATAGATTCGCAAACCTGAATGTCGACTGAATTTGCACAAATCTTATCACTTGTAACATGTGAACTATGATAAGTATTTGAGTAAAACGGTTCGCTATAGTACAATATGTATGAAACGAAACCAGAAAACAGTCATTCATTTCCTTTCACACCTTCATTGAAAATGAAATCACGGTGCTTGTCAAGCAAATTGAAATAACTTGTATAGTTATTAGTAATAATTGTTATAGTTATAGTTATTGATTTATCCCATCAAATTCACCACATCTGACAGAAACCACACAAGCTGAATAGCTCTGCTGGACTCCGGAATCCAGAGTCAAGAGTCTGGACTCACTTCACAATGAAAAACTGACTTTCACTCAGTTCTGCATCCACAATCCACTCAGCAATACACGTCATTAGACGATATCATGATTTATGAAACAGAAGCCCTGGAGCATAGGATATCCTCCCTGCACCCTGCAGCACTTAGCACAAAATCTACAAAACCGTTGGCGATTGATTAAAACTGCAATTGTAATTACAAATGCTACTTTAATTAGCATGCTGTCAGTCAGAAACTTAGTATAGTGTTTAGCATTTAGTTTTATTTTTTTTTGTCAATTATGCACATTTCTTCTGTACAGTTACAGATTAATAATTAAGTAAAAAGCTGTATGATTGACAATTTTATGCTCAAAATTATGTACTCAATGAGTCCTACTCATTCGGTTTATCTAGTTCTGATTTCTTTACATATATATACAGCATTTAATACATATAATGAAAAAAATTATGAAAGAATTATTGAGCCAAATCCAATGTCATAAACAGTTTTACTTCAGACGCAGCTACTAATCATCATCTTTGAATTTTACTAACTCAACTCGGAATTTCTCTCTCATTTCCTGGATTACAGGCTCAGTAATCTGAAAAGAAAATATAATATTTTTTACTACTTAGTTTTAAAGCCTTATTCTTCTAAAAAAGTTGGGTAATAATTAATCAAATATGATTTTTACCTCAGAGAAAGTTTCAGTTCCAACCAATTTCAAGAATTTTAAAGCATTCAGCTTGAGTAAGATTACTCGACAAGAAAGGTCCGAGAACCCCACTTCTTCCGAGTATTCACACAGTTGCATAATTTTTAGAACTTTCAGTTCTAATAAAATCAATAATATATTAATTAGTCTTTAGTAAAGTGCCACGTACATAGTCTTAATTTAACTTACTGTTCAGAAAAGGCTCAGGGCTCATGTTTCTATTAATTAGTTCATTCATTAGTTCAGAAGAGACTGGAGCCTCTTGGCATTCCGCGTCAGAGAATCCTGTCAGTACTAAGTCAATCGAATCAAAACGTCTCACTCCATGGGAGACCAGCGTCAACTCGTCCAAGCTTTCAAACGCCTGGTAAACTGCGCTTAATACAGAAAAGTAACTAGGTACCTTCAATTTTCTAAGTTTGGGAAAAATCCGCGCTACATTGCTAATTAACTCAGGATTAGTCAAGTCTGTGGGTAACTCCAGCTCTTCCACTGTTTCTACAGGCTTTATACTATTCATTAGAAACTCTTCTAGATTTTTTGTAACAGTTCCAAAAAATGATAAGCTCTTTAGCACCGGAAACTGTCGATTACAGCAAATATTCAAAAATGACATGTTTGGAATTGGATCAATTCCTGGACCGCTGGGTACCTCCACTATCAACTTTTTCAGCTTTGGCAAGCGGGGTAGCTCCAAAACTATGCGCCCTGTCAATTGGAAGCCTTCCAGATGAAGTCTTTCCAAGCTTTCACTCTGATGCTCCAGTAAGTTTAGCAAACTCTCAGAATTCAGCCTGGGATTATTTTCAGTAAACTGTATTTGCAATTTTACTAGATTTACCATTCCCAATTCCACAATTCTGCTAAGATGCTCGTCTCGCATAGCCCCGCAAAAAGAAAATTCCCGTATTTTGGAACAATTAACATGTTCCAACAGAGATACCATGGCAGTTAGTACTTTGGCATCTTTATCATAATTGTAGGCTCCCAGCTCAAAACAGCGGAGATTTGGAGCATGAGTCAGAATAGTTTTCAAGAAGTCTAGATTCCCCAAATACATCGCTTCTGGAGTACAAACGGCAAAAGTCTTCAGACACTGGTACTCAATATCTTGAGGTTTTGGTCCCATAAATAATTGACTAAGCGGTTTACCACTATTTTCAATCTTTAGTTCGGTTGCAAAGGGTCCTACCAATTGGAAAAATGACGCAACAATCTGCTCCTCCGCAGGCGTTGTGTTAATGTCGCAATCTACGCTAAACTTCTTGCAGGGAAATTTCCAACTGGTATTTAGTAAAGTGACAAGCCTGCCCATGTCAACAATTCCCTTTCCTGTTGTACAGCGTTGTGAATTATATGGACCCAAAAAGTCAATCGACTGACAATTCGGAGAAAGTATTCGAGTACACACAAGATTCCATAGGGAGTTGACAAGACGAGACTGCTTCAGGGTTTCAAAGTTCAGGTAGCCCAGAATTTCTGCCAGAGTCTAAAGAATACGTAGATAATATAGGTAGTACAGTGTAATTGTTAAACATACAAGATGAGTTGATATGATAATCACAATTCAAACTCCAACTTACATCTTCGTAAAGTAACGGATGTCTAGGATTTTCCCCTTGACCCTGTTGAAGAAGTCCATTTCCACATTTTGAAGATGAATCCACAATCTTTTCCACAAACTCCGTTTTTCCTGCCATGGTTTTCGTCTATAGAAACCTAACAGAAAAACTTCACTAGTTACTATAGAGAATTATTGAAAATATCGAAATTCAATATGTTTTTATCGTCTCACAATGGCAGATCCAACTAGATCCCATCCATGCACAGCAATCGGACTCATTTTGACAAGTGATAAGTTGATAAGATAAGCATGATAAGGTTGTTGTCAGATAAAAAGATTTTTGTATTTATTATAAACTCATTATTCAGATTTATTTGCAGACTAATGCATTACAAAAGTAATATTAAAACATTAAACAAATATTCAAAAGAACGGAATGTTCATTTACTATTTTAAAATTTAAGAACTTTTAATCAATTATTGAGTCCATACATGTCATCACATTCTACTAATAATCTTCAAACTCAACTCGAAACTCAAGGCTTCAGGCAACTCCAACTCCTCCACCGTTTCCACCGGTCTTATTCCCGGATCTAAAAACTCGTTAATGGTTTTGCGATATGTTGATGAGCCCAAAAATGTTATGCTTTTTAGCACCGGAAATTGATATTGGTAGCAAATTCCCGAGAATGACACTAATGGATTGGGAACAATTCTCCTAGTTTCCACTGTGTCAAATTTTTCTACAGTTAGCTTCTTTAATTTAGGCAGCCTTGGTAGCTCCACAACAATCCGCCGTTTAAAATCCAAGCTTCCTAGATGCAGCCTTACCAAACTTTCACTCTGACTTTTGAGAAAATTTTGAAAGCTTTCCGAATTCACCCCAGCGTATTCAGTAATCTGTAGGTGAAGGTTTTCTAGCTTCGTCATTCCAAGTTCCACAATTTTGTTAAGGTGTCCATCTCCCATGTCGCCATGTAAAGAAAACTGCCGAATTTTTGAACAGTTAACATGATCCAATAGGGTCAATGCAGCAGTTAACACTTCAGGATCATTATGACTTATTACCAAGTACATAATATGTACTTGCCATAATATGTAGCAAATAAGACCTGAGGAAAACAGTTTCGATACTACTACCATACGATAAGCACATGCATATAATAATTCGCAGCAACAAATCCGTGAAAAATTATACTCACTCACGACTACGATACTATATTATCTACCTATATCTATAGTATGTTGCTTAACAATGTTTTTGATGATGTCCGAACTATGGTACATTAATAACCAAAGATAATCCGATTTACTTTCTTGACAAACCATTACATATTTATTTAATACGTTATGTTTCAGTTACAAATTAATAACAGTGAAAGCTTTATGATTGAACATTTTTAGGTGAATTATATAATTCGACAATAGGTGATAGGTATGATGAAACTTGAAACAACAATAAAATTTCTACATGAGGAAGCTTTCATTTCATGTAAGCCTGTAGTAAAATATAACCGGGACAAGCAATCGGAATCTACTATGATAACTGTAATACATACTGTATGTATGTACACTAAATTAATCTAGATTACATTGAATATTTTTACATTTTAGCAAAAATACTAACAGAATAGTTGGGATCTACTATGAAAACTTTGTTAAACTATTTGCTAAATCGTTAAATTTACCAAAAATGTAAGTCTTGAGTTCAGTCTTCTGTCACAAATGGTTTCACAGCTATTTCTCCCCCTTTTCAAATGTATGACAGTACCTTAATCTATATTGCATTGAATACTTTTACACTTTTGCAAAAATACTACAGAAACAATATTAAGAATCTAATATAAACACTTTATGAAATAATTTGGTACATCTCTTAATCTACCAAAATAGCTTCTTGAGTTCAGTCTTTTGCCACAGACGGCTCCACGGCACAGCTACTAATCCCTCCTTTCAAATTCAACCCGGAATTTTTCCTTCATCTCACGGATTACTGGTTCAGTAAGCTTTAGAACAAAAAATCACAAATTGTTAATAAAATTCCATTTTCTTGACTACATAAACCATGAAGTTGAAGTTACTAATAGTAATTTACCACTCTGTCTGAGAAGGTTCCAACTAACTTCAGGCTTTTTAAACCATCCAGCTTGAGTAAGATCACCCGACACGACACGTCAGAAAATCCCCTTTCACCATTCTGCTGTATAATCTTTAGAACTTTCAGTCCTAAATAAAGTTCAGGTTTACAAGAAAATCAATTATAAAAATTAATTATTATCTTCAATCGTCAATCTGAAAATTAATATATTTTTTAATGACTCACTCTTCAAAAATGGTAAAGGTTCCGTGTTTCTTTCAATCAGTTCCGTTAATCGTTCTGGGGAATTCCGAGCCTGGTTACATTCCTCTTCAGTGAATTGAGTTAGCAGGGAATCTACTGACTGAAAGTCTTCATGATCATCATAATACGTCCCATCAAACAATGTCAATTCCTCCACACATCCAAACGCTTCGTAAGCTGGTCGCATGACACGGCTCTGACTGGGAGCCTTCAGCTTTCTCAGCTTTGGGAATATTCGGGCCGCATTTCTTACAATAGGTTCGAGTTCGACATCTTCATCATCTTCATCTTCAGGCAACGCCAATTCTTCAACGGTTTCTGCTGGCTGTATATAATCATCCACAAATTCCTTCAGATTCTTATCAAAATTTTCCACAATTGTCAAGCTCTTTAGCACCGGAAACTGATGCTTGTAGGAAACACCAGAGAATGACAGAGGAAAAAATTCCATATCCATGGTCTCATATGAGTAGAACCCCTGCACAGTCAACTTCTTCAGCTTTGGAAGCCGGGGCATTTCCCAAAATACTTCACGCTTGAAATCATAGGTTTCCAAATGAAACGTTTCCAAGCTTTGTCCCTGACGCTCCAAAAAGTTTTGCAAGCTCATGGAATTCACCATAGCATTTCCCGCAATGACAAGGTGCAGTTTTTGCAGATTAGTTACTCCCAAGTCCAGAATCTTGTTCAGATGATGATCACTTATGTCCCCGTGGATGGTAAAGTCGCGTATTTTGGAACAGTTAACTCGCTCCAGAAGGGTTACTGCAAAAGTCACCACCTCCCGATTGTTATCTCTGAACGTTTGCAGATGAAGACAACGAAGATTGGGAGCGTGGTCCAAAACATTCCCCAGAAATGTCATGTTACTTTGCAGGTTTTCCGACACCGAATTGAGAGAAAAAGTCACTGTAAGGGATTTCAGAGCCATGTACTCAATTCCCTGAGGTTGTGGTCCCCTAAACAGTTGCTGAGTTGCTTCTGCATGCAAAATCTCCAGTTCTGTAGCCGCAGGACCCACCAATTGAAAAAAGGATGTAAGGATCTGTTCCTCCTCAGGGGTTGTCGCGATGCCGCAAGACACAATAAACTTGGTACAGGGAAAATTCCAACTGGTATTTAGCAAACTGACAAGCTGTCCCATGTCAGTAATGCCCCTTCCATTTCGTCTGTAATCAAGTTCAGATGCAGTCAAGAACTTAATTGGACCACATCTTGGGGAAAGTAGTCGACCACCCGCTAGGTTCCAGAGAGGACTGACAACACGGCTTTGCCTTAAACTGTCAAAGTCCAGATAACCCAATACGTTGTCCAGAACCTGGAATAAAGACAAAAAACTGTTAAATTAAACCTTTTATAATAAACAGACAATGATAAGCTAAAAGCTACAACGTACATCTTCCATTAGTAACGAATTTTCAGGAGTTTCCTCCCTGTCAGCGCCTTCTGGAAATGGTACCGCCCCCATCATCTCGGGATCATCTCTTGGTGGATTGGCTGCCATACCAAAACAAGTAGGTAAAAGGTTAGTCAGCTAACCTATTAAGTTCGGTAGGTTAGGTTATTTTGGCTTTCTTTTTTGCAATAATTAATAATTAACTCGTTAAACGCACCAAAAGAACTATTAGCTTGGCAGTGGCAGCACCGGCTCAGTAGTGCTTGCACGTGTGAATGCGTGAAGCTACTGAACCTAGACAGCTGAGCAGAACCAAAGCAAAACAAAGTCGGGCTTGCGGATAGCTTGCACTCGGCTCTGCTGGTGTGGTGACCAAAGTCAAGTGGACAAAGTGGCCATGAAACCGTTATCTCTCCAAAACTAACTGTATATTTAGTTAATTAGCTACAGTTAATTAGTTACAACTTAACAATGAGCAAAATTACTACTGAGTTAGATGAGGAGGAAGAGGAGATGCCGGTGGACCTGGGATTTTTCGCCAACGTGGCGATTCCTGCTCCGGAGGTGATTGATACGGAAATGGAGGGGATTCAAGTTGAGGAGGATCCTTTGGCCGACGTCACTTCTAGAAATGAGGAGGAGATTGAAGAGGATGACGTGGTTACCGTAACCGGTACGCCTGGAGTTTCAGTATCCTGTCAGGAAAATGATAAACTGATTACTTATCGACTTATGGGTTTGAAGGGATTCCTGGAGGAAATGGACAAGAGTGTGGAGGAAATTGTGCGAGAGTCACTGGCTATTTTTGCCAAGGATCCGAGGGAGTATCATCCATTTTACCTGCGGGTTTGGAAGTACCTTTTAATTGGAAGGAAATTGGGATATGTTGGTGGAATAGAGGGTGAGGAGGCAGTCTGGAGGAAATATGATCAGTTTGCAAAGGCTCAGTTGGAGTTATTGAAAAATGGGACTGACATGCGATTGTTGGCAAAAAGGACTCCGTATGCCACTTATATTTCAACTAGAAAGCTGGTTATCAATGGACAGAAAGTTAAGCTTCCGAAAATAGGTGACTATGAAAGACGGAAAATGTACAAACCTTTGGAGGAGTTGGTGGGCAGATTAAGAAAGGAGTGGAATGAAGGGGATCATGATGAAGGAATTAGGGAGGATTTAGAGACAAGACTGAAGTTTTTTAAGGAGTGTCAGACGGTAACCCATCCTTCGGAGGTTATCAAGATGAACAATTTGTGGAAAAAGTTGGTGGATGAAAAGGGATTGAAGTTGAAGCCAAGAATGAAGGAGGTGATTAAAGAGGAGCCAAAGGAGATTGATGAGGAGGGTGAGAAAATCTTGGTGAAAGTTATTGTGGCATCTCATCCATCGTCACCACCGTCATCATCTCCACCTGACAACTTAAAAGTTTCTTTAGAGAAATCTTGTTCAAATGAAAAGAAAGTATCTCTCAGGAAACCACTGCGAAAATTGAGGAAACTAAAACAAACCAATCCAACTTTATTAAAATCAGGAATACCACTGAAAAGAAAATTGAAGCTGATTAAAAGTTCGGTTGGTAAACATCCGGCGAGGGACACTGCCACCAAGCCCATTTTAACTCCCTTAAAAAGCAAACTAGAAAAATTAATTGCCAACAAGCTCAAATTACCTGGTAGAAAAGTAACTAACGGCAAGTTAATGAAAATGAAAAGTGTTTCTAAACCTGAAAATGCTCAACCCAAAAAAGCCCTTAAAACTTGCAGTAAGCAAGTTTTAGTCAAACCGGAAGTTACACCTCAAGAAGTCAAGGCAATTCCTTTCAAAAAGCCACCAACTCACGTTCCAAGTCAACCTGTTGTCGAACCTGGTGAAAAACGATCCAAGACTGAGAATTCCAATCCTAAAATCATGAAGGCTCAAAAGCACAATGCAGATAACCCCGTATTTTACTGTCCTGTTCTGGAGTGTGCCAAGGGGCCCTTAAAAAGCGCCCGACATCTTTGGACACACTATGCTCGCTATCATATGAACTTACAAGAACTCTGTCCCGTAGCAGCCGAACTGGCGGCCATTCTCAAAACTTCAGAATCTAATCAAAGGAATCCTGCTCCCGAACCCAAGTTTGTTGGGGGTACTTGTGAATACTGTGGAAAATTTATTCAAACCCAACTCGTTCGTCACATCCAAAGCCAGCATGGTACAGAACGAAGGGAACAGAAACAGACGTGTCCCTATTGCCAAAAAACTTTTAAAGAAAAATGCGCCATGACCGCCCACATTAAAAGGTTCCACGAACTAACCGAAATAATTCGGTGTTCAGTTTGTGGGCGAAGTTGTGCCACAAAAGGCAAGCTTTGGAAGCACAGGGTGGAGGAGCACGGATTGAGTCCAGAAGAGGAAGCAAGTTCCTTAGGAGTTCAATACGAACCCTGTCAATTTTGCGGGGAACAACTTCAAAAGGGAAAAGCTTTAAGGGTTCATGTGGAAGCAAGGCATCCGGAGGAGTTTGACACTTGGTGGCAGCAGGAATTGGTACGCAGAAGGGAACACAAGTTGGCACAGAAAAAGATACAGGGAAAAAAGGCCAGGGAAAGGGAAAATGAACAGAGAAAGAGGAAACGGGAAACGAAGAAGGATGAGGAGGTTCCTTCAGGAAATGAGATGGAGGGAGTGTGGACCTGTCCAAAGGACAAATGCCGGAACAAGTTTACCTCACAGAGAAGCATGTTTATTCACTTGTTGCAAGTTCATTGCAATTTTGAGGTGATTTAGAAAGAAAAATAATTATTAGTTCAATTGTTAGAATGATTGACAGTTATGATTTATTTTACAGGAAAGGCTGTTCACAGAAAAACTGATGAAATTTGAAGAAAAGATCGGAGCTCACTGCAAATTCCTGTGTACCTTTTGTGGAGCTCATGTTTATGGCCGTATGGAAGTGAGAGTGCACATTGCTTCCAAGCACCATGACATTTACCAGTGCTTGGTGAACAATAGTCCATTTCCCAAGCCGGAATTAAAGTGTGCTCATTGTCCAACTGGTGGGTTTACGGAGGATGAGGAGCTAAGAGAGCACGTGGAAAGTTGTCATGGGGAGCTGTGCTGGAGATGTCCAGAGTGTGACAAGGTGATGTTAAGCCCTGAGGAGATGACCCAGCATTTTGAAAAGGATCATGGGGATGGAGTGGATGAAGGGGATGAGCTGGGGGAGAAGTGGAGGCTGGGAAGAGCTTTATGGGGCTGTAACCCTATATCAAATGGCTTGTTGACGGAAGAAGAACGATTGGAGTTTAATGAGAGGAAAAAGGAGGTGTATGCCAAGTACAGGAAGATGACTAGTAATTGTTTGATTTGTGGGGAGAAAAGGGCTTTTAGTTGGATGAGGGCTCATTTGAAAAAGGCTCATGAATTGGTAGAGGATGGAGACTTGTGGAAGTGTGGGCTTTGTGACAAGGAGACTTTTGGCTCGAGGGTGTATTGGTTGGGACACTTGGAGTTGTGGCATGGGAATAAGGTGAACATGCAGGAGATGGTGGAGAGGGCTAAGCAGATTAATACCAAGGAGGATTGGAGACAGACGGAGGTGAAAACGGTAAGAACAATTAAAATTAAAGACCTTTTGGAACTGTGGGGGATTTTAAGTTATAGGTTTTGGTTATTCTTTTTGATAGATAAAACGATATGGAAATCGACACAATATATATAAGAAAGTTATCTCGGGACCAATAGACCAAGTTGATGATATTACCACCGAAAAGAAAATGAAAGTTAAGAAGACCATTAAAAAAGAAACAAGGAAGGTGATTAGAACCAAGTCGGGAAGAAAGGTTAACCGGAAAAGATTATGGGAGCCGGAGATAACGGAAAGAAAAACGAGGAAGCCTCGTAGCTGTGTTTTGAGAAATAATTTGGAAAGGGAGAAAAGACTGGTTATTTTGGTGGGGAGACTTACAAAAGAAGAAATTTTGAAGTGGAAACATAAGACACTTAAGTAAATGGAGGCGTTCTGAAAATGGTGTTTTATAATTTGACTAACTGAAAAACATGTGGGGAAGTAACTTACCAAAGTACAAATTTATCTATTTCAGAAATTTGAAAGATGCGAAATTTGTTTTTGTTACTATTTACAATTTACATGAGAATTTTAATAAAAATACAAATTGCATCATTTTAAATTTTTAAATCTCAATCGAAATCGAATTTTATGAATTGTGCCTATTAATGGTTTTGTATTCATTTAAATTACCTGTGAAAGTTGTGTGCAATGTTCATAGTTGATATACTTAGGTAGGAATGAAATTATGACTCATGATATATCTGTTATTGCATATTAGGTATGTGGGAAAAATAATATGCAGGAAAAAAACATTCATTTAGTCTGGTATTTGCATTTCAAGTTAATTTTTTGGACTAGAAAGCGTCATAGCATATTTATCATATTATATAATTAGGATGAAATATATCTTTTCACAGATTTGTAAACTGTAAAACACAATTATTTAAAAGCTTTTCATTATGCCATATATAGCACTAGTAGAATTCAAAAATGACACAAGAGCTGAAAAGCTGTAGCCAAAAGCCCTGCAGCGTGGCAGCCTCAGAAAACTAACAGGTTGTTTCAGCTGACGAGTTATGCTTCACGTCATACTGACATTGAAAGGATACTACATAACTGTGCTGCTGCTGGGAACAAATTAATTTTAGCTTTAGCTAAATATTGGCAGATTTAATAGTTAAGAGAAGCCAAAAAGAGGAAATGCTTAGTACATAGGAACACTTTACTTTTCTATATGCCTTGCATAGGAAGCAGACTGACTAGGTTTTAGGAATGGTTACCAACGCACCACCAGAACAAACGGAGGGGATGGAGGTGGATCTTGCTTCCTTGACCTTGACCTCTGCTGGGGACGAGGCAGACGAAGCTTATGAAAATCCGCTACTTTTAGAAGATGTCAGTTGTACACTTTTCCACAAAAATTTCATATGGTTAGTTACGAACAAGTTAACGCTTTTGTTCTTTTTAGATTATAGAGAATGTGCTGGGTTATCTAGACTTTGACAACCTGAAACAATGCCGTCTTGTCCATCCCCTATGGAATCTAGTAGTTTGTAAACTACTTTCTCCAAACTGTCAATCAATTCATTTCCTGGGTCCATATCAACGGCTAAGTGGGAACGGAAACGGAAAAGGAATCGCTGACATGAGCAAACTTGTCACTTTGCTTCAAACCAGTTGGAACTTTCCCTGCAAACGTTTTGGCGTTGATTGTGACATTAATACAACTCCGGAAGAGGAACAAATTGTCACCTCATTTTTTCATTTGATTGCTCCCTGGACCACAGAACTGGAGATTAGCGACAGTGCACTAGAAAATGAGCAACTATTTAGAGGACCAAAACCACAAGAAATTCACTTTCCCTGTTTGACCTCACTCATTGTGAAAATTAATACTGCCGAAATGATTTTGGGGAACATTCAGAATAACCTGGAGTTTTTGGCAAGTATTTTGGATCACGCTCCAAATCTTCAACGTCTTTATCTTCATGCCCATAATGATCCTCAAGTGTTAACTGCTGCATTGACCCTATTGGATCATGTTAACTGTTCAAAAATTCGGGAATTTTCTTTACATGGCGACATGGGAGATGAGCACTTGAATAAAATTGTGGAATTGGGGATGACAAAGCTAGAAAAACTTCATCTACAGATTACTGAATATGCTGGGGTGAATTCGGAAAGCTTTCAATATTTTCTCCAAAGACAGAGTGAAAGTTTGGTAACGCTGCATTTAGAAAGCTTGGATTTTAAACGGCGGATAGTTGTGGAGCTACCAAGATTGCCTAAATTAAAGAAGGTAACTGTAGAAAATTTTTACACAAGTGAAACTATGGAAATTGTGCCCACTCCATTAGTATCATTCTCGGGAATTTGCTACCAAAGTCAACTTCCGGTGCTAAAAAGCATAACATTTTTGGGCTCAACATATAACAAAACCATTAACGAGTTTTTAGGTCCGGGAATAAGACCGGTAGACACGGTGGAGGAGTTGGAGTTGCCTGAAGGATTGTCTAAAACACAAGTAATTAGGAATGCAGCGAGAGTATTCCCCAAACTGAGGAAACTAAAGGTTCCTTATCTTTTGATGGGTTCGGTTTATGTGGCTTTTGACAGCGTGGAGGAGTTGACGCTTGTCTACGATGGACACATTAATCCAGCACAGTCAGTGGATTCCATACTAACTAGATATTCTGAGAGGGAATGTCATCAAGCCAGAAATTCTCTGGAAGCAATGGCTGAACTGATTAATACGATTACCGATCCTGTGCCATTTCTGAAGAGTAAGTTATTCCTAAAAAGTCAGACTAAATACACTCATTGTTTTACTGTAATTTATAGACTTTATTTATTGCTGATTATTTAATTTAATAGGACTAAAAGTTCTAAAGATTTTGCAGCGGGGTGACTCTAGAACCTCAGACCTGTCTTGTCGAGCAATTTTTCTCAAAATGGATGCTTTAAAATGTCTGAAATTGGTTGGAAGGTTTCCTCATGTAAGAATTGATTGACTTAATCACTTAACTATTACCCCCAACATTTTTGGAAGAATAAAATCAATTCAATTCTTTTTTCAGATTTCTGAGCCAGTAATCAGAGAAATGAAAGAAAAGTTTAGGGTTGAGTTTGAGGAGGATGATTGGTACCGAACTGAACTCAGAAATTGATTAGAATGTCTTAATCTTTTAAATAATAAATGGACATCACGTTTTTTTTTGAAATTTTGAATATTGTTTCAATGTTTTAATGCTACTTTTGTAATGGTTGATTTACATCCTGCTTGCAAACATGACGTAAATCATTAATCTGCAAATAAATTTGAAAAAAAATGCGTTTATAATAATAAGTACTACAAAAAAATTTTTATATGACAAAAACCTACTCTAATATCACCAGCAAAAAGCACGTAATTACAATTGTTATCAGTCCTACACGACCGCAAGTGCAAAGTGGAAAAATTATGCTTATCTTATCAACTTATCACTTACATGAGCCCGATTGCTGTGTGCATAGATGAACGGGGACCAAGATGGATCTGCCACTGCCAGTACCAATACAAAAAGCTTGAATTTCAGCAGCAGTCTACTATCTACATACACAAATTAGTTAAGAGGAGGATAAATTTCTGTTAGGTTTCTAGAGACAAAAACTATGGCGGGGGAAAGGGAGTTTGTGGAGAAGGCTGTGGATTCACCTTCAAAATGTAGAAATGGACTTCTTCTACAGGATCAAGGGGAAAATCCTAGACATCCGTTGCTTAACGAAGATGTAAGTTGGAGTTTGAATTGTGCTCAATATCAACTTGTGTGTTTAACAATTACCGTGTTACCTATATCTGCTTATCATTTTAGATCCTAGTGGAAATCCTGCGCTACTTGAACTTTGAACCCCTGAAGCAGTCTCGTCTTGTCAACTCCCTATGGAATCTTGTGTGTACTCGAATACTTTCTCCGAATTGTCAGTCGATTGACTTTTTGGGTCCGTATAATTCACAACGCTGTACAACAGGAAAGGGAATTGTTGACATGGGCAGGCTTGTCACTTTACTAAACACCAGTTGGAATTTTCCCTGCAAAAAGTTTAGCGTAGATTGCGACATTAACACTATTCCTGAGGAGGAGCAGATTGTTGCGTCATTTTTCCAATTGGTGGGACCCTTTGCAACCGAACTAAAGATTGAAAATAGTGGTAAACCGCTTAGTCAATTACTTATGGGACCAAAACCTCAAGATATTGAGTACCAGTGTCTGAAGACTTTCGCCATGTGTACTACAGAAGCGATGTCTTTGGGGAATCTAGACTTCTTTAAAACAATTCTGAATCATGCTCCAAATCTCCGCTGTCTTGAGCTGCGAGCCTATTATGATAAAGATGCCAAAGTACTAACTGCCATGGTATCTCTGTTGGAACATGTTAACTGTTCCAAAATACGGGAATTTTCTTTTTGCGGGGGTATTCGAGATGAGCATCTTTACAGAATTGTGGAATTGGGAATGGTAAAGCTAGAAAAATTGCAAATACATATTACTTTTACTCGAAAGTATCCCAGGGTGACTTCTGAGAGTTTGCAAAACTTTCTGAGTAGTCAGAGTGAAAGCTTGGAAAGGCTTCATCTGGAAGGCTTCCAAATGACAGGGCGCATAGTTTTGGAGCTACCCCGCTTGCCAAAGCTGAAAAAGTTGACAGTGGAGGTATCCAGCGATCCAGGAATTGATCCAATTCCAAAAATGTCATTTTTGAATTTTTGCTATAATCGACAGTTTCCGGTGCTAAAGAGCTTATCATTTGTTGGAACTGTTACAAAAAATCTAGAAGAGTTTCTAAAGAATAGTATAAAGCCTGTAGAAACAGTGGAAGAGCTGGAGTTACCAATAGACTTGAGAAATCCCGAATTAGTTAGCAATGTAGCGCGAATTTTTACCAAACTTAGAAAATTGAAGGTACCTAGTCGCTTTTCCGTACTAAGCGCAGTTTACCAGGCGTTTGAAAGCTTGGACGAGTTGACGCTGGTCTCCCATGGAGTGAGACGTTTTGATTCGATTGACTTAGTACTGACAGGATTCTCTGACGCGGAATGCCAAGAGGCTCCAGACTCTCCTGAACTAATGAATGAACTGATTAATAGAAACATCAGCCCTGAGCCTTTTTTGAATAGTAAGTTAAATTATGAATTTGTACTTTACTGGCGCTTTACTAAAGACTTTAATTAATATTTTGTTGATTTTGTTAGAACTGAAGGTTCTAAAAATTATGCAAGTGTTTGAATACTCACAAGATGTGGGATTCACGGACCTTTCTTGTCGAGTAATCTTACTCAAACTGAATGCTCTAAAATTTCTTAAATTGATTGGAACTGAAACTTTCTCTGAGGTAAAAATCCTATCTTATTATTACCCAACGTTTTTAGAAGAATAAGGCTTTAAAACTAAGTATTAAAAATATTATATTTTCATTTCAGATTACTGAGCCTGTAATCCAGGAAATGAGAGAGAAATTTCGAGTTGAGTTAGTAAAATTCAGAGATGATGATTGGTAGCTGCGTGTGAAGTAAAACTGTTTATGACATTGGATTTGGATGAATAATTCTTTCATAATTTTTTTCATTATATGTTTAAAATGCTGTATATATGTAAAGAAATCAAAACTAGATAAACCGAATGAGTAGTACTCATTGAGTACAAAATTTTGAGCATAAAATTGTCAATCATAAAGCTTTTTACTTAATTATTAATCTGTAACTAGGTACAGAAGAAATGTGCATAATTGATAAAAATAAAACTAAATCCTAAACACTATACTAAGTTTCTGACTGAGAGCATGTTAATTAAGGTAGCATTTGTAATTACAATTGCAGTTTTAATCAATCGCCAACGGTTTTGTAGATTCTGTGCTAAGTGCTGCAGGGTGCAGGGAGGATATCCTATGCTCCAGGGCTGCCGTTTCATAATCATGATATCGTCTAATGACGTGCATTGCTGAGTGGATTGTGGATGCAGAGCTGAGTGAAAGTCAGTTTTTCATTGTGAAGTGAGTCCAGACTCTGGGTTCCAATTCCAGGAGTCCAGCAGAGCTATTCAGCTTGTGTGGTTTCTGTCAGATGTGGTGAATTTGATGGGCTTAATCCCTACTCTTGTAGAGTGGTACCGGTACGGATTTGAAGGATTATTTTGTAGTTAACCTAACCTTAGGAGAAGCAGGTCAGTTAAAGCTAAATAATTAACCAGTAGACTTTACAGCCAAATTTCCTGTTCAGTTAGTTGGCTTTGTAGAGGTGACAACCGTGGCAGGGAAGATGGAGATGGAGGAAACCGGGGATTCACCTATAGACAGTGGAGGTGGCACTGGCACAGAAGATGAGGAAGGAGGAATCGCCGTTATAAATCCTTTGCTTAATGAAGATGTGAGTTGGAATTTTGGATTTGTGATTTAATTGAAGGTTTTGCTTCATTGCAATTGTGACAAGTGAGGTTACTCATATGAGGTATTTATTAATCTCCTTGTATTAATTCAGATTCTGGAGGTGATCCTAGGCTACCTAGACTTTAAAACCCTGAAGAAATACCGGCTTGTCAATTCCTTGTGGAACCTAGTCAGCAATCGCGTACTGGCTCCAGCCTGTCCCCCCATTCATTTCGTTGGCCCTGAAATGTGCAACTGGAAACCCAGATTCCGGGGAATTGCTCAAATGAGCAAACTTATCAGCCTCCTAGACACCAGTTGGAACTTTCCTTGTACCAAATTCATCTTGGACACCGATCTAACATCCAGTCCAGAAGAGGAAAGCATTCTGAAGTCATTTCTGAGCAAGGTGGCTCCCTGGATAACTCACTTGCACCTAAATAATAACTGCATTTCCATTTCCTCTGGGTTTAAGCTTAGTGGGAATATACAGTTTAACAGTCTGAAGTCCTTTAAATTTACATATATCTCTCAATTCGTAGAAGACATCGGATCCGTAATTAAGTCAGTAAAGTGGATTTTAAC
Source organism: Entomobrya proxima (assembly GCA_029691765.1). NCBI lineage: Eukaryota > Metazoa > Arthropoda > Collembola > Entomobryomorpha > Entomobryidae > Entomobrya > Entomobrya proxima. Next base: position 30,561,527 of record CM056172.1, read on the forward strand.
GAATTCCCCCAATCTTGAGACCCTCCACTTTGTTTCCTTCAAGGGAATATTGCAGTCAGGACCAGACGGGACGCCGGGATCGGAGGAGTTGATGGTTATTGCGTTCAACACGTTTCTAGAATCGGTCCCGTCCTGTTCCAAAATTCGCAATTTTACTCTGCGTGCAGATCTTGATGACAATAATCTGAACAAAATTGTAGAAGTGGGATTAGTTAATCTGAAGACTTTGCACATTGCACTTGGACCAGACAGCAGAATAACTCCAACTTGCTTACAGAATCTTTTGGAACTTCAAAGTGGCTCCTTGAAAAGTCTGGTTTTACACGGTCAACCTTTTCAGCCCAGCATAACCCTTGAATTGCCTTGTATACCGAACCTGAAAAGCTTGGCGATTGGATCTGGTCAAAATTTTAACCAGTTTGAAAATTCATCCGGACCATCCATAAGCTACTCTGGTTTGATAAACTATGCCAAGCAGTTTCCAAACCTGAAGCGGTTATCATTTTGGAATGCGCATGTGGCAAATTTGGAGGAGTTTTTAGGGACTGGAGAACCTCCTGTGGAAACGGTGGAAGATCTAGAGCTTCCAGGAAAATTGCAGGATGCTAGGTTGATTTTTCAATTGGCTAGGATTTTTCCCCAGGTGAAGAAACTCAAGGTGGCCACTCGGATTGATGCGATGAATGCGGTGTATCAGACCTTTGAAAATGTGGAGGAATTAACGTTGGTCTATGGAAAAAGGGAGTTTCATTCGGTGGATCAAGTTCTGACGGGATATTCGGGAGAGGAATGTGAGCAGATTCAGGGCTTGAGTGAGCGTTTGTTTGAGATGGTGAGTAGGAGTACGGAACCTGTGCCATTTCTACAAAGTAAGTTTCTAAAATGGCTTAAAAAGTACATAAATCTAAAGTTTCGATGGTGATTTTAATTATTGCTTTTGTTTAATTATTAATTTTTAGGACTGAAAGTGCTGAGAATTGTGAGAATAGAGAATTGCGACAATGATCACGAAACAACGACGGATGTTTCCTGTCGAATGATTCTACTCAAGATGAGGGCCCTTACTTGTTTGGACTTTGGGGGGAGAAGCCCTGCTTTGGTACAGTAAATCATGCTTTTTCCAAGGCATTTTAATAAATAAATAAAAAATATGGCACTTTATTTAGGGAAACATGAGTTTTAAAATAACAATAAACATGAAAATAGATTATAATTGATGTATTTCGTCCATAGGGACTAAATTAGGAAGAGTCCCTCGGATACACGCGGCGTTTCCTCTTTGTATAGCTAGGGAGATCCGTTGGTAGAGGTAATGTTTAGCTTTGGGGTCACCACTATCGGAGTTCATGCAGTTTCCAATCGTATCAAAGAAACTTTTTGCTTCCTCACACCAAGGTCCAAGCGTTTCAAAAGCTAGGCCTTTAAACAAAAAGTTGGCAGTTTTCAAGCATTCATATTTGGCGTGCTTATCTTTACAAGCGGCTTCAGCTGCGGATCCGGCAGCAATGCTGGTCCGGGAAAGATAAGAAGTGGCCAAGGTATCAACACAGGTGACATCCCATATTAGTCTTTGTCCTTTCGACCAAGAAACTAATGTAACACCGTCAGGACGCTTACCATCCGAGCGGGAGAGGCCAGGGGGTTCGAGTGATGAGTGAACATTTATCGAAGCTAGTGATCGTTGAACTAGTCTGTTCAGTTCTTGATGCCGTGAAAATCTGCCTTTAGCCCTTGGACAGCTTAGACCATGCACACCAGTTTCGGTAACTTTGGCTCCGCAATCGCAGACATGATTAGTATACATTTTACATCCCAGACGGAGACCAACGCAGGTTTGGAATACTTGATTGTCTAAAAGGGTGCCGATATTTTTGGAAGGAATTGCATGTAGCCACGCTCCTGACTCTCTGCATTGTAGCGCTTGAAATCTAGCTGAGTCTATTTCTGAGTGGAAATCAAGATTTTCAATCGATTTAGAGATAACCATGTTGTCCCAGTTCCGCTGTGTGGTGGTAATTGGTGGTAATGGAATAACTTCATCTTGGAATTGTGCAAGCCAAGCATTCACTGCTTCCTCTTGCAGGTGTATCGGAAAGTCGGTCTCCTGTAAAGAAAGAATTGGAGAGACTAACTTCTGAACAGCATGCACAGAAGAAAGGAAGGCAGGGAGGCACAAGTCTGAGATTTTTCTTATCCCTAGTCCACCAAAACGGATAGGCAGTGTTGCTTGATTCCATTGCGGTATATCTAGTTGAACATTGAGTATGGTTTCCAGACTTGTTTTAAGCGAAAGGTCAAGAGCATTAACTATGTCTGGGAATTTCCAGAAAGGGGTGGTCCTCATTAAGAAATTGAACTTTGGCACGAACAAGCAGTTCTTGATGAGCGTATATGCTACATGGGAGTTAAGTGCACCACACCGGTCTAGCAGTCTCTGCATCATTTGAAGTTTGTCTTGCATGTGTAATACAAATCCCTCTTCAAATATGGGTGCACCAAGAATACAGAGGCTGGATTTGGAAACGACTTTAATTCCCGGAGCTATAGACTGAAAGGACCTTAGGACATCATTGTCGACATCAGTTTGAATAAAAAATAGTTCACATTTGTCAGGATTAATTTCTAAGCCTATCTCTTTGGAAAGATGAATAAGCTTTTGGAAATCTTCTAAAACTTTTTCCGGGTGGTCAGCTAAGGTTGCGTCATCCATATACCACAAGTTTAATTCCGAATTCATAGACTTAACGATGGGATGAACGGTCAAACTAAAACACATTGGGCCACATGGATCACCTTGCTGGGCTCCGACCTCGGAAGGTATTACGTTTTGTCCAAATAAAAGGTTGGTTGGATTTCTATAACATTGATAAAGGAATGGGTACAGTTCTGGAGTTTTATCTTTTGCTTCCTTCAACATTGTGTCTCGTTCTGGGGAATTGAACGCGTTTCTGTAGTCGATTTTCAGTAAAGCTTTTCCTATATTATTAGGGTCTTGTACATAAGTTCTTATTGTGTGGATAACAGTTTCGCAGCCGAGCTTTGTTGCGACCCCAAACTGATTAGGTTGGAAATACTTATTTAGTGGATCCCGGAGAAGCCAGCATGCAACTTTAGCAGTGAGTCTACGGAGAGTGTTGCCGACTGCTATTGGACGTATTCCTCCATCTTTTTTAATAAGGGCACACAATGCTGCACCGTAGAAAACCGACACAATCTCTTGTGGAAGTTGACCGCGCAGGAGAAAGTTACAAAACTTTGTTAGGGCCGTTAATAGCCTGGTTCCAGCTTCACCTGCAGATTTAGAGATCATGTCCTTGAGATGTTGAGGACGCATTCCATCTGGGCCAGGTGCTGATCCAGCGGGAAAGGAGTTGATTCCTTGTCTAACCTTTTCTTCTGTAAACTGCATGCAATTATCATCTTCAATTTCTGCTTCAGGAAAATTAAGATCTCGGGAAGATGAGGGATGCTTCAGTTTTAGCTTCTCAAGCGTGGTATTGTCAAATGGAGCTAGACTATCGTCCGAGCTTAGGTGTCTTACAGCTCCTGGAATATCGCTGTCTCCTACTTTAGCTTCAACTGTTTTTATGTATGAAGCCTTTCCATGAGGTTTACTAGGTGGCGGTCTGGAGTCGGAAAGCATAAATGAGTTTATGTTCTGTTTAATGACGGTAGTGATTGAACCTTTCTTTGTAGTAGGAGGGAGATGAAGTGCTTTATAAGAAAACATCAAAAGGTCTTCGAATGAGGATAGGCTTTGTTCTTCAATACATCTTTCCAATACTCCACAGAGTTTGTCGGCAGCGAGGAATCGAGCAGCTTTAGGAATTCTACGAATAGTTTTTATATTCTGCTTGGCTGAAGCAAGGGCTTCGCTGAGGGACGAAGGTGTGATTTCGGGAAGCGGTTGAATGTCCTGATTTTCATGGTATTTTTTAAGATGAATGTCAAGTCTGTGGTTGTCCTTGAATGTTCTTGTCGGACTGAATGGGCAAGCTATTCTCACTGCAGGGGTAAGAGAGTTTGGTGGTTGAGTGGAAGGGGACGAAAGGGTAGCTAAGTCGTTGAGACAATCTTGACATATCCAAAAATTGCAGGATTCGGAGAGTATCTTGAACTCATGGTAGGGGAGCTTAAGGCATGATCGATGGTACCATGTTTCACAACGGCAGCACTCGATCATGGGGGCCTTGTTTGACCTGTCATTACAGTTGCAGTATTTCTGGCGAGGCATTTCAACGGGAGCCTATGGAAAATGAATACATTTGGTGGCCAGTATCTTTGGGGGCCAACAACAGAATACACATATGCTATCTTCGGAGGGCATATACTATGAGATTAATCACTTATCTTTGCTGGCTAAGTGAAGTTGCCTCTGTTTTTTAAATCTCAGGTTATCTGCGGGATTATCCACGCTGTTCGATCAAGTTCTTCGCATCCAGTAAATGTGTTTTGTGTTTTTAAATAGTTTATTAAATTAAGAAAGAAAAAATACAACGTGTTGGTTCATTACAGTCCTCTTCAAATAAATTCATTATACATAATTCGGAGAAAATAAAATGAATACAAAAAATATTTAGCTCTAATTTTAAATCAATTATAAAAAATTATTATGCTCAAGCAATTAATTGCTAATTGATTATAACCATTTTGTGAATTTACCTAATTACAGGTTAGCGGTCAAGTAATCCAAGAAATGAGGCAGAAATTTAGAGTACTGTGCACGAAGGATGATGATGAAGCGTTATGGAATGCTTAAAGAAGTTAATAATTGTGATAAGAAGTATTTGATTTCAGTGATTAAAACTGGGCTCACAATCATTATTAATCTGAATTTATTATTGCTTTGGGATTGTAAGTTAAGTTACTAGTTAAAGTTTAATGCAAAATTGTCGCGGAATACTAGTTGATTGTGTAATGCATAATAGATTGATTGAGATTCTCAAAACTTACTTATTTTCTTGATAACTATGATTATTAGTCAGCCTTAACACCTATGTTTCTGTTCCTAGAAAAATCATGTCTTACGATTATTTAATTCTATTTCGATTTATAAACGATTTCATAAATTATAGCGTTTGTACAAGTTTGTAGCAATACCTCTACCCAGAATACAGAGAACTGATTTTTGTACAATGAAAAAATAAATTATCCAAATTAATCTATTCAACCATTGTCTTTTGAACTATTCATTTAAAAAGTACGGAAAACCGGATGATTGTCCATGAGCCCCAATTCCTCCCCCACCACCACCTCCCATTCCTGTCATTGTAGAAGTTCCCGCACCACCACTACCCAAAGGATCCCCTTGCTGACCTCCACTAAATTCATCCATAAACTGCTCATTACTATAATCCATCCTTTCCTGACCACTACATCCCGGAAATCCCGAATTTCTTGGTGTCCACCCCATAAACTTATCCGGATGCGTTCTCCGATAATTGTTCAACCAAGTACTTAACTTTTCCCTTTTCGGAGGTGGCAAGCCCTTCACTTGAAACTTGAGAATGATATCCGTCGTGCTAAACACCTTATCGTCCACACACTCCATGACATACTTTTTCTGTTCGGGGGTCAACCCATGAACACCAGATCTTCTGTGATTGGCATGTTCCATCCCATTATTCATCCAAATGTAATCTCCATCCGTAAGAATTTTCTTTCTTAACAAAGCTGGACACTTGTAGCCCCCAATGGCACAGTAAAACTGGGGATTTGGAAGATTCAGATCTGCTCTTAGGGGTCGCCATTCTGTTTTTAAGATGTCTTCAGTTACTGGAAATTGATGCACTTGCCACTGTTGACGGTTATAAGTAGAAGGACGATTTCGTTTTGATACTCGTTCCTGAGGAGGATTGTTACAAGCACTGAATTCCCAACTGGCATTGGCGTTGTCATTTTTATTCCGGTCTAGGTCTTGATCACTGGAATCCTGGTGGTCACTCACATTCTCGTCGATAAAGTCCTGAGGCTCCATTTTGTACGGGTAACCGTCATAACTGATGTCTTCCTCTTGATCCTGTGGTACAGGAATTTGAGCGGAAGGATTTTCGGATGAACTTGTGGAAGCCAAGTTTTGAGGTGTAATCCCTTCAATTTGAAATAATCTACCAATTTCCATAAAATCGGACATCAGATCCACCGGAAGATTCACCTCCCCCGTGTAAATAAACTGGAGAAGGTGCTTGAGCACAGGGGTCTTTACATTGGCCAGGATAACCACTGCAGGGCCGTCTTTCATTTTTTGGCTTTTTGTTTGGCTTATCTTTAAAAAATAAATCACCAAATTATTATCTAAATTCTAGATGATAAGTAGGTTATCTAAAGGTTATCTTAAGGCACCTTCCACAACAAGTCCTGAAAGTAGGGACTGCACAAACTGAGCACCATTTTGTGCGCCTCCAAACAGCCGCCATCACTGCTGAACAGGACCACATCGGGTTGGAGACCAGTGCCAAGGCCCTGCGAGGTGCTGTACAAGGACCTGAGCTGCTGAAGTACCCGGGTGCCCTGCTGGTTCCACCGGATGGGGTGGAAGGCACTGCACATTCCATCTTGTCTTCTTCCACTCATCTTTTTAAAATGACCTTATTTCTTGGATCAAAATAGCTGAAAATTTGTACTGAATAAGTTTAAGAGTTAGGTTATCTTTTGGTTAGGTTAGGATAACCTGAGATGCTTTAGTGAATATTTTTAAAATATATTAATCAGTTGTTTTAGGGATTTTTTGGGATGTCAAATGACAGCGTAGTTGGCGCTAGACAATTATAAAATGTGGGGCTGGCTAAGGAAGTTGCTATGCGCAGGAAAATACCAAGTTTTTGTCTTTGTTTCGCTTGGGTTTCGGTTTGGATTTCATGCTGAAATTAGTATTAAAACGTGAAATAGGTTTCAATTGTGTTAGTGATTTAATAAATTATCTGAATTTTTGGTTAACTGAGGTTTTACATAAATTGGTTTAAAATATTTTGTATAACATTTTGTATAAAGTTGAGTAGCAAAAACGGTGATTAATGCACTTGTTCACTAGATACTAGATATATAGGTAATAGATATTTGTAATAACTGTGATAACAAAATAAATAATTAAGTAAAAGTTAGATAGTTTAATTTTGTGGGTTGTGTAGTTTTAAATTGTAAAAAATTGTTTGGAATTAGTAACTTTTTAAAAGAAACTGATGCCTTTGGATAGTCTAGTCGTCATCGCTGTCCGGATTCCTGATGGAGGTGACCACCTTGTTGAGTCTCTCTTGGGCTGATTTTACTGCTTTCTGGACGTCAGATCCGTCATAGCGTTCCCGAATGCTGTTAACGCCAGAGGATACTGCACCGGAAACTGTGTTAAAGTGCTCGGAGGCTCGTTCCCGGACGGTGTCTAGGGCGTCAGAGCCCCAGTTTCGGATGGAGTCCCAGGTTGATTCACGTTTCTGGATGATCTAAAAAAATTTAAAGAAAGAGAAAGAAAATATTTTCATTAAATTTTTAGTTCTGGTATTTTAAAAATTTGGCTTTGTTAAAGTCAATTTTATAATCTAATTTGGCTAATAGTGATGACTGATGACTAATAAGACTTACATGACGTGCCGAAACTTGAGAACAGATCAGCAACGTAACAAAAATCACGCACTTTGTAGTAGCTCCAGCCATTTTTATGTTTGTACAATTTATTTTTAATAACTGCAAATGTAACAACTCGGACAAACGTTAAACCCCAAATGATGCAACACACAGCTTGTGTCCTTGTATTTATGTTAACTTGGAAGAAGAAGCTATTAAATCGCGTTTTTTATGTTGCTGGCTTTATATAATATTGAGACGAAAGGATGCAAAGTAAACTTCTTTTATTACACAAGCCGACAAGCCCAGCTTTAATAAATGGTATAAATGGTAGCATTTGTTGTCACAGTGGAAAATTGTGGACTGCGGATGGGGTATGGGATCACTGGAACTTTGAGCCTGCTATCTGTAAAGTCTTACAAGTTGTTAAAAGGTATGTATTTCTGTACATTATTGGTTTGGTATACCCAAGTGTATTCAACTTTTGCTTTAAGAAAATTTCTCTTCAAACAAAGTTGAATGAATAGACTGAGCATGTCAGTCAGTAAAGCACAGAGATAAAAATAAATGCACGTATTCTTAGAAAGAATGTTCATGCAAAGCGTAGTTTGCTCTGATAGTATGGTTGCTGACTCAATTGAATACCCAGAATTTAAGGAAATAATATTATGAGATACTGGGTAGCGTAGTAGCGTCAATGCTTATGAAAACCTGCTTATTTTTTTGTTAAACAAAATATTTAATGAATAAAAGTCTTAGACAAAACATTCGTGTGAGTTTGATAGGCATGGCGTGGTAAAACTCACGTAAAACATAATGTTTGCCTAGTTTGTTTGCATTTACTATCTATTATTAAAATTGAAAGAAAATACCCAGGAAATGGAATGACATGCATCAGAGCTTTTTTTGTGGTTTTTACTCATTTACAAAGAACAATTACAAATTGCAGATGTATAACCTAATTTGATACGGAGTAGCTTTTTTCTTTGTTTTATGTCACGAAACTCCCACAATGTCTTGAGGGATGCCGCAACATCCTTTCATTTTTGCTGGAGAGATTTTTAAGCAAAAAAGCATTTTCGGATATGGCATATTATACAGATGTCAAGTATAACAAGCCACAATGGTAATGAGTAGGCAAAAATGCAAGTGAAATTTTATGCAGGTTTTATTTGCTACTTAAGCTTGCAAATTGTAAAGTCTATAAGTCTCAAAATACCCAAAATGTGATACGCATCATTAACCATAATGTTAAAACCATTTAAGCGTGTAGGGCGAACATAAGTCAATACTTGGCTACGAATAAGTCAAAAGTCCGAAGTGGTTTAATGAAAAACACAACATCCGGAATGACGCATTTTCACCTTAGAAAACTACAATGACATAAAAACCAAGACGACAACATGATTGTTTTTGCTCTGAATTTTCTATATCCACCTATGTCCAGTTTTTTGGAGGATTCAAAGCAACAAGATGACACATCATGCAGAAAGTGGGAGCACAGTTTTGTCAAGCAACTAAAACATAAAACTCGTGCTTTTTTCAATTTCGTCGTAGTAATGTTAAGATTGATAAGAAAGGTTAAGTTAAAGTCATGCAAGAAAACAAGATGGTAAATAAATTAGGTTCTGGTCACTTTTTATGTTATGCACTTTCTTGTGTGTATATATTACGTCATTGCCAACAGCCAGTGCAGTTGCATATAATAATAATAATAATAAGTTGGGTTTTATTGTCCAGTTTTCCTCAAGAGAGGTAAATTACAACAAGACAAGGAATTTTTTAGTAGGTACAGATTATATAAAGAGCATATTATGCCAAAATGTTGAGAATAAAAATGTTAATACAATAACTGCTTACAATACAATAAAATGCTTATTCGGATAATTCATCATTGTCAAGAAATTCTTTACATTGAAGTTCAAGTAAATATGAATACAGATTACGTTTAAATAAAGATAAGTGTTCAATTGATTCCTTATTGAGCGAGTCAGGTTGTTGTAACCATAGAATGACTGACCTGAATGACCATATAACGACAAAGCATAAATATTTTACACGTTATTCTTTTCAACGCTGCAATCGTAAGGCCAAAATTGAAAACAAATCGTAAACCATGAGTAAACCGTAGTGTATCAATACGTATATCTAGCCATGCCTTCAAAGTGTGTGAAAAATCACAAAAATTATCAAAAAGGATTTTAATAATGTACAATTTTAATTACGAAGCAGGAATACATTTACATTTTACTTCCCACATTAACATTTTCAATTACCACTGGTAATTTACCAGTACTCTTGAATAATTTTAGTCTACTTACATATTACAAAAATAAAAGATTTTCAAGGCTAACTAACATGTTACTCAATAGTAAATCGAGTAACAGTATTTTTGCAAGCGTGGTTATAAGACTGAAAACACTCATAAGATGGTTTTCAATTATTCACCCTTTATTAGTTTATTCCTGATGGTCCCGCCTAGCCCTCCTATCCCTCCTATCCCTCTCGCTCATAACAGACTCGTAAAACAGCTTCCCAAACAGGATCATAAATGTGCCGTAAACTATATTAAAGGCACGAATGGAAACGGAATACCGGATGCAGTCGTAACCGTTTTCTGAAAGTAATCACAAGAAAAATGTAAACATTAGTGATGTAATAACTCAAATAATCAACATTTTGAAATTTGATTGCTTTGGTGGTGATGTCTTACGTTGCAAATAAAGCGATATCATGTTGACAGTGAATCCAATAATCATTTGAGCTAGCTGTAGTGTTGTAAGACAATTTGCAACTCCGCGAGGAATTCTAACTCCGATTGTCTAAAATTTTCAAACAAAAAATATGTTATTTCACATATTTGCAATAAGTCTTTAATTTATTTGCTAAGCCACTTGTTGATGTGAACTGAGATTTGATTTTGTGACCTACCTTAAGAGCAAAGTACGGATACATAAGCGTGTGAACTCCATAGTTTAGAACACCGTACTGAAACAACAAAGCAAATCATAAATTACTCATTTAATCAAAGTTGAAAGTGTTTAAAAGTTTCATTAAACTGTAGGAAATTGAAAAGGGTTCTTACCCAGCGAACAATAGGTTCAACCAATGGAGCTGTTTAAAGTTTTAAAGACAAAAAAAATTAAAAACATTTTAACATTCATTGTAAGTTACAATTTGTAACAGCTAACATCATCATTTAAAAAATGAATGTAGCTTACCAACTGTCCATACTACCCACAAAGTTACTAAATGATGATACCTGAAACAAAAACGATAAATTACATATTTTTTTGAAATTGTAAGAATTAAATGTTATAGCTGCATTTTGATACGAAAAATTGACAACTCTTCTCAGTTTGCCCTACACAACTTACCACTGCAAGAAGATCAACGGACGCTTTCTCAACACAATAAAAACTGTGTCCCCAAGCTCCACATATTTTGAAAAGGCAAACAGCATTCTGAAATATTCAGAGAGTTTATTAGATTTTCAAAAATTTCAAGTTTGATTTATACTGCATATAATAATGTGTTGCTATATTACGCCCAGTAAGCTGAAGGCACATTGATTCCTTTCCTGAAAATTAAAAATATTGCGTGTGTTACTTCAAATTTCATTGATTCTGTCAATTTGTTATCAATAAAAGATTTCAAATCTTTCTAAATAGTAACTTACTTGAGGCAGATACTGTTATAGAACCCATTCGGTCGGCTGAGCACATCAAGAAACTCTGGTCCAGTACGCCACAACCCAATCATGGAAAATATGCCTAAAGCCATGTTCCAGCAAAATAGAGGCCCCTTGAGCTCATACGCCGGCCTATTTTTCATATAGGCCTTTAGTCCAAATATTGTGAGAAGATATATTGCTCCCACATAGTAACATAACTTCCAGTAGTCTTCAAAAAACTTGTACCAGTAGAAGGGGTCCAGTCTTTCAAATTCGAAACTTTCAAAAGCTGGTGGGTCATCCAGATCCCAGCCAAATGGACGACTGGCAACAAGCGCAGAATAGTTATAGGATTTCATGTCAATAATGAATCAATCTCACGAAAATGGTAACAAACAAGTGCAACGATAATTTGGGGTATTTAGGTTAACAGTTTCCGGTTCTGCTAATTAATATTTTATAAAGTAACTTTGGTTTATATTGAAAATTAACGACCAAACAGATTTTTTTGTGATTTATGCAACTACTTATTAGGTTTGGCCGCAACAGAATGTCACAAGACTAGCTGCTTAATTTTTGCTTTTTTCAATGGATTGCCTACCAATGCCATTTGAAAAGTGATAAAACTTGCAGAGACAAATAAACAATTACAACCAGAAAATTTGTAAGTACACAGTTTTACGGTTGTTGTACTAACGAATTTGTAAAGCATTAAGGGATAGCTGCAACTTGGTTTCAAAGTAAAACAAGGGAAAATTTTTAAATTGGAGGATACTAAAAATCTGGTTTTAACGATTGGAAATGAAACGGGTTTTTAGGGTTTATAATTTTGAATGAAAGAGAGCCTTATTTTTAGACAGGATATTGCTCCCACATCGTTTGCTGCATTTTGTGAGTTGGGGAGTTGGGATTATAAAGAATGGCTTGGTTGTCTGCGCCGTTCCCTACTTTTATAATAAGGCCAGGGCTCTTTTAAAATCTCAAAAAAGGGTTAGCCATACACTTGCATGTTAAATGCTTAGAAGGGTTTTAGGTGCAGGTGAAATGCATTTTCGAAGGTCCTTTCAGGTCTGGAGACTTAGATGAGGAAGTAAAGTAAAGTATGGTGTATGAATGTAGTTGGGATTTTCAAAAATATTTATAACATAGTAGCCTTTATTCTTCTAAATGAAAGTGTTGATACTTTACGACTTGTGCATTCAGGCATGTATACCCTATGAAGTATGGATAGGGCTATTGTTTCAATTGTCCGAAACCTTCACACCGAGAGAAAAACTGCAAGGGGATTGTTCTTTGTAATATCAATTTGTGTGCATATTAGAAAATGCTTACTTGAAGCTGTGAAGTCATGAGAATACAATTTTGCTAACAAAACTTAAATAAGCACGACGACAAACCATTTTATTGTTTCTAACTTGAATTCAATACCGAAAAAACCATGTTGGTAAAGTAGCGTCCAATAAATAAATAATGTAATTCGTTTGACATTGCAACTTTACTTATTGGTAATTAGAATAAAAAGATGATGTAGAATTCAAATGTTTAGAATTCTTAACTTATAAAACATTTATTACATGGAATTTGAAAACGTAACTAAAGTTTTGCCCTTTTTATTATGATTATCAAAAGTGCTACAGTTTATTTTGCATCATGTATAGTATTTCAATTTTCTTGGATACGCATAGAATGTGTGAACAGAGAAACGACGTGTTTGAAACTGTGAAAAAAATATCCCCTGTGATGTTGAGTTTCACTTCACTTCATTAATGAAAATATTTTACATTTATGAATGCAATCATACCTGTTCACATAAAACTCATCAATGAGCTTCCAGTGATCACCCTATGAAATGCACTTTTCCTCATTTTCTCATTTATGTTTTTCTGTATTAGTTGGAATGCTTCCTATCTTGTTGACAACCGACAAAGTTAAATGACCTTTGATCAAGGTTCTAGGGATCACTTAAATTTATGAACCCAGTACCATTTTTCGTTTCACTAGCATAAATAGCTCTTTTTACTTTTCTACCTGTTTGTTACAGGAGAACGCACAAGGACAAAGAAAATTTCTCTTTCGGTTCCGACCATGTAGCTTTGATGCAATAGGTTAGACTAAATTTCACTAAGAAATGAATGATTTTTATGTCGGTGAATTTTCTGTACAACAGAATTTTAACCTACTATTGGTATGATAAATAGGAAATCTCTGAATCTAATAAGCACTTATAGTTGTTTATTTACAAATCTTCAAATCGATAATAATCTTTGTAATTTATGTATACAACGTAATTAAGCTAGTTTTTGTGGTAGGTTAGTGGTTGAAATTTTCCCAATAATCTAAATTACCCTACCTACATCAATTTGATAACTTTTTCATTTTGCGGTTGGCCTTCACAACAGAATCGTAAAACAACTTTCCAAATAGAAATATAAATGATCCATAGACAAGATTGAAAGCTTTAATAGATAGTGGATATCGCGCGCAGTTGTGTCCGATTTCTGTAAAAACCAAACGAAAGTGTTATTTCGTTTTTCTATTTTATACATATATCAATTTTCATGAAAGTCACTAGTTATGAGTTAAGATGCCGAAAACATACCTTGAAAATAAAGGGATGTCATGTTGACAGTAAAGCCGGTTATCATTTGTGCAAGCTGTGCAGTAGTAATCGTGTTTGCAATGTAGCGAGGAATTCGCACACCAATTGTCTGAAACACAACGTTATAAAAAAGTAGTTGCAGTAAAACGGCTATTTTTCTTCAGAAGCCTCTTGAAGAATAATGAAAGTATATGCAATAAGTTTATTCCAGTTACGTGGAATGCAAAGTACGGGTACATCAGGGAATGAACTCCATAGTTAAGTACTGCATACTGTAAAATGGTTACAAAAAAATATTTTAAAGGCAGCACATTTTTCGATACTATTTATTTGACAATATCGATAAGCTTACCCATCTACTAATTGGCTCAACAAAGGGAGCTGATGAAACAAGTAAATCATTATTTTGTTTTTATAGCAAAACCCAAATTCAAGATGTTTTAATGATTATCATACTAAATATGCTTTAACAAAAATAATTTACCAACAGTCCACACAACCCAAAGTGTCATAAGATGATGATACCTGTAAAATAAAAAAAATCGAGTTATCGCCACACACAAATATTTTCTATTACACAAAAATCCTATTAATTTGTAATCCGGGTTTTGTGGTTCTTATTTCAAACCTAACAATTTGTATGTGCTCAAAGCTCACTAAAAACCATAACATTTTGGCTTGATAGTAGTAATTTTCATAAAAAATTACATATTTTCTTAAAACGTACATGAAAAGTTGCACAAAACTCACCATTGCAAGAAAATCAAAGGGCGCTTTCTCAGCACAATAAACACGGTATCCCCCAGTTCCACAAATTTTGAAAAGGCAAACATCAATCTGGAAAATAAATTCATTATCGGTAAATTCACTACATAAATTTCTAAAGATCTAAAGATTTAACACAACTATTTTACTTACCCCCAAAAACCCGACGGAACGGTCGCTCTTTCTCTATAATTTGAAGACAATAACTGTAAAATTTTGATTAGACATTATATCGGTTTTAAACTATTTTTCATTTTTACTTAAACTATTGAAAAATGCAAGCAAACCTTACTTGAGACATATACTCGTGTAGAACCCATTAGGCAAGCTGAGAACCTTTAAAAAATCCGGTGCTATGCGCCAAAATCCAAGAATAGAAAATATCCCTAAGCTCATATTCCAGAAGAAGAGAACCCACTTCAGATCATAAGCTGGTCTATTTTTCATGTACTCTTTTAATCCAAATATAGTAATAAGGTAGATAACTCCTGCATAGTAACACCACATCCAGCTTTCTTCTAAAAACTTGTGCCAATAATACGGGTCCATGCGTTCAAACACAAAACTTTCGGTGAAAGGAGGATCCTGGAGTTCCCACCCAAAAGGTCGACGAAAAGATTTAATGTATTCGCTTTCGCTGAGATTCATTGTAAGTTTTACTAATGTTAGCAAAATGGATTAAGATGCGGAGCAGTTGTGTAGCACGTTAGCCCGACGCCTTGAAAATGAATCGATGTACACGTAAACCAAAACAATTTATCCCAGTACAGCGTTTATTATAATCTAAAAAACTATGTTTGCGCAAATGTATCACAAAATTTCCAGGTAAATGTTGCTCGCACGTGTCATTGAAGCAATAGCTTTAAACTTAACCACAAAATATTATTATAACTTTTGGCAAGAAAGATAACCAGGAAAAAAGTAAGAGTGAATTTTGCTTAATGCGTACAATTTGCATTCCTTCATTTGAAATGAATCCTTTTAACCGATGGTCCAGCACTGATGTTTCCAATAGGTCCTAAAATACCCCAAGGTCAGTTTTATGGGGTTAATACCCAAAATGACTTATCAAAGTTTATTTTAGAGTAGGTATGCAATTTTTCTGTTACGCAATGCAACAATTCCAACCTAAGCGTTATTGGTACTTCTGATTGGTAAGATCGATTTTAGTGATTTTTTTTCTTCATATTTCATATATTTGATAAGATGTTGATGTACTTCCATTTTTCTATTTCAATGAATCCAAATTACATGCCACACAACACGCAATTATATGTATTTTAGCAAAGTCAATTGAAATTGTAATATTTGCATGTTGTAGTGTAACCAAGCTTTTAAAATGGATTCAAAATAGTTTCATCGGTTGAAGAAAAATTGATGACGAGATTCATTCATTTTGCTGATAAATATATGTTCATAAGCATTGGTCAATTATTATGTAGCTCAAATTTTATTCAATGCAAAGGCCTTGATGGTATTGTCGAAGGTGAAAATTCGGTTAGTTGTTGTTGGATTGATTTGTTGTGATTGTTATGGCGGCTAACCAAGAATAGCATAAAATTCTTCTATTAAATTGATTTTATAAATTGATTGATTTGATTGATTCCGTTTATAAAATTGATTTTATAGAATGAACAAACACTTCATTTCAATTTTCAAATATTTCGTATTTACACTCCTGCAATGCAAATTATAAATTACATCGACATTGAATGTATCATGAATCATGAAAGATGAAAATGGTTTGTGAATAGCGATAGTACATGCTGTATTACTTATCGCATGAAATGTTAAATATGATCATACCAAATTTTATAATTTTATAATGCATTAACCATTACATACCAAACTTGAGGGAAAACAGAAGGAGTATCAAATTGGAGCATAATCGTCTATATGGATTTGGCATTTTACAAGTGAAATAAATTAAATTTATTGCTTTTCATTCTTATAGATAGCCATACACGATAAGTCCGGAAGACCTGCAGTTTTAATTTACAGCTTACACGTTTTCTTTTACGTTTTTCTTGCACCTTATTACTCATCAGAAATTGGAAAGGCCGGTAAATTGTGTTTGCATAAACATCTAGACTAGTCTAGATATTTTGATTATTAGTTTGCTGTATCAACTGCAAACATATTCCATAAGCGTTTAAAACGCACAGGCGTTTTGCATGAAAACCTGTAAGGTATTAAATATGTGCACTATTTTATTAGTATGAAAAGTGTAACAAGCATGAGGTGTATTTTTTATATTCTTTAGTTGTCCGTAAGTTAAAAGGGGCTGGCTAGTTTATGCGTGTATTTTGGCAAAATACATTAGGTTTGAACTGTCGCAAGTGTAGATAGAACGCAAGAGAGCTTGCCTTTTACAGCAAAAGTGGAAGCTTCAAGCTAATAGGTATGCAAAATGAATGGTGCACAATGCACTTTTCCGCATTTATACTTTACGACGTATGAATGCTTTTTCTTTAGACGTATGGTTGTATTGTCAACTTGAAAGTTAAGTGAACTTCACTCAAGGTTTTGGGGATCATGTACTACTTTCTAAGATTAGCAAAAATGAATACTGGTAAGGGTTTTTACATTATGTACCTACTTCAAAAGCGGAAAGCAATTCCACGATTTCTTGTACCTCATGTTTTTATTATAAAATTGTACTGAATTATGTTGATGTTTTTGATGTGGCGATTAATTTGCTAATTGTACTGATTTTGTTACAAAAATCAAAGATGCTCCCATTTTAGTTGTAGTAATAGAAAATTTGAACTGTGTATTATTTATTTACATGTTTTTACATCTGTACAATCTAGTCTTTCACTGTATGGCTAATAAAGCAAAATTATTGTGGTAAGTTGGTGGTTCAACAATTTCTCTGTAATAACCTGGATTACAAAAATCCATTAGTCTGTTTACAATGATTTCGTCTTTTTGCGGCTGGGCTTTACCACGGAGTCGTAAAACAGCTTTCCAAATAGGAACATGAACGTTCCATACACAATATTGAAGGCTTTAATAGACAGCGGATAGCGGACGCAGTTGTACCCGTTCTCTGTAAAATGGAAGAGATTGAAATTGCAATGGTTTTATCATTGATTTTCAATTTAATAAAATTGCTGGAAAAAATGATTTATGTATTTAAAAAAAACCCTTACGTTGAAGGTATAGAGAGATCATGTTAACAGAAAAACCTATTATCATTTGTGCAAGCTGCAAGGCGGTTATGGTGTTGGCAATCGATCGCGGGATTCGGACACCAATTGTCTGAAGGAATATAAAAACGTAAATTGTGTGAAAGAGGTGGACATTTCATAAGACATAGACATTAACATATAGTAAATCTGGACTAAATTTCACTTACCTTTAGTGCAAAGTACGGATACATCAGGGAATGAACTCCATAGTTTAGTACAGCGTACTGCAAAAAAGACATGGAGAAACATTGATTAAATATTTTATAGCAAACACATGAATAGCCATATTATAACCATAACCTTACCCATCTACTGATTGGTTCTACTAGAGGAGCTATTTAAAAAGAGTAAATAAAATCATTGTTATGATTGAATTTTTAAAGACCAAATGCACTATTTATATTGCTTTTATGTAAATAACTTACCAACAGTCCATACAACCCAGAGTGTGACGAGATGGTGATACCTGAAAAATCAAATTCGTTAAATTAGCTGATATGCATGCAATATGCTAGCGCATTAACAGAAACCTATATCGTTATTTGTCTTTAAAATATACACTAGTTGCGTTTTGACAAAGAGGTTTTTAGAAATACGCACAAATCCTGCAGTTAACATTTTTCAAACAGAATGTTTCTAAATCTCAATAAATGATACATTTTATTGGCATAAAAATTTACATGAAACTTACCACTGCAGAAATATCAAGGGACGCTTCCTCAACACAATAAACACTGTATCTCCCAGTTCCACGAATTTCGAAAAGGCAAACAGCATTCTGCAAAATAAATTCAATTGCACTATGCCAACTAACTACATCAAATAAAAATATCGGGGTAATACAAGACACAATGAGAGACTTACATCCAATACGCACACGGAATGTTGATTCCCTCCCTATAATTTAACAGATACGAACTGTAAGTTTTTGATTAGACAAAAATTTTGAATTCAAACTACTTTTCAATCCAAACTACAAATGCACAATCACTAACTACAACAAACTTACTTGAGACATATACTGTTGTAAAACCCATCCGGTTTGCCTAGCACGCTCACAAATTCTGGTGCTGTGCGACAGAATCCAAAAATGGAAAAGATTCCTAATCCCACATTCCACAAAAAGAGAGCCGACTTAAGTTCGTAAGCAGGCTTATTTTTCATGTACTCCTGTAATCCGAATATGGTAATCAGATAAATAACTACAGCATAGTTACACCACATCCAGCTCTCTTCTATCAATTTGTGCCAATAAAATGGGTCAACGCGCTCAAATGCAAAGCTTTCGATTGTGGGTGGGTCTTCCAGTACCCACCCAAAGGGACGGGTTCGGCGAATGGATTCAGTATATTCGGTGAGATTCATTTTAAATATGTGAGGATTTTAAATATAATATATTTTATATCACTAGCACTTGTGTAGCACGTTAGTCCGATACCCTACAAATGAACTCTTGTAATCTTAAACCTCAGCAATTTATGTTTGTAAAAAGTTGCTAAAACCTCATCAAAACGTAATCACAGTTTGTTTACGTAAATCGAAAACAAAATTTCCAGTAAAGTGTTGCTCGCACGTGTCAGTAATGCTTTAGTACTTAACCGCAAAAGCCCAATTCTTACTTTTGATGAACAGGCAGGCAGCAAAAAAAATTCAGACAGAATTTTGCTTCCTGAGCACCAAATGCATTCTATCATTTGAAGCTACGGACGGGCACTGACAAAACAAAATTTTCAGGTAGATATATCCAATACCTTGAGAAGCTTAAAAGTGACTTTCAAGGGGTCAATAACATATTAAGGCTTAGTGAAGCGTAAATCCAGGTAAGTGTTGATTTCAGTAATGTCGCAGGTGCACCCACTGCGATGCAGTTATTTATGACCCAAAACTGTCTGCAGCAAGACACTTCGCATTTTGTGGCTAGAAATGCGACAAAAGTGAAAATTCCTTCTTACAAAGATGAACGGGTTGAGAAAGACCTTAATATTTATGAAGGTAAAAGTCCAAAGGTGTAGTTTTGATGTTTGATGATTCTCTTAAGGGATGTACTTGAGATCATATAACGCTTCTTTTATTAGTATTCTCTCAAAAAGGTTAAGCTACCTTCTATCCAAAAAATAGGTCACCCACCTCTGCCACCAGAAGCTAGAATCGTACTGGTTTTACGTATAATATTCCAGATAGAATTGCATGCGGTTTAGTTTACTACGTATTTTCAATTTTTAATTTACAGAGTTTCCACTACATGCCACACAACATGAATAATTGCACGTATATGTAATGTAAGTTTTGGATATTAGGGAAGTAAATTGAAGTAGTAGTGTAACCAAACATTAAAAAATAATAAATTTTGCAAAAGTAAGTTCTGCTCACTACTAAAAAATCAGAAAATTTATTGTTAAAGGTTGCGCAAAGTCGTCTGGCCCGATGCTACTGGAAGTAAACTGTTGTAGTTCATTAATTTAAAAAACTGAAACTATACTTTGCTAAAAAAATGAATATGTTACGATCACCGGTGGATTCATTGTTAGGTCGTTGTCAGCTTATGCAGAACAATGGACATAGGGTTTAGTAGCCGGCAGACGAAACAGTTTAGCTGTCAGTATCAGTCAATGAAACAGCGTCTACTAAAAATATCCACTGAGAATTTTCTCATCATGAAAATTTTATATATTATAGTATTCTGTAGTTTTTACTTTATGACATCAGCATTAATGGGACTTGTCGTTGTTGGACTACCCCGTTTATTTATTTGTTAAAACATAAGACTTTCGTACTATTCCTATTAAAATTACACGTCATTTGGTTACTTTACGTAATTTACGTAAATGGGAATTTTGCATTTTAATGAGACAAGACAATTGATTGAAAGTAGGTAATTAATGAAAGACTGTTCCCCATAACATATTTTACGAAACACGTGGCAAGGTTGATAAAAAAGGAGCTCATGGCATGAGAAATAATAAATGACAGTATTCAGTTTACATGTAATGGTGCTGCGGTTGCACTTTTGTCAAACGTGGTGTCATTTTTATTATTTGCTCGCTTTGCTTGTGAAAATAAAGTCATACCTTGTAGAAATTTGAAAAGAGTAGCTAATGCTAATAGAGTTTTTTCCTAAGTAGACAAATGAATTTTTAGGAACTGTGATTGACATTGATGTGACAGCATGATTAGTGCTGTGAGCAAGCTACATATAGCAGTAAGTATCATGATGTGAATCCTACATACGTAATAAAATGCATTTACTTGTCGTCTTTGCATATATTTACCGATTCTATTCAAGATTCATCTTTATTTTTGAGTGCTGCATATATTGTATAAAATAAAATATGATGTATATTTATTTAATAAAAAGGATTATGACATTATAAGTACGTAGGTTTAAAAGTGGTATTTAGAACAGTCCGTATTTGAAGCGCCACCCAATAAATTGCATAAAGCAAAATAAGTAATTAAATTTGATTAATGTTCTTAGTTTGGATTTCTCTTTTTATAGATTCAAATCATTATAATAATTTGTATATAAGATAGATTTTAAAATCAAACGCCAGTTCGTATTTCATAAATTCGGTAAAATTAAAATATTCAGTATTGTAAATTTAGATTTTTATAATCTAAAAAGGAAATCATGAGTCGGTTTCAGGATATCAGAAGCACAAATTCATAGTTATTGCATTATAAAAATCAAAACTGTGCCACGTTTTATCCTTGCTCATTAATCATTAGATAACAAAACAAAATCACATGAAAAATGCTAGAAACATAAAAATGGAGCATAAACTTCTTCGTGTTTTTTTTTTATTTTGCAAAAGTGATATAAATTTACTGCTCCCTGGATAATTGTATAAGAGCAGGAACATTAAGAAGAACTCTGACAAGCTTTACCTTATAGTTTTGTTGTTTTAACTGCTCAGCGTATTGAACTCAAAAGAATCAATAAAAGAGGGCTTCGATTGTTGTGTAAAGTTCTGGAATAATCTCTTTATTTTATTAATTTACTTTTTCTTTTTTCTTGCCTTTAAATAAACAGTTGCAACAGATTTTAAGAATAAGATAACATATTATAAAAATGGTAACAATAATAATGACACAGACAGTAAAAATAAATGCGTAAACGTCCAACAGTCTTCTCTGCCACCAGGTTTGATGCATGGCCAATGGCTTTAATAAACTGGTATTGTACTTTAGTACGTACTTTACCCAGAAAAGTACGTTTTCCACAGGATCAACTGGGCGATTCCGGTACATTTCAGACAACTCTGTTAATCTTTCTTTATACCTATAAAGTTTTGAATTCGACATTTAAACCAAGCATATGTACGCATCCAAGCGAAGTTGAACATGTTGACGTAATTTATTGTTACGTTTTGTTGCTGATAATTGTTTGAATTGCATTTTCCAATTGTTTTGCAGTCAGTGTGGTTATATCTAATGAAACACCCGCTCCAATATATTCGACTCGGTAGGTGTTAAAATCTTGTTCCGCTAAAATATTTATATAAACATACTTTTTTAAGTTCAGTAATAATTTTGCAGGAAAATATTTGCTACTTTATTTACCAAAAATTGGAATTGCAATCATTGGGACTGCATAGCAAATAGCTTCTTGCATACTGGGTCGCCCCGCTTGTGTTATAAAAGCTTTAATTTTTTGATGTGCTATATAAATATTTTACGATGATTTTATAATTCCTGTCAAGTAAAATGCTTGTAAAAATGATTGTATTTCCTGTTTTACCAAGAACGTCCAGTTGAGGAAACCATGGTTCTAGAAGAACATTGCTAGGCACTGATTTTGGTATGGGACCATCCCATCGCCACAAAAATTTCAATCTGGGAAATGATTCAAAAGCTGTGAAGAACTGGCTCAGTAATTCATTTGGCATTCCTGTCATGTTAGCGGCGGTACCAAAGCTCACATAAATAAATCCATCAGTATCCTTGCCTTTTATGAAGTTTTCCAATTTCTAAATTATAAAAATATACATACCTACTATAATTAGAGTATAGTTTGTATAGATCAAATCAAGCAAACTGTTTTACCTCGGGCAAGCTTTTTCGATTCTGCCTACTCTTTTCTGTGCAGTGCATTCCCGAATAAGAAACATACATTGGAGGTAGCGACACAGCATAATCCTCAATAAAATAGGAATTTTGAAGCACCAAACTGGTATCCTGTTCCATTTCCATAAAGCTTGGCATTCCTTCAGCATTTAACTTTGTTCTTACAACAGCTTCCAAACTACTCATGGTGTACATGTGGAACAATCGAACAAGAGAAATTCCCACAGTGTCTGCTACTCGTTCCCAAAAACCCTTTGAAAACTCTCCCGGTTTCAGCTGAAAGAAACCCGGTATGCTTGAAGATTCAGGCACTATTCCAAACGAGTCCCAAAAGTTTGGTAGGGTCATTGGGTTAAAAAGAATATGTTTTGCTTGAAACTTGTGCACCAATCCATAAGCACACTGTCCTAACGCACCATCTATTAAAATCAAATCATAGTGCAAATTCGGTCTTGCTAACCACTCAACAATTTCTGGACTATCGTAAAAGTCTTCACAAAAACTTGGAACTTTGCTCATTGCATTGATTACCCACTGAGTCAATGAATTGTTTAAACGGAAGTTTACATCAACGTTCATAATAGCGTCTACGGCTGAAATTAATTTGCTGGGCTTTAGTTCTTCTATTTTGGGATGATACCCGGGTCGCCTGGAAAGTGGATAGATGTACGTAACCTTGTGTCCGGAGTCGGCTAACTTTTCGGCCAAAGGCCATATTGAAATTCGATGACTAGGAGAACAACTCAAATGGAAAAATAAAATGTTACTAGCATGAAATTCTGGTAAACATGTAAATGCCAGACAAAAAAGTAGGCAACATTTCACTGAAAATAAAACCGATTTTGTGGTATTTGAGCGTGGCATAATGCCAATTATTTACAAGTTTTTATGTCTCAGATTTTACTCAAATAAACTCAAATGTTTCGTTTCATTACTGTAAGTTTTACAATTCATGCTTGAGTGAAAACTGACACAGATTGAAAATATTTTTCATTCTTTTCTGTATGAAAACCCGGATCCAGGATGAACATGTTGTCAGCTGATAAACAAGAGTCTATCGGTTGAGTCATGAGTGCTTCAGTGGGTGCAAATGACGAAACTGTTGCGTGCAAAAACGGAGTATGAAAAGATGTGTATAGCTTTTGACAAACAAAGTTAGGTTGTTAGGTACATAATATTTGTTGCTTGTGTTCTCACAGAATGAACATTAATTCTCTGGCATCTGGAATTACCGAATTACTGAAACTAGTATGTATTTTTTGCGGTCGACTACAAGGTCAAAATAATTTACCACATTGAAACAAATATAAATACAAATGTGTATTCATACAAGAATGAGTTCTGACTTGTTAATACGTTGATTCGTATACATAGTAGTAGCCTATGTGCTGAAAAATAAAACTGTAAAGATGAAGCATTAATCAGTATTTATTAGTAAGCTGTTGTTTGTCAATAAGGAAGGAAGGAAAATTAGTTCTTAAGTCAAGTGAATTTGCGGTAAAATACACTATGAGTAATTCAATCAAGTTTCCACCTGAGGAATTTACCTCACTTGAAAAAGAGCGTTTAGAAGAGTTTCAAAAATTGTGTGTCAATTTGGAGTTGACAGAAGAACAGAAAAAGGACGCGCAACTTATGCGATGGCTGCGAGCCCGGGATTTAGACGTGAAAAAGGCTTTCAAAATGCTGGAACATCGGAACATAAGAAACGGTTTTTGATCTATTAAAGAATTTCATGTTTCAGCCAAAAGGTAAATATTATCATGTAGCAATTATATTTATTACGTAATGCGTGTTATAAACAGCTGTACTTGCTCGATAATTATTTGTCTGGGGAAAATATTTTCATGTTTTTGCAATGCAACATGACTTTTCCTTGATATAAAAAAGAACTACCTGTGTTGACATTGATGAAACAAAATCCGGTTCCAAAGAGCACATTTAGTATCATCAGATGACTAAACATTGAAGTGGGTGCAAAGTTTCATGCCATCTATTGTTTGCAAAATCTGCCGTTTATTCTGTTGGCACATACTTTTCGTATCACTGCTACTTGTGTTCAGTTCATTATCACCAATACAGACAATCATTACCAATTACATTTACCAATATAATCAAATATTATAAGGTTACAATAACTATAGGTTTAGCAGTTTGGAGCACACACACACTTTTTATTTGCGAGTCCATGCAAGGTCATTGTAAATTACCAGTAAAGCAAGCGGCAGCGTGAGATAATGGAGCAAACGTCATATCAGCCTTGAGTTTGACTTGCAACAGAGCAGCACTTGAGTTGGCATAATGGTTATAAATTGCGAAGTCATTATTGAGGAAATAGTATTCACATGGAAAACAGTAGCGAGACAAGTAGGATTATTACCGAATTAAAAGCTGGTAACGGTTTCAAAATGTCCACTCCCGTTATTTATCCCCCTGAAGAATATACCTTAGCGGAGAAGGACAAAATTTTAGAATTTCGAAAAACTTGTGCATCACTGGATCTAACTCCGGAACAAAAGACAGATCATCAATTAATACGATGGCTAAGAGCAAGAGACATGGACATTCCAAAAGCGTTAAAAATGCTGGAGGAACATTTACAATGGCGCAAAGAAAATCGCATAGATGGGTTTCTTGAACGAGAAAAATTCCCTGAGGAATTGATAAAAGCTCAATTAATTGGTTATTTGGGAGTGGATAAGCAGGGCTATCCCATTTTGTTGGCCCCATTTGGCATCCAAGATACTCGTGGGCTTATAGAAAAATACGGGGAAGAAATGATAACCAAAATAACGTTTAGAAACATGGAGCAAATAGCGGCTCTTTGTACACGAATAGGTAAAGAGCAAGGCAGAGAGGTTAACCAAGTTGTAGAGATTTTGGATTTCGAAGGCTACAGCTTTCGCCAATTTGCCAGCAAGCAATGTCGGGATTTAATGGGAAAAGTGCAAAAGCAATTTGATAACAATTATCCAGAGGTTCTTCGTCTTGTAGTGGCTGTAAACGCACCAAAAGTGTTTCACATGGCGTTTAAATTCTTCAAACCATTCATGTCTAAGCGAACGCTGGAGAAAATTGAAATACATGGACCAGATCGAGAAGCGTGGATAAAAAGACTGCACGAAAAGTTTCCAATGGAATTGGTGCCTAAACATTGGGGAGGAACTAGAGAGGGGTCGGATGAATATTGCTCAAAAGATGAGATTTGGCTCAATGGACCGTTGTCCCCTGAGTCGTTTTCAGGTTTAAATTTGCATTATTTGCAAGGCTGTTAAATTGCATTATAAATTATTTTTTAAATCGCAAATGTTTCATTTTTAGGTTTGGCTTCCATTCACATGGATGAAGATACCATCGCCGTTACCATCAATGCTCGTGACTCTCTGAAAATTCCCGTTGATATTAAAGTTGCAGGCAGCTCAATTGTGTGTGGGATTCGTGTCGAAAGTCATGACATTGGATTTAAAGTATTGGATCCAGCAGAAAACATTGTTAAGCCTTACAAACGCATTTCCTCTTCCAAAGTTCCTCATCCGGCCAGCATACCAGCTTTACTTCCGGGAACTTACACTCTTCATTTTGACAATACGTATAGTGTAGCCCGTTCCAAAACCATTCATTACAGTATATCACTGATCGATCCTGAGATCATAAAGGAAAATGGAAAAGAAGAAGAAGAAAAGAGTTAATTTTATTTACAGTACAAATACTAAGCAATGTAGATTCAAAAATGCACGAATTTCTGTATATGTATAAACGTATGACATGACTATATTTTCATTTTCACTGTTAAGTAAATAATATTAAATTATTTTAAAGGCGAAACTGATTTGATAATAGAGGTTAATCAACGTGTCATTCCACTTATTGTTTCAAGGTCAATTTTTAACAGCATATGATTGCGTATTCATAGTTGCCATGTACCTATTTGATTAAATGAACCAGCAACAAAGAATCCCAGCTTTGGTTGGTATGCTGCACACTTAAAATTGAAGCCTGCATAGGAAAGCATAATACTATTTTTGTGCTGTTGCTAAACATAATTGCTTGTTTTCATCTCTTGATGAACTATTGACTGTCACCAAAATTGCCAATAAGATAATCAGATCATTTCAAGTACTTCATCAGTATTGTTGATTTGCTACCGTAAAACAATGTAATATTTTGAAAAAAATATGAGTCAACATTTTTTTGTTTCACTTGTGATTCTTTGAGTAAAATTAGCGCATTTTAACCTTCTCTTGTTTAAAATAAGTAAACCAGTAACAATTCTGCTTGCTTCAATCTGTGCGTGCAAGGATCAAAACACTTGTGCAAAACTACGGAAGTTTACATTTTCCTTGTTACCATTAGCATTTGAAATTGGATGGAGTAGTTTACAGTATGGAACACGTACCATAACTATTTTCTTCGTTTTTAGAAACTGGGCATTCCCTTAGCATATTACATTTTTGCGAAATCCATAATCTCTATCATGTACCGGCAGAACACTTTAACGTAAACCATTCGCACACTAAACTATTACTGCTTTTCAAAACCATTTGACGATTGTAGATGCTTCAGGTGAAAGATACTTGATGTGAAGTACACTTTCCCTGCAATTATATGAGACGCAATGTACATAGAAAATTAATTGGGGTTAACACATGTTTTTTGCTTGAAACTCCAGTCCGTATGCACTTATAACATAACATTACTATAATACACTGTTTAATGAAAACATGTCAATTCTACGTCACGCAGCAATTCTTAAACTGTCACAATTACTTAACATGGCTTTCTTATCGTGTTAGTCTGCCGGTGGTATTATTAATTTGTTAATTAACTATTTTTGTAATAGTGCCTAGGTGTGAGCTATTTTCCAGCTATTACATAATTAAACACTTCTTGTGCATTTAGGTATTTTGACTTGAAAAATATTTTCGTGTTTTCGTAACACAACATGGCTGATTACTTCGTAAAACTAGAACTGGCTAATTGACACTGATGTCAAATGTAGTTCCAAAGAGAACATCTGTCATGTGGTAAATCTACAGTATAGATAAAGTGAACAAAAACATTTTTACTATGTATTGGGTGCAAATGTTTGCTATGTACTATGTGTAAACTCCCAAAATGCTTTTTGCAAATTTTTAGAACATTTTGCATGCTTCATTATCACCGCAATATAAACAATCATAACCAGTTACACACGATATAATAAAAGTAATAAGTATAGCTTTGGGGCTATTAGTGCACACGTTTTTTTGCATTGTAGTCCAAGTCCATGCAAGGTTATTGCAAATTACCAGTGAAGCAAATGGCAGCTTAAAATAATGGGGTAAACGTCATTCTGACCTTGACTTTGTATAGTAGCAAAGCATAATTTAAGCTGGTATAGTCAGAACAGTAGTGCAAAGTCATGAGTTATTTAGTCATAAAATAGACATCATAGGGAAGCCAGTAGAAACACTAGTGAAATTAATATCGAATTATATAGTTTAAACCGCTTTAGCCATGTCAACACCAGTTATTTATCCACCTGAGGAATATACTTCAGTGGAGAAAGAAAAGATATTAGAATTTCGAAAAAGTTGTGCCTCTTTGGACCTAACGCCAGAGCAGAAAACAGACGCTCAACTTATAAGATGGCTCCGAGCCAGGGATTTGGACCTCAAAAAAGCCTTTAAGATGCTGGAACAACATTTGGAATGGCGAAAGGAAAAGCAAATTGACGGTTTTCTTGAACGGGAACAATTTCCTGAAGAATTGGTAAAGGCTCAACTAATCGCTTATTTAGGCACGGATAAGCAAGGATATCCCGTTATAGTGGGTCCCTATGGTAGCCAAGATGTTCGTGGGCTTCTTGAAAAATATGGAGAGGAAATGGTCAGTAAAGTAACCATTAGAAATATGGAGCAAATTACAGAAATTTGCAAAAAAGTAAGCAAAGAACAGGGCAGAGAAGTAACGCAAGTGGTGGAAATTATGGATTTGGAGGGTTACAACTTTCGCCAATTTGGCAGCAAGCTATATCGAGATGCCGTTGCAAAAATGCAAAATCAGTTTGACAGCAATTATCCAGAGGTCCTACGTCTTGTTGTGGGTGTTAATGCGCCAAAGGTGTTTCACCTGGCGTTTAAATTCTTCAAGCCTTTCATGTCCAAGAGAACCCTAGACAAAATCGAAGTATATGGTTCGGATCGAGAAACTTGGGAAAAAGTTGTAAGGGAAAAGTTTCCAGTGGAGTTGGTGCCAAAACACTGGGGAGGAACGAGGGAAGGATCAGATGAATTTTGTTCGCAAGACGATATTTGGCTTAATGGACCTGTGGCACCTGAGTATTTAGCAGGTATGTAAATAATTTGTGTTCCACATAAACTATTAATCTTTGCTGGATTCATAATAATATAATATTTATTTACAGCCCTAACTCCAATATGCGCGGATGACAATTCGATTGCTGCCACAGTAAATGCTCGAGACTCTCTAAAAATTCCCGTTGAAGTTAAAGCAGCAGGATATACGATTTTGTGTAGAATTCGTGTCGAAAACTATGACATTGGATTTCAAATATTGGATCCCACTGATAAACCTATTGAACAACACAAACGCATATCGTCGTCTAAAACAATGAATGTGATAAGAGTAATTGCATTGTCCGCCGGAACGCACACACTGCATTTTGATAATTCATATAGTATGACAAGATCCAAAACTGTTCATTACAGTTTTTCCTTAATCGAACCTGATATGGAAGAAAATATACCGAAAGCTAGTTAATTTTACTTAAAATATAAATACTAAACGAATTGGTTTCGCTACAAATAAAACCTTACAGTATTATGTAAAATTTATGAAATTACCGAAGGTCACAAATAAATGATTTTGCAATAACAATTAATCAGCATGTCAAGTTACTTTTTCAATGCCATTTTTTGTGAGGTGTACCGGACTGGTCCATAGACGTCATTCATTTGATTTCAAACATAAAATGAAACATTACGCGGAGATGAGCAACAAAGAAATGAACATTGTTACATGAATCATATATTATTTTAGGTATATATCAAAATGAGCATGGGAAATGCGGTTTTATTCAATATATTAAATCACACAGTAGCCACTCAACAAAAAATAAAAACTGGAACAAAATTATAGGTAATGCTTTTTTGTACTAAAAGTTCATATTCCTTGCTCCTAGTATTTAAAAATTAATTATAAGCGTTATAGTGGTTATAGCTTTTATTCATAGGGATTATTTTGTAAGATGCGTACTCAATGAACCTACTTACCATACCATTATGTCAAAACATTAACTACTTATGACGTTCTTTATAAAACTGGTATTATGTGCTTATGTATATCAATGAAATGCATGCTTAGCAGTTGGTAAGTCAATTTTTTGCTTGCCAAGAGCACATATTACATATCTACATAACGCTTGTTAAATACATCCACAGATTCAAATGAATATTTACACAATTAAACTGCTTTTTTGAATTGATAAAAGTTTGCACTTGGATTTGTCGTCATTAAATGAGCCTGAAATAATAGGTAGGTTTGATGATTGAAAAAGTAGAATGCAAATGCACTTAATTGAAAATGCACTTGATTTTTTATTCAAATGCTGAACAAAAATATTCATTCATATTTTTGGCAGATAACATAATGATCATGTACGTAAATGCAATATTGTTAGCCACACGTTCTCTATAATATAAGTAAATAGTGTAACAGCGATTGCAGCTGGACAGCCGGACAAAAACAAAGTGGATGCAAGTCATTAACAAATGATAATTAGCGAGTCCATCTTTCTATTTGACCGGAATCAATAACCTTGAATTTATTTTTTATTTACACTTGAGCTTACTCTAATGCGTATTGGCTGATTTTAAACACTGATAGTAGGATAGTACTGTTTCACATGCACAGCACGAAGAGACATAGTGTTTTTTCTATTATCTGCTAATATTTAACGAAGAAATAAAATTAAATCAACATAACAAGTCAATGCAACAATGTTTTCCAATGAAGAATATTCGGATTTAGAGAAGGAGCGTCTTTCAGAGTTTCAGAAATTGTGTGTCAATTTAGAATTAAGTGAAGAACAAAAAACAGACGCTCAGTTAATACGATGGCTCAGAGCTCGAGAAATGGACGTTACAAAAGCCATGAAAATGTTAGAGGAACATTTACAGTGGCGCAAGGATAACCAAGTGGATGGAATTCTGGAAAGGGAATCACTGCCTCCCGGGATAACTAAGGTAGCAAAACTTGCTCATTTGGGTGTGAACAAACAAGGCTTACCCATTCTCCTGGTGCCTTTATGTCAACAAGACACTCGTGGACTTCTTGAGGAATACGGCGAGGATGTGGCAACCAAAATTAGTATAATGAATATGGAAGGAATTCAAAAAGTTTTACGAGAAACCAGCAAAGCCCAAGGTCGTGAGGTTACCCAAGTGGTAGAAATCATTGATGTTGAAGGGTACGGCTTTCGTCAATTTACCAGTAAAATCACACGAGATTTCGCACTAAAAATGCAAAAGCAGTTGGATAGCAACTATCCCGAAATGTTACGTAATGTTGTGATGGTAAATGCGCCTACTTTATTTTACGTAGTGTTTAGAGCCTTCAAGCCATTTATGTCGAAAAGGACATTAGAGAAAATTGATATTTACGGTACGGATAGGGAAACTTGGAAAAAAGTTATTCGAGACAAGTTTCCAGTGGAACTGGTGCCAGAGCATTGGGGAGGCACAAGAAAGGGATCGGATGAGTTTTGCTCACAAGATGATATTTGGATACAGGGACCCCTTCCACCAAACTATTTTGCTGGTGAGTAAACCTGAAATCACTTTCATTGAACTAATCTTGAATATCATTAAATAATTATTTTATAAACTAGGTATAACCTCAACCTCTACAAATTCTGATAATCTGACATCTGTAATCATCAAAGCCCGTGAAAGTGTAGAGATCCCTCTGGACATAAAAACTCCCGGAAGTTCGATTCTATTTCGGTTTCACTGTGAAAATTTCGACATTGGTTTTCAAATATTGGACCCAAAGAAAGAACCGCTCGTACCCTGGAGTCGACTTGCTTCCTCTTTTGCCAAAGACCAAGAAAACGACAGTGTGCAAGCATTTGATACAGGAGTTTACACTATAATATTTGACAACTCTTACAGCATGGCCAGGTCAAAAACGGTGTTTTATAAGGCATCAGTGAATGACTCATTGGCACAAGAATTGTGAACTTCTCAATATATTTGAAGGGCATCTTAATTTGACATTAATTTTACCCGTTTGAAAATGTGAAATAAAATATGGCACTGAGAATTACTGACCAAAATTAAGAGCAATATAAATATTGTAAACCATTCATACTATAACATGTATTCTTGTCAAGCAAAAATAAAACTAGGTGATAATGGTGATGTATATAAACATTTCTTCTAAGTTTTCAATGCTATTTGTTCTCCGCCGTGCATTCACACAGCGCCGCAAAAGCAGCATAAATGCAGTTTTCAATAAGTGCATGTTACTTTCTTTCAGTTCTATTGCATAGCCCAAGTAAGCGCAATTTAGGATTGGTCTCCTACTGGATAATCGGTACTGACTCACAAGCTGAAGCACCTTTTTTAAATTTGTTGCTTATGACAATGACGATTGATTAAAGCTGCAATATTACTACTATTATGTTCGTTGGAT
Organism: Entomobrya proxima; assembly: GCA_029691765.1. NCBI lineage: Eukaryota > Metazoa > Arthropoda > Collembola > Entomobryomorpha > Entomobryidae > Entomobrya > Entomobrya proxima. The sequence goes on from CM056172.1 coordinate 30,594,075, forward strand.
TGCCTATCTGCGTGGGAAATGTTTGAGTTCATGCAAGCAGCAAAATGCTATAAGCTTTATTTTCATTAGAATTCGTAAGTTCGTTCTTGTACTTTCATTTGAGGAAACTTATAGCATTTGGCACATTGTTGTTAGGAAAAAAATCGGATGATAAGGTGTCATTCATGCTATAATTTTGCTTACAGTTAAAAAAACCCATTTTGTATTTAAATGAAAGCGATATTTTTAGTGGTTGTCATAATGCTGGAACTGGAACGGACCCTTCACGAACTCCAACATTCCCCACGTAGCTAGGCAATATATTGAATATACCAATACATACTAACAAATACAAAAGGTTAACATAATTATTTTTGATTAAAGATACATCCTTTTAGAATTGAGACGATGCATGCAAAAACCACGTTTGACGGCGTTGCTAAGTCTGATAAATATGTTTAGCTCTATAATAATTGTTTGACAAAAAATGAAATGGCAAGTTTGTCTGTCTCGTGTTACATCATTTAAAAAAAATATGAAGTGAAATATGTGACATTTTGAAAAAAAAAATCAAAGCGGAAGCGGAAAAGCATCAAAACATGATATCTTTAGGTTGAAGCAGAAGATAAGCGAACGTTTCGAAACAGAAACAAACAATTTTCTCGCGATACTTTTGTAAATTAGTCAAACATTAGTGCAATAATTTTGAGCATCGGACTTAGCAACGCCGTCCGATGCATGCATCACGCATTTTTGCATCGTCTCAATTAGTTTTACACAATTTTATTATTCAGACAATTGAGGTTGAGCAATATAATGAGAATTTGTAGGCCAAACTATAAAAAAGTCCCATTCACAACTCATTTATGTATTATTTAAATAGCAATAGCATCTTTCAAAAAGGTAATTGAGACTTTGAGCCAGGCATGGTGGTACCCGCGGGTTTTTTATAAAAACCCATGGGCTGGGCAAAAACGGGTTTTTATGGGGAATATAGGGTTTTTTCGGGTTTTATTGGGTAAAAACGGGTTCCCTATTTAAATACATGTAACATTATAAGACCATTGAAAAATCTCATATTCAACCAAAGCTAGCCGCGTATTGTGTAGCTATGGCTTGAATCAGCAAGGACAGCGTCAGGTTAAGATAGTAAGTGTGCCATCCAGATGTTGATCACAGCAGCTTTATTCTGATAAACTTGGCGTTTCCAATTTCCAACCACCTAACCATTACGGTACCTGTAACTTGTTTGCATCGTGGTTTCCCATTCGATTTCCTCCCAACAGTCTTAAACACCATTTCGCAATCCACAGCAAGAATGTTCTCCTCCGAAAACTCCTACCATCACTCTACTAGATCTGGCACTGACTTGCGTCTCGACACAGATCTTTCAGGTGGGGTGATTGTGACACGGTCATGATAAGTGTAACTGGCACGCACATCTCAAACCTCATTTTTACGGCAAGCGTTTGATAAACCCAATCAATTCTGCTTCCGAGCTGTATCATGACCACCTACCTAAGATTTCGCTATGTCCATACTGTATAAAGGTTTTTGGTGGTGAGTTGTACAAAAATCTCTGTCCCTTGTCCTCCGCAAAGTTGCAAAATTCGTTGTCCGTCTCTTGTCTTCCGCAAGGTCATATGATTGATAAGCCCAAGAAATTCAGCCTGCACGCCAGAATGGAATGCCAAGAATAACTTCACAAACCCTGAATGTTAACGTGTGCGTTTGTTTAGTCTAGTAAATAGATGGATGTAAGAGAGTATAGTGTATTGACATACACATTATATGTTTTGGTTTGATTGCTTGGTTTCTGTTATTTAAGAAAGATATTGCTTACAGCTGAGCCATATAAATGTGTGTATCGATTTACCCCAGTATTTTATTTTACCCAGTGGGTTTTAATGGGTAAAATGGGTAATACCCACCTACCCAATAAAACCCACAAAAATCTTTGCTAAGTGGGCATGGGTAAAAACGGGTAAAAATGGGTTGCCCAGCCCAGTAATAAAACCCACCACCATGCCTGCTTTGAGCCAATTCTATAATGGTTAAATCATTAGCAAAAATAACCGATACTATGCTATGTTCAAATAAGGAATATTATGGTATCTATTATAAAATATCATGCAAGTTCGCTCTATATCTCCAAATTAACGTAAGTTCTTGAGTTTTCAGTCCTTTCCAAAAAACTGCAAAGCTACTACGAATACTCCTTCTTGAATTTCTCCCTGAATTTCAGCTTCATTTCGTGGAATGCTGATTCCGAAATCTTATAATTAGGCTCTAAATGGTTAAATACTAAAAATTATGAGTGACACCCTTTAAAAGTAGGATTTTTAATATTTTCTTCTACCTCTTCCCCTTGTTGAGATTTCAAGGTCGCATTGCCTACCTGCATTCCCTCCGTTTTCTCTCGCGTTCTTCTGGTAGACATTCCTAAAATATTCTTTTGCTTTTATGTGGGTTTCTTACAATTTCAACACTAAAGCAAGGAAAGTGCTCAGTGCTTACGTATTGGATCCAGCTCTCGAGGGTCGATACCAACTGAAGACTGAAGTGATGTACCTAATACAGAGTTTCGTGGTGCTTGACTCGAGCTCGATATCCGCTATGAGGCATATTCACAAGCTGAAACACAACTTCCGTAATCACATTGTCCCATTTAACAGAAAAAGCAATGGGAAATGGGCTAAACATAAAGCTTGGTTACTATGCCCCCTATTGTTTACTACTTATTTATGTGTCAGATACATGTCAAATAATGCACAAACACTTACATGGTTGCCAAAATAGGTATACGTGCATAGGCTAACCCACCTGTCACACAACAGAATAAGCAGAATAGAACATCGAAATATCATAATAAATATAAAATTTTAAAATAAAAATTGTGTATGTATTGAATTTTATTTTAAAAAAATAAAAGTTCGCTACAATTTCATTTGGCGAGAAGCTTACATGTTTTAAAACTATGTACTAAGATTATGAATTATTAAGTGATCTACTTGAAACTGAAACTGAATAATTTAAGACAGTTTTTTTACACCAGCTTTAGCATAGAAAACGAATTCTCCTAAAATGGCAAGGAGAAAGAAGGCCAAAGAAACAAGTAAAAAGATTGCAGAAAATAAAGAAACGACAGTTCCGGAAGGTCCTATTTCCTTGGCGTTACGAAATGAACTGGTATAAACAAAATTATTAGTGATTTGAGTGGTTATTTATATCTGTTCAATTTTCAAATATAATGCTCTAAAAATCTTATGATGCTTTTGTACTGCAGATTCTACAAACCATTTCCAGCTTTCTTCGTCTGCCAGATCAAAAGCGCTTTCGACTTGTCAACTCAACATGGAACCGGGCTTCTTTAATAGAAATTCGAAAACAATCGGGGACAATAGATCTTGGTTGCAAAGGCAAGCTTTTAACGTGGCATGTACGGCGTCTCAGGAAAAAATCCGGGCGTCAATATCTGGACGGGTCGAAGGGAGAGCATGATAATAAACGGAATGATGAAGAATACATTCTTGTACGTGAAGCTTTATTCAAGCTAATAAACAACAGCAAAACTGGCTTTCCTTGTGCAAAATTTAAATTCGACCGAATGATAATACATCCAAATTTTTTCAAAGAGTTTTTGCAAGCTGTATGTGGTTTTGTGCAAGAGCTACAAATTAATGTTTACTATGGTGCTACCTATGTTCAGTTTACCTTTCCAAAAAACTTGAACTATCCCAATCTAAAAAGTGTTACAATATTTATCGACGTTTTTCGGCCATTCTCACCCTCCTCGCTGGATCAGTGGTTCCTGCCAATTTTGCAAAATGCTTCTGTGTTAAACACACTCAGTTTTAAATTCTCAAAAAATCGTGATACAAGCAGTATTTTGTATTACGTTGAAGCACTTAATAATCCCCATGGCAGAAAGATTAAAAGCTTTTACCTGCAGTCTGATATTACGGATAGACATCTTTACAAGCTAAGTCAAGTTGGATTATCATTGACAAAATTACATTTGGTGTTTACAAATAACAATAACTCTGGAATAATTGGTAATTCCCTCAAAGCATTTTTACAAAGCCAAAGCCAGAGTTTACTGGAGTTGCGTTTAAATTGTGAGTATTTTACTCAGGATGAATTCACTGTAAACTTTCCTCGGTTGGAGAAATTGAAATCATTAGAAATGCTATTTGCAAAAGCCCAATTTCCAGGATTGGATTATGCGCAACAATTTCCCGTATTAGAGCAGTTAACGTTTGGAGAAAGTATTGAAAAATGTGTTGGTCGGGAACAAATATTCAATGGAAGTATGAAACCACTACACACAGTGGAAAGTTTGAAATTACCAGAAGCGTTGTCCAGTGGTAACAAAATTATTCAGGCGGCAAGACTGTTTCCTGAGTTGAAAAAATTGGACATATGCTGCTCTGGAAAGAATTTGAAGATGGTTGGAAATTACATGAGAAATGTGGAAGAGCTCACGTACAACTTTAGCAAAGATCTTAATGGATTCAATAAAGTGCTTATGGAGCAGGCATGTATTGAAAGGAAAGAGATTCAAGGTCGAAAGGTCGTAATAGTCAGGAGAAAAAAACCATTGGACTTTCTGAATAGTTAGTTTCCCACATGAAGCTTACAATTAATTTAACAAAATATCCTCCAAATAAACGGTTCCTAATTTGAAAACATTTCTTTTTTATTTAGGGTTGAAGATACTCCGCATTAAACAAGCAGAAATTACTAATGTGATGTGCAGGTTTGGCTTTCAGAAGCTAACAAATTTGGAACTGGTGGACTTGCAATTTTGCAGAAAACTAGAGGTAACACACACGCATGATTTGTGAGAAAAGAGAATTAATTTGTAGATGTAAATTTCAATTTGATTTTATTTTTTATTTTCCTTTTTCAGATTACGAAGCAGACTCTGGCAGATATGAGACGGAGATTTCCGGTTTTGCTGCCTGAGAAAGTTAGATTCCTGGATGAATAGCAAAGATACTAGTGCAAAACGTTCGCACGAGAATCAGTCATGATAAATAAGAATTTCCCTGAAACATTTAACCAGCTTTGTATGTATAGCACGAAAAAATTCCTATTTTTAGGAGCAAAAATTATTTAGTTTTTGTAAGTACCTCTCACGCTCAAATAATTGATGGCTTCCTTTTGTATTTTTATAAGAGTGATGATGTTAATGCTTAAAGATTTCTACTGAGCAATGATGTGTATACAAATTAGACTAGAAATGAGGCTACTTAAATTGTATCAAAAGTAGTATTTTTCTGGAAAACTATGCTCCATTTCGACAGAGTTATGTTTATTTGTCAGAACTAATCTATTTTGAAAATAGTATTTTCTACATTATTTTATACAAAAAAAGTGTAATCTTCTAAGAAACCTAAAAGTTCGTGTCACTTAGATAGCTGTCTCTTTCATAGACAAGTTTATTATGTAGGTATTTTTGTAGTGGTACAAAATGTTTTCATTTACACAATTTTGGTCCTACCATCTGTAACTAATAGTTAAAAATCTGATTCAGCAGGCGTTACTTTCGCTCCTGTGATTATTATTTTGGTTTGAAGGAGTTTTAACAAATCGTAAATAGAAGGCAGGTTTACAGAACTATACATTGAAATTTTATATCGCCTTTGAAAAATGCGTGGAATGCATAACTAACTATGTTATGATTTAGTAATACTGTTAAAACGATAATTTAATAATGTTAATAATTTAAAAATATTTTTATATGTGTGTCGTCAAGCATAATCTTTTCTTAACTGGCAGATACCACACACATTTTAACTTTATTTTACTTAACTATTTTAAACGTCTTTATATAAATGCATAATAAATCTATAACCAAATAAACAAAAGTTTAAAATACATCATAACTACTTATAATTATAATGTAACATCAAATAGCTGGAAAATAAAAAAATGGTATCTGTTAGAGTACAGAATCTTCAGAAGCTTTTTCCGCCTCTCCCTTATGTAAAAGTTTCAAGCTGAAATCCTCTCCCCATCTATCCTTCTTGTTTTCTCTCGTGGTCTCTTGGTCGTCATTGATAAAACTATTTTTAAATTTTTTGCCAAGTTTGGCAGTTATGTCATTTTGTCAACAATTAAGTATTTAACCTACAAATAGAAAAACTAATTGAAATTCACTTTCAATTATTTGCTAAAGCATGCTTACGCTTACGAGGGCTCATGAATTGGATCCAGTATCCAGTATTCTTGTATCCAGTATTCTTGTATCCAGTATTCTTGTATCCAATGCCAGTGGCATTATGTCACGGAATTGATACAATACCGAGTTTTCTGGTGCTCGAGCTTAAGCTTGTGCGTGTCTCCCTATTCATTCGGTATACTCACAAGCTAAAGCATTCCGTATTACGGAATCCGTATCCTTTTACTCTCATTTTGACATTCACTCAACAGAAAAAGTAAAATGGGAGATCAGCTAAACCAAGGGTGCTGGTAAGATTTAGTCACTATGGATGGATGAAAGGGTATCCAGTCAGCAAAAATAATTGTTTTTGCGAACACATATGAGCTTCATAACTACTTTTTTAAATGTTGCAAGCTCATATGTGTTCGCAAAAAAAATTATTTTTGCTGACTGGATACCCTTTCATCCATCATCCATCCATAGTGACTAAATCTTACCAGCACCCTTGAGCTAAACATAAAGCCGGTTCACTATTATGCTCACAATTTACTCACGGCAGAATTGGGTCTGTAGGAATGATGCCTCGCCAATTTCATCTGCACTTTTTGAGCAGATACTGGTATCTGCAAGTGCAAAACAACAACAACAAACGCATAAGTATATGGTCGTTGCGTTGCATGGTGTAAGCAACCAGCCAACTTTGTTGTTGATTACAATGATGATTGATTAGTTTGATTGATCGATGCAATACAATTACTACCAGCTGCAAAAATAAAATAAAAATCAGATAGTTGAGATTGAGTATTATTCATTATTCACTTATATATTACATGATAGCAAGAGCATCTTTCAAAAAGGTAATTGAGGCTGAGCAAATTTTGATTAACGAATTGTCTAGCGAAAAGTCTATGATTGTTACATGACTTAATCATTAGCAGCAATAACCATTACAACGCTTTGCCCAAAAGAATATTACGATATTTATTATAAATTTTTATGCACGCTAGCTCTATATCCCCAGTTATATCTATACCTATTGTTATAGCTATATCTATTCTATTGGATCCTGTGCTCCAGTATTGTTAGCCACTGAAGTGATGTAATACGTGGGACTCCAGCTCGAGCGTGTGTGTAGGTATTCACTATAAGATATACTCACAAGTGAAAACACAAATTCCGTTATTATACATTCAACAGAAAAGGCAATGGAAGTTGGGCAAAGCATATAACTTGGTTACTATGTCCCCCATTGTTTACTATTTATCTTTCGGATACACGTCAAATATTGCACAAATACTTACCTTGTTGCCGTTGCCTACTTGCAAAAATAGGTATACGTGCATAGGCTAACCCACCTGTGACAGAATAAAACAAGCAAAAAAAGCATCAGAATATCGGAACAAGTCTTAAATTGCAAAAGGAAAATTGTTCCTTTATTGATTGTTATTTAAAAAGAAAAAGTTTGCTACCATATTTTATTTAGCGATTGCCAGTAGCTTAACTATGTGTTTAAATGGGTGATGGTGAGAAACTATTAACAAAGTTATGTATTATTAAGTGAGCTGCTTGAATAATTTGAGACCGACTTCAGAATGTTTTTACAACCACCTTCAGCATAGAGAACGAATTCTTATGCAATGGAAACAAGAAGTAAGACCAAAGCAACAAGCAGAAAGACTGCAGAAAATAAAGAAACCACAGTTCCGGAAGGTCCTATTTCCGCGGCTTTACGAAATGAACTGGTATAAACAGAATTATTACAGTGATTTGAATGATTATTTATATACTTCAATTAATTCAATTTGCGAATATGACGCCTAAAATCTTATGTTTTGGTACTCCAGATTCTCCAAACCATTTCCAGCTTTCTTAGCCTGCCAGATCAAAAGCGCTTTCGACTTGTTAACTCAACATGGAACCGGGCTTCTTTAATCGAAATTCGGAAAGAATCTGGGACAATAGATCTGCATGAAAGCAAGCTCCTTAGTTGGCATGTAAGACAACTCAGAGAAACCTCAGTGTCTCAATATCCTGACGTGACAAACACAAGGCAATATTTGAACCGAACTGACGAAGATACCACTCTTGTTCGTAAAGCTTTAATCAAGCTAATTGACAACAGCAAAATTGGATTTCCTTGTGCAAAGTTTAAACTCGACCAATCCATAGTAAGCAAACGTTTTAACACATTCTTCCACTTTTTTCTGCAAGCTGTATGCGGTTTTGTGGAAGATCTGGAAATTAGCATTGACCTTAGCCATCTTGACTTTCCGACTAACCTGAGCTATGTCAACCTAAAGACTTTTAAAATATGCATTTACAACCCTCACTTGCCCTCTCCGAAGCAATGGCTCCTGCCAATTTTGGAAAAAGCTAGTGTACTGAACACACTTAGTTTTCATATAACTTTCAGCAACAATCTTTTGCGTTGTATTGAGGCACTAGATAATCCTCATGGCAGAAAGGTTAAGAACTTGCATCTGCAAGGCAGCATGACGGATGAACATCTTTACAAGTTGAGTCAAATTGGATTATCGTTGTCAAAATTACATTTGGTGTGGTATGAAAACGTTCAAGTAGATCCTAAAGGTTTCACGTCAGTTTTACAAAGCCAAAGCCACAGTTTGCTTGAGTTACATATAAATTGTCCAGTTTTAACTGTTGGTGAATTTACACTAAGCTATCCTCGGATGGAGAAATTGAAATCGTTGAAGATGGAGATAGCAGTTGCAAAAGTCCAATTTCCGGGATTGGATTATGCACAACAATTTCCCGTATTAAACCAGTTAAGTCTTGCAGGATTTTATGTAGAATATGTTGGCTTGGAACAAATTTTTGGTGAAACTATGAAACCACTGAAAACTGTTGAAAGATTGAGATTACCATTTTCGCTAGGCAGTTCTACCAAAATTATACAAATAGCAAGAATATTTCCAGAGGTGAAGAAATTAGAGATTGTTTGCTCTGCAAAGGATTTGGAAATTGTTGGAGGTTACATGAAAAACGTGGAGGAACTCACGTACGACTTTAACTTCAATGATCTGGAAAATAGGGATGGATTGGGTAAAGTGTTTACGGGCTTTACAACTCGTGAGCTGGAATTCATCGAAAAAGCAGAGAATGAGGACCGAAAGCCATTAATAGACAAGAAGAGAGAACCCTTGGATTTTCTTAACAGTAAGCTTCCCAGTTGCCTCACAATTAGTTTATCCTTATTTAGCGATTCGAAATTTAACGAGAATGTTTTGGTTGAATTTTTAGAATTGAAGATACTCCGCATTGAAAAAGCAAAAATTAGTAATCTGATGTGCAAGTTGGGTCTACAGAAGCTAAAAAAATTGAAATTGTTGGACTTGCAACTTTGCCGAGATTTAGAGGTGATTCCCTTGGTTTATGATTTTTTAGGAGAAATATTTCATAGGATGTAAATTTCAATTTGGTTCTATTTTTTGTTTTTTCAGATTACGAAGCAGACTCTGGCAGATATGAGACGGAGATTTCCGGTTTTGCTGCCGGAGAAAGTAAGATTCTTGGAGAATAGTAAAGATAATAAGATAAATGATAATAATTAACTTTAAACATTTAACCAGCTTTGTATTTAGAGTAAAACAAACTGTTCAATAATGTTCACATTGAAAAATGTTTTAGTAGTTTTTTCAAACCCTTATTACGCTCAAATAACTTAGAAAAGAGTTTATGCCAGAAGTAATGGTGTGTACGAGTAGAAATTTTACAGGTTTTGTTGCACCATAGTATTCCCTAGCATTTATAATACTTGAAATGAAAACTTCACATGTACTTGTAATTTTTGGAAAGTGTGAGATTGATGGAGTGTAGTGTTAGGCATTTTTGCTTGAATAATATGCTACATGATATGAAAGTTTCCACTGAGCAAAGTAAACTTGTATAGAAAGAAATAAGGGCGATAATGTACTTAAATCGTATCAAAAGTAATACTATTTAGACACGATATAGTCCATTTCGGCGGGTTTATTTGTAGAGAACATAATTACTTTTGTACGCGGTATTATATTTCGGTATGCTGTGCAAATCATATTGCAATTTTTTATGAAAAACTAAAGTTACCTCTATGTCGATTTTAAAATTTTCTTTCATACACGAGTGTTAATTTACATTTTTGTAATTAAATTTTTTAAGAACCATTTTAAGAAATTTTAAGGGGAACCATTAAAAGCGTTTATTTTACATACATGTTTTCAGATTAAGTGACAAATGAATAAATGAGAAATGTGTTTTGATTTTAGCGAAAGTCTTTTCTTCAAATTTCTGCATTATAGACGGTGTAATTTATAGCATTTCTCAGAGAGTACAATTTTCATTTGATTCATAATTCATGAGTGACTAGTTTAATGGTGAAATGATAAAATCATAGCAAAAGTAAAGCCCTCCTCCTTGTTATGGAGACATTTTTGAAATTCTGATATCTCGGAACATTTAGGCTTTATTGAACTACAGTATTTTGTAACATTTAGTACAACTTATAGTTAACAATATTCACATAAACTAAGATTCATTGGTGCCTTTGTATCCAGTGCTGAAAAGTTCTTGTTCGGCTAAAGCTCGAACCCTATATCCCGATTTTCCCGATCATGCTCCCACTTTAGTGGTGATATTTTTTCAAATAGCATTGAAACCTTGGGGTAAACTGTGCGGGTTTTGTAGATTGGACTACCCTGCCTTATATGAATCCCAAGAAGTTTCGATGTCTATTGCCAGTGGAATATTTGAAGCATGTTTTGATTTTGGTCTAGATCTTAGAAAATTATTTTTGCAAACAAATCGGAGTCTAGATTTTGTTCGCTGCTCCTGATCCTTGACTGCTGGTTGGTGCTTCCGGCTTAGTGCAGGCTTTGATACCCAATTGCTAAGCTTTAATTTGACCTAGCGTTTGTGGACTAATATTGAGTTTGTTGGCTGCAGCACTAATTGAGGTGGAAGGCTCCTCGTCGAACAACTTTGATATCGTCTTCAAGCTTCCTAAGAAAGCCACCGTTACAATACGTCCTTATGAGAACCTGAACCCTGATGATTTTGTAGCTTAATATCTAGGAATTATTTTGTGTATACATGTCTGGCGCTTACCTTCTTCTACAAAGTGTTTGACTGCTTTGGTCTTTGGCCTATTGGCAACATTTTCGAAGTGGGATATAGCCCGTTTTACAAACGCTTCATTCTCTCGCGATTTCATGACGATGCGTTATTTTCGAAAAACCGAAAAATGCATCACGTAACCCCCAAAGAATGAGCTATCAGATGATGCATTCAATTTTGTATCTCTTGCGTTCATATGCATTTTATCTTTATTTGCATAAATGTCTCCATAACAAGGAGGAGGGCTTTAATTGAAACATTGCTAACTTTACTATATATTCACTTATAAATTAATTCCTAAATTTTTATTATTCTAAATCGCGAACAAGTTCTTGAATTTTTAGCCTTTCGCCTTATAACAGCTAAACAGCTACAAATCCTCCTCAAACTCATTCATGAATTTCTGCTTTATTTCTTGAATTACTGGTTGTTATCTGCAAAAAAATAAAAAGCTATTGTATCGTAGTTAGCGAATATATAGTCACCACGTCAGTTTCATGGTAATAGCTAGATTATAAAAATAATTTTTGCACAAGAAAATGTTCCAACCAAGTCTCAGGCAGTTTAATGCATCTAGTTTGAGAAACACAATATTTTGAGCAGTTATTTAGAAAGTTGAAGAGTATGTTCATGCATGCAAGCGATACCCATTTCCAAGCTTTTCCAATGATACAAACCTATAAAAGAAATAGTGACAGTTTGGAGAAAGTAGTTTACCAGACACTAGATTTCACAGAGGGTGGAAAAGACGACACTGCTTCAGGTTGTCAAAGTTCAGATAACCTATAGCACATTCTACAGAATTATAATCAAATGAACAAAATTATAAAGTACATACATGCCTATTTTTAATAATATTGTAACATCAAATTATAAAATTATAAAACTGGCATCTTCTAAAAGTATAGAAGTTTCTTTGGCCTCTTCCTCATGTGGAGATTTCAAGTTTCAAGCTCAATATCCACCTCTGTTTCCTCTCGTGATCTCTTGGTAGCCATTGCCAAAATTACTTACATTTTTTGCTAAATTTGTCAATAATATCATTTTGTCGACAATTAAGCATTTAACTATCAATAGCAATTAAATGTTAAAATGTTCTTCAGTTTCAACGTTAAAGCAAGCCAAAGCCACAGAACCCAATATCCAGTGCTCTTGAATCGGATGCCACTGAACTGAATTGATGCAAAAAATGCAATGCAGAGTTCCCGAGCTCGAGCGTGCACGTGTACGTGTCTACCTATTCATTTGGTATAGCTAAAGCACATCAAATGCAGGAATACTAGCTGCCTAGTTCACAAGTCGTGTATGCCGTGTGCACATGCTCATAAACAAACCCACCTGTGAACAGAAGAGGCAAGTTGTCAAGAATTTTTTTGTAGAAATAGTTCAGTACAATATTTTCTTTAGGAATTGCTAGTAGCTTAATTATGATGTGTTTGTGTTTAAATGGTTGAGCAATTATGTACTCAAAATTACGCAATATTAAGTGAGCTGCTTGAACCGGAATAATTTAAGACCGTGTGACCTTACACCGCCTTCAGTGTAGAAAACGGATTTTCTTACAATGGCAACGGGAAAGAAGACCAAAGCAACAAATGAAAACACTGCAGAAACTGAGGGGACGTCAACTGAGGAAAGTTCTATTTCCGAGGCGTTACGAAATGAACTGGTAACAACATAATTGCTAAAATGTCCTTCCAATCTGGAAACTTGACACTGTGACACTAATAATTTAAACATGTTGTTTCTATTGTACTTGTCTTGCAGATCCTGAAAACCATTTCCAGCTTCCTTCCATTGCCAGATAAAAAGCGTTTTCGTCTTGTCAACTCCACCTGGAACCGGGCTTCTTTAATCGAAATCCGGAAACATTCGGGGACAATAGATCTTGGCTACGGAAGTAGACTTATAAGTAGGCATGCCAAGCATCTCAAGGAAACTTCATCCGAAGGTCTAGGTCCAAACCTGCCAAAGGGACAACATTATTACCCAACTGATGAGGAATACATTCTCGTCCGTAAAGCTTTAATCCAGCTAATCAACGAAAGTAAAAGTGGTTTTCCTTGTGGAAAGTTTAATCTCAGCCAAATGATAAAACATCCGCACTTTTTCCACGAGTTTTTGCAAGCTGTAGGTGGATTTGTTGAAAAGTTAAAATTTAGTATTGGCTCCACTCCTGACAGTCGTGAATTTCCAGAAAATCTGAACTATTCCAACCTCAGGAGTATTGAGTTATCCATTAGAACCTACCCTACATTCTCGTTGGATCAATGGTTCCTTCCAATTTTGGAAAAGGCTTCTGTACTCAACAAGCTCAGCTTTATTTCCAGTTGCAGCAACATTCTTTTGTGTTGTATTGAAGCTCTTGATAACCCTCATGGCAGAAAGGTTAAGAATTTGTATCTGCAAGGCTATGTTACAGATGAACATCTTTACAAGTTGAGTCAGATTGGATTAACCTTGTCAAAATTACATTTGGTGTTGGATAAAAGCTCTCAAGTAGGTGCTAAGGGATTCATGTCAGTTTTACAAAGCCAAAGCCAGACTTTACTGGAGTTACATATAAATGGTCATAATTTAACGGATGGGGAATTGACCATAAGATTTCCTCGGATGGAGAAGTTGAAATCTTTGAAGATGGAGATACTATTTGCACGAATCCATTTTCCGGGATTGGACTATGCGCAACAGTTTCCGGTATTGGAGCAGTTAAGTTTTGCAGGATTTACTGAAGAATATGTTGGCTTGGAAGAAATTTTCGATGAGAGGATGAAACCTCTGAAAACTGTGGAAAAATTGAGATTACCACAGGGACTGACCAGTGTTACCAAAATTATTCAGGCTGGAAGGGTGTTTCCAAATGTGAAGCGATTGGAGATATGCTGTTCTGCCGAGAAATTGAAAATCGTTGGAGTTCACATGAAAAACGTGGAAGAGCTTACGTACAAGTTTAACAACTTTGATTTGCACGGATTGAATAAAGTGCTTACGGGTTACACATCTTCCGAGTTGACATGTTTGGAAAGGGTGGAGATAGTGGAGAATCGGGATGTAGGCCGAAAGGCTTTCTTAATAAGCCTTGGATTTGGAATAAAGAAGCCCTTGGATTTTCTAAATAGTTAGTGTCCCACTTTGCTTCATAATCAATTTATTCGAAGTAAAATAATACGGTTTTTAATTTTACGAAAATGTTTTGTTTTTTAGAATTGAGGATACTCCGCATTGAATATGCAGAAATTAGTAAGTGGATGTGCGAGTTGGGTCTGAAGAATCTTACAAATTTGAAATTGTTGGACTTGCGACTTTGCCGAAAGCTGGAGGTAATAGACGTGGTGTATGATTTAATGATTTATGAGAAGAACGATCAGTTCTTGAATGAATGTTCAGTTTGGGTTTACTTTGTTTTTTCAGATTACGATGGAGACTCTGGCGGAAATGAGACAGAAGTTTGTGGTTTTGCTGCCTAAGCAAGTTAGATTCCGGGATGAATAGATACTACTCCAAAGTGTTCACTATCAATCATCAATCAGTCATGTAGTCATGTTTACCTTTAAGTTCATGGTATATATGTAAAGTACAATTTGTTTACTAACGTTAAAGAGTAGAAATCTGTTAAGGTTAAGGACGCTTAAATTATTTACGCCTTTTTTCATTCCAGAAGGAATAAGTAGAGTAGAAAGTTGACAGTTTATGTTGTTGTACGGTAGTATTCAGTATATGTAAATAGGTATTTGAAATGAAAACTTCAAAAGTATTTGTATTGCTCAGAAAACGTGACCTTGGTTGATGGAGTCTCATTCTCAGGCATTTTTGCTTGAATGGTGTTGTATGGCAAGGTATATAGAATAGTAAATGGTTATATGGTATAAAATGCAAACATAAATAAAAATTGCTGTATTATATTTTTCATTATACATTTTTATATCGCATTTGAAAAATGTGTAGAATTCATAAATGTTATATTATACAGTCGTAAAATACCAAAGGATCGAAATGATATAAGAATAAATTCACTTTTATATGCGTATCAGACAAAAACAAACATCTTTTTTTGAAATATAATTACTTATTTTAAATATAATTACTTATTTTAAATATAATTACTTATTTTAAATATAATTACTTATTTTAAATATAATTGAATACATTTAAACTTACGTTTTAAAAGCCACCAAAATGAAATACATAATATCATCTAGACGCAATTATGTATTTCAAAGAATGTACCACAAAAGCCGCTTTAAAACAAATGCTACTTTGTACAGATGACTAAACTACCATTAAAGTATCCATGATGATGATACTGACTTAAAAACGTAATTGTATACTAAGTTTTTAATACAAGAATAATACTTTTAGAAAAAAAACGGGTTATTTGTATTCTTGTATAATAACTTAACTTATGGCATGGATATTACTGATAGTGGTTCAGTACCCTTTTGACTTCGCTCTCTGAGAATGTTACCTCGTCTTCTGCTTCGGTACTCCGTAAAAACCCGTTTTTCTATACCTCTGACACCAGTTTCGTCTTCCAGACTTAAGTTAATGTCCTCACATGTGTCTAAGCTAAACTCCCAAGGTCTTGATGATCTTGTTGTCATGATCCAGGCAGTTGCTTCTGCAAGTTTAGAAATAGTGTACAATCTTATAACAGGAAACCTTTATTATTGATGTGGCATTGGCATACTATAATACTATACTAAAAATAGTTAAAGTAACTTTCACTTGACATACTTTTTAGAAAGATAACTTTATTTGGGTTAAATTTTTTCGTAGTTCCCCGACCACTATAAGTACAATGGATCACTTCGTCGTCCGTAAAAATTTCGTCAAAGAGTACTTTAGCAACTTCACAAACTGCATTGGCCCTGTTGCACATATCAAGCGCTTTTATCCACACAGCTTGAGAAATATTGGATCCAGTATATGGAGCATTCATGTTCAGTGCCATTTCACTTTTGTCAAATATATCAGAAGTATTTGATTGGGGTGACTCAGACATTTCGAAAAAATAAGGATTGGGCAGATACTTGTGGAGTTAGTTTCCATCCGCAATTACGCTAATGTCTCTGCAATTCTATAGAAAACTAGAACAAAACGGAATGAAAAGACTGAGGGTTTAGAGTTTCGACACGTAATGCATATTGCTTGCTATAAAATAAAAGTGCTAGCTGGTTTTATATAGTATCGAACATCTCCTTTGTAAGTGTGTCTATTTCTTTTTTTTTTCAATCGATAAGTAATCAATCAATACCCATGTTATTAAGGAAGGTATATTTAACATTTTGTACATGAGAATTGACAAGTGTTTGTCGTGCTAAAAAGGACAAGGTTGAAAAAACTCTACATTTCTTTTCTTAGTGTCCATGCCAGTTTATAGCGTAGGCTCCGTAGTGGCCATTGTGCAACATGTATGAATAATACGTTGTAAAAGATTTTTTGCGAAGTTTAAGCCTTCATGCACTGCAAGCCAAAGCGAGAGCTGAAATTTTGTGGACACTTTCAATAGAAACCGTACTGGCGACTAGGAGATTTGGCTTTACAAAAAGCTAACTCTTTAGGTTAATTAAATGAATAATTTTTCATCCAATGTCTGTACATAAAATAATTTTCCTTACTCATTACTACAAGTACGTTTCAAGTATTATAATATATGGTTCATCAATTAATATTTTTGGCATTATTTAAATAACTAGTGTCCTACTTAAAAATTGTCGTAAAATTTTTGTTTTCAAACAGTTTTTGTATATATTCCAGGTCACAACTTAAAATGGGAATTCCTAATTGTGCGCTTTACTGAATTGTTCATTAACTAGCCGAAATAGCCGAATCAATAGATCATAATCAGAATTGTAGTTCGTTGTGTAAATCGGCATCACTATCTTTCTAACATTTAATTTGATTTTGTATGCAATAAAAATAAAGTAAAATTCTTCCAGTTTTCCCTTTATTTTTCACGTCGTTCTCAGATAATATGCAAGCAAGCCAAAACAACGTAGGCCACAAAAATGCTAAGCAAGCATAAAGAATGTGCAAAACAGTTTCTCTGGATGACACGCTCTATTAAAATACGTGTTAAAAGCAGCAATGCAACGCTATTTGCTTTGACTATATAGTATGTCCAGTATAGTATATAGTTTACGTAGCAGTTTCCACAGCATTGATGTACCAACTAACTTTGCTCAACTCAACCTTGCTCTTGAGTTCCTATAAGTTTGCATTAAAAATGTGTAAACGCTTATTTTGGAAACCTAACGGGAGATTATGCTTAGCAAAAAGCTTGTCACTTTACTGTACTCGCACTACGATATGTTAATGTGTCATATGCATTATTCATTTAATTTTCATATAGTTTTTAGTATTCAAACATATTATGTCTACGTAGTAGTAGTGTATAAGTATAACTTTTTATTGGGGCTAAATGACTTTCAAGCGTAATAACAATTCTAGCTCGTTTGACTTTACAAGTTATATACATATTACTTAATGACTTGATGAGATAATTTCATAAAGTAAACTGCGAACTTAAATATTACAGTAACTGAATTCGTTATAAAATAGAATAAATACTTTGAACACAAACTTAAATTAAATAAAACAATAATCAGTCATTTGATCATTATTACAAAATTCGTAACAATAATTTACATCTAAATTTTAAAGCCTTAAATTACAACTCTTCTTTTTCTTCATACCCTCCCCCTCCAGCACCCCCACCGCCACCCTGTCCATAAAGTTTTGAAATAATTGGCTGCACAATGCTCTCAAGCTCTTTTTTCTGCGCTCTCAGTTCTGAAGCTGCTGCATCACCGCTACTCTCCAGCCATTTGATCGTTTCCTCCACAGCTTCTTCTATCATGGTCTTTTCCTCTTCCGATAACCTGCCTCCTAGCTTATCTTTATCCTGGACCTGATTTTTAATACTGTACGCGTACGACTCCAGTTCGTTGCGGGCGTCCACTCTCTCTTTGACTTTCTTGTCGTCATCTGCAAAGCTTTCCGCTTCCTGTAAACCAAACAATTAAAAACCAGATTATTAATTAACGTCACTACTTTCAAATTTAAACCAAATCATAATCCCAGCATTCTAAATCCCTCACCTTAATCATCCTCTCAATATCCTCCGTAGTCAACCGATTCTGATCATTGGTAATTGTAATCCCCTCCCTATTCCCCGTTGCCTTATCCTCCGCACTGACCTTCAGTATCCCATCCGCATCCACCTCAAACGTCACCTCAATCTGCGGAGTTCCCCTAGGCGCCGGTGGAATCCCATTCAAATCAAACTTGCCCAACAAGTGATTATCCTTTGTCATCGGTCTCTCTCCCTCAAAAACCTGAATGGTCACCGTAGGCTGGTTATCCTGCGCCGTGCTGAATACCTGACTCTTTTTCGTGGGAATCACAGTATTCCTTGGAATCAACTTGGTCATCACTCCACCCATAGTTTCAATGCCCATTGTTAAAGGATTCACATCCAGCAGTACAATGTCAGCAGTACTCTTTTCTCCTGACAGCACACCCGCCTGAACAGCAGCCCCATAAGCCACGGCCTCATCCGGATTAATCCCTCGACTTGGTTCCTTCCCGTTGAAAAACTCCTTAACCAACTGCTGAATCTTAGGAATTCGAGTACTTCCCCCAACCAGTACAATTTCATCCACATCTTTAATCTTCATCCCCGCATCTTCAAGTACCTTTTGCACTGGTTTCATCGTATTTTTAAACAGGTCAATGTTCAGCTCTTCAAATTTGGCACGAGTTAATGTCTCGCTAAAGTCGTTTCCTTCGAAGAACGATTCAATCTCAATGCGGGTCTGGTGGGCGGAGCTCAGAGCCCTTTTGGCTTTCTCCACTTCTCGTCTTAATTTCTGCACGGCTCTGGTATCCTTTCTGACATCCTTTCCATTCTTCTTTTTATACAGCTTTATGAAGTAGTCCATCACTCGCTGGTCAAAGTCCTCCCCACCCAAGTGGGTATCCCCGGAAGTGGCAACCACCTCAAACACTCCTTGGTCAATGGTCAGCAAGCTGACGTCAAATGTGCCACCGCCCAGATCAAATACCAGCACGTTTTTCTCCCCTTCCTTGCTATCCAATCCGTATGCAATGGCAGCGGCGGTTGGTTCGTTAATTATTCTTAAAACGTGTAACCCCGCAATGGCTCCCGCGTCCTTGGTCGCTTGTCTTTGGGCGTCGTTAAAATAGGCTGGGACGGTTATCACTGCGTGGGTCACGTTTCTCCCCAAGTAGGATTCTGCGGTTTGTTTCATTTTGGTTAGAACCATGGCGGAGATTTCCTCGGGGGTGAATGTCTTTTGGCCTTGAGATGTTACCACTTGAATGTTTGGTTTGCTATCCCTTTCAACCACTTTGAAGGGAAGTAGCTTGATGTCACTTTGTACAGTAGGGTCATTCCATTTTCTGCCTATTAGCCGTTTGGCATCGAAAACGGTGTTTTCTGGGTTAGTAGTAAGCTGGTTCTTGGCTGCGTCCCCGATAAGACGTTCCCCTTCTGAGGTGAAAGCCACGTATGATGGGGTTATTCGGTTGCCTTGGTCGTTTGCTATGATTTCTACGCGTCCGTTTTTAAACACGCCAACGCTACACACAAATTTTAGAAAATAAATTTGAATTAAAATTAATTGCCTTAAATATTATTATAAAATTGTCAAAACATACACTTTGTATAGAAATCATTTAACTATATGAGTTATTTACCATGAATAAGTGGTTCCCAAATCAATCCCAATAACGGTGCCAACTCCCGATTTTTCGGATTCATTGCCGTAGACAGAAACCGCGACAATCAGGAAAGTGGCCATGAATGGCCAGTGAAATATTTTGCTCATTTTTTGTTTTTCTGATTTGTAACACAATTAACTGAAACAATTCACAGGTTTTCTTGACAATTTAAGTCTTTATTAAAAATTGTCACACACAAAAAATATTGAAGTAAATACTTTGATACGTCTTCTTTGGAGTTGGTAAACTGACTGAAGTAACGGCATTTTCTGTTGGGTCTTTTTATACTATATGTAAAAGCGCTATAACACGTCGACTTTTGTAAGCGATTTTCCTTTTGCAAGCTGCCGATAAACCCTACGCGGAAAGGATTTCATGAAGCACACGTACACCAACAAAGAACACGGTTGCTATAATACGCAGCGCGTTGGGATTGGTAGGGGAATTTTATACTATTCAGCAATTTAGCTTGAATGCGTTATATTTACTTGCCAAGCTTTACATACATGGGCCTCGTCGACTAAACCCGTTTGTATATGATTCAAGAGGCGATTGTGTTAGTTATGTGTAATTCAAACTTCTCTAGTAAGTACGCGAATACATTCGATTCTACTTTCTACTCTGCTACGTGTGTTACTTGTTTTATAGCTTTATTGAATGGATCTATCTGGTAGAATTGAGGATGAACGAGATGTACGATGAAATTTCATCAGAATTTGTCGTTTGGAAAATGCAAAGTAGTGCAGTTTTTATGCAAATGGAAACGCTACTAGCAACTTAGGATTAATGATAAATAAAATTAGTTTACCAATCAAATGGATGCTTGCTTTGTGATAATACTCAGCTATATGGAGCAAACGATTTGATGAAAATGGTTGATGAAGTTTGAAATCAGTTTGACCGCATGCATTTCTGATAATGGCGAACAAGCCAAAATTCTTTTATTTAGTAACAAAAATGTCAGGATATACCTCGAGATTTAGACATCACTCAAGTAATACCAGATAAAAGTGCTGACTTAGACTTGGAAAATATATTAGTTATCAAAGCGTAGATTCCGAAATGAAATGCCTGCAGTGCCCGTTCATTAGGATCGCATTGTATTATGTCATTGTAGACACGGATTTTATGAAAATTTTAGAAGCTGTAAGTCATTTAAATTATTGCTAGCTTGCTTGCAAAACTTTACTAGGAAAACAAAAGATTTGAAAACTTTTTTTAAAAAATTAAGTCCGATCAAAACTGATGATAATAAGAAATAAGAAAAAAATTACATTTTTATTGGACACCTCATGGTTTTATAAAGCTACTGTTCTTTATTCCAGGGCTCATGAAGCTGTAATGTTGTTTTTCAAAAGCCGTTTAAAAAACTCAATTTAAACATATTGTGTATTGTGTAAAATACAAATTGAGTAAATGCTTTTGTTATTCATTAATCCAAATTTGTTTCATAAAATTTTAGATGCACTTTTTACACATATATACTTATTTATTGTTACAAATTGTAACTTACAATGCATTATTGTGTTTGTCATGTAACACAAATCTAGTTTGCCATGTTTCCTGGATTTCGTATATCTGAGTTTGATAGGAACAAACTAGTGTTTTGAATATAAATCAGTTTGTGTCATTTATATATTGCTAATACCTGTACAAAAGCATACTTTCACTTAAAAAGTCAGTGACGAGTAAATATACACTGATTCTAATTGTATACACATAATTGCATTTTTAGAGTTTAATGTTAAAAGCCCAAAAATTACAAATAAACGTTTTAATTAAACTTGACAATTTTGTAATGTTTGCATTTTATCTTTATAAATGTAAAAACTACATGAGTGGTAAATGGACAATGTAAAATGATCTGAGACACCGGCTACCTGTTTATGCTGATGCTGCACTTTGTTCAGAACTGTTGCTTCGCTGCACGCACTTCGTAAAGAGCAATATATTAATACATTTTATGCTTGTTGTTTTGTTGATTTGCTAAATAACATAAGGCTTAAAGCCCTCTTTGCCCCAGCATCGTCCGCGTACTGTTGCGTTTAAACCCAAAAATCCTTTTGGACATCCAACTGAATTTCAGTAAATTTTTCTGTCTCGAGACTCTCGAGCAGATTTTGGTTTGTGCAAGTATACAAAACCGTGACCGTATATAATATAGTATACACTATGACGGTATACAAAATACACATGATACTAATGTGCTCTGGGTTGTTATGACTATAAAAATTTCTTCGTACACTGCAATTCAGCAGAATAAACCTCCTGGTGCTCAACTTTGCACACAGTGTGTAGTTTGAGCTAAGACATTTCGTTGTCTTTGTTTGGCTCAAACTTGCTGAATGACCTTTTTATTGTCAAAATGCGGCGTGTGTCTTTAAAGCATATTTTAGACGCTGAGTTTTGCAAACCTCAAAACGGGTAAGTAGCAAAATGTTTTTGACAGATAATTCTGGTTTGTAACGAACATTTTTATTCACGTTAAGACTATTATTATTTTTGTATTTCATTTGTTGACAGCGATTATATAGCTGTAAACAGTGTCTGGAACAGTGGTTATTCCAAGGATGCCAAACTTTGCCATTTTATTCTTTCCGATGGGGAAAGTTACATTGTTGCGGTTTTGCACTTTCAAGACAAGGTTCATCTTGCTCAAAATGTGCTTTCTGCTCTACAGGTACGAAATATTTGTGTTTTAATGCGGTATTTGGGTTTGTGAATATTTTGAACTCATTTTAAATCACTGTCTCAGAATGAGTCCCGTCGCTTTAAGCTACAAAACTTCAGAGTTGAAAAGGTCAGAGATGGCTGGTGGAGGCCTTTGAAGGATCAAAGACAACAAATCAAAATCAGCAGAAACCCGGCAGATTTAGTTGAGGTGCCACAAAGTGAAGAAATGCTGTCAAATGCAAAATTTTACAGGCATTTACCATTCAGGTTTACCCGTCTTGAGGCTTTAAAAAATTGTGCAGTGGGAGAATCGATTGGTAAAATTATATTTAAAATTAGAATTTGATGCAAAAGATTCATTTCCCAAATATTTATTATTTATTGATACCAAATTTCGTTCTGATGTAACATTGGGCGTGTTGTGTTTGCCAATAGATATTATTTTCTTTGTGCAAGAAATTTTCAATCCATCTTTGATGAGCGATGGAAGAAGCTTTCAGGTTATCAACATTGCGTCGTCTCGTTCCATCACAGACCCCAAAAAATTGGTACTGTTTTTTTTATTGCATTATTATTGTACATTTTGTTCACGTGCACCAGTGCTAGTAAGACAAGCAAGATTTGAATTTCACCAGTACTTAATGCCGACAACATTAAGATTAAGATAAGATGATTAAAATACAATTTCAGTACGCCGGGAAGCAACATAAACACTTATTTGAATACACTACTGTTTTATAAAACTGATTTGATTTTTTACCACATTTTGTATAATACCTATGTTTGTAATAACATCCTGCTTTATTTACAGGGTTGCGTACAGGAGTTGGCCCTTTATAGTCAATACGTTGGTAAACTGTCCAAGAGAAGTCCCGTATATGCCCTTATGAACGTACAGGTTGGAATGAGGAAACAAAAAGGGATTGGCGAGTACAAATTCTTGCGTACCACTGGAAACACCTTAATTGCAAAGGTTAGTATCTCCCTTTTATGGTTCCTCACACAGAATGTCTGATTCTACCTGATTCTCTGACTCCAAGAATATACTCGGAAGATGTTTAACCAAATTTGTTTACAAGCACATAGAAATAAACATGACAAAATGTGTACTAGTTTCACTATGCTCAGTTACGTAATAATTTAACTGTCTATAATATAAATTGCATATGTATTTTGTTAATATATTCAGATTGAGTCTCGGAACTTGTCCAAAATTCCACCAGAATATCGACTGAAAGATTATGTACAAAACTTGCTTCCACGACCTATAACTTCAAAGAAAAGTTTAACAACTACTACTACATCTTCCTGTCAAAAGAAAGTGTGTGAAACTGCTACAAAAAGACAAATTGTTACACCCAAACCAGAAACTGTCACCATAAATCTACCCTCATATACTGCTAATTTGAACTTGTCACCAAAATCAAGTCAGGAAAATCAGAATCCACCATGCGATTTCCTCTCAAACCAGAATAGTCGATACCATGAACCATCACCCGTGTTACCCGGTTCATCTAAACAATTCAGTTCAGTAAACACTTCAAACTTACAAAACAGTAGTACACTCAAAATGCCCCTACTTCCAACAGCAACGGAATTTGAGTTCTACTCACCAAGCCATCCAGGATACTTTGGTAGTCCCTTTGGAGTCCGTTCTTCCGATCCATTGAATTTGGCATCTTGTGCTAATTCCAACAACAGAGAAGGCCAAGATCGAAGCCCAATGCACTCCAATACATCAAGTGTGGGAACTCCTGACAGAAACGTTGGTGGAAGTACTCCGTGTAACTTAAAATCGCCTCAATACTCACAGTCAGCATCTGGGAATGCATTTCATGGCGCGAATCCACAAAGCCCAATGTACCCATTATCCGTGGGGTCAAACGTTAGTGACCCATTTTTACCTTCCCCTGCTTCCATAAAGCGTTCCGGAAGTGACCCTGATTTACAAAACAGTTTGAATAAACGATCACGGTACGAACTTGACGATGATTTGAAGAGATTCCCGGAGATTGAGTACGATTTTGTTGACAGTAAGCAGCCTTTAGAAGTTGTTGTGAAACTTTCGAAATTTTACATGGACTTTGCAAATTGCGTAAGTAAAAACTATTTAAATCGTTTTAAAAATGGAACGTAGAAATTCTCTTGCGACTCGGCGACGCCGTCACCGGGTTTTTCTGCCCAAAATTCCGAGATTTTATGAAACTCGGGGTAATTCGGCATGGAGCAAATTTATGTAGGGTTTTTTCGAAATTGCGTCCCTAGCCAATTTAAAAGAATTTCCACGTCTACAATATTCAAAACACAGGAATGTTCAATATAAGTTGGGATTGGGAATCGATATCTGGGTTGCTAAAGTAATGCTTTTTTATTAAATTTTCCAGTACCGCATGAAATCTAACCCTAGGGGAAACGTTCTCATAATCAACAACTATTTTTATCCCGAACGACAGCAAGATGATGTTGAGCGTATAAGGGAAGGAAGCAATAGGGATTTGGACTATCTTACAAAGTTTTTTAAAGCTTGTAAATTCAAAGTGACCACAATTTTAGATGTCAAAGCAGTGGTAAAATACTTTTTACATATTGTTTGGTGATCTCGATAAGGAGTTCGTAATTATCGTAAATTTTGTATTTTAGGAATTACAAGGGCATTTGGACGAGTTTAAAAAAGACACGGATGAAAACATGGATGCTGTGATTGTGGTTATTTTAAGCCACGGATTAAATCAGCTTGTTGAAATGGTTGATGGAAAATTTGTCCGACTACCAAATGACATTATTCACCAGTTTGATGCAAATGCATTTTCGGTAATGGCTGGCAAGCCAAAACTCTTTATAATTCAAACTTGCCAAAACATTCCATCAGAGGAAAACGTCTTACAAATCCTGCCACCAAGTTCCCCATGTGCAGAGCAAGAACGAATGAATAATGTCGAATTAGAAAATATGCTGGTGTGCTATGCTGCTGCTCCAGGAATGGAAGCTACACGGGACAAGTACATGGGATCTCATTTCATCTATGTGCTAATTCACACTTGGATGAACCACTGTCATGATAGTGACATTCTAACACTTTTAAAATTGGTAAGTGATTAGATATTTGAATGAAATGATTGATAGTAGTAATTTAGAAACACTTTCATATTTTAATAAACGTTTGGTCTGGAACAGGTACAACATCGATTGTCTAAGGTACACCGCGTTGACAACAATATGCTGCTTTGCGACTGTCACACGTATCACTTTAACAAAAAGCTATACTTTAACCCCGGTTTATAGTTGACATTTCAGGTTTTTGCATTTATTTATGATCTGGCATGGATCTTGATTTTAACCTGCCATTGAGAATGTTATATTTTAACGGTTCTGTTACTGCTGATGCTGTTATATTTTAAAATCACAAAATAGGTTAGAAACTGTCAGACAAAAGAATTTATAAAAAAATTATTTTAAAGCTAGTATTAAAATGCCATACTTGCATTGTCAGCAATTTACTGACAGTTAAAATCTACGAGATTACTATTGTACCCCGGTTTTCCTCTACGCAATATCATATAGTTAAGCATTATTAGCTAGATGAAACTTCTAAGAATTTTGCTGCCATTTGTATATTTATTTCTGTAAATTAGCAATCACTGTTTACAAATATTTTTACATTTTACATAAAATGATAATGTTGTTCTAAAATTATAAGTTTACAAATATAATCACTTCGCACTTTCACTATGACTCTTTCTTAAATTTAAGAATGAGATGGGCAACAAACGTGGAATGTAGGTGACTACTTGTCACTGACCAGTGTAGTCAAAGCAAACCTTATTCTGGTTCATTTATAGAGCTTATTGAAAATGTTAATAGTCAAACTGTGAGATGTCAAAGTGTTTTGCATTTATATCATTTAAAACTGCAAATCAGTTTCAAACTTGACACTTTTTCTGCTTAAAAAGATTGTCAATATAATGGTACAACATTTTGATCACACGCTTCTTATAATATGAATGTACAAACTTTGCATTTCAAGTTGATCTAAGTCTTTCCGTCAAGTCCTATGAGGATGAAGGTCTAAAAAAGCACAATAACGAAGACTTTACTTTTTGTAATTATTATAGCGTCTAGAAATTATTCACCATCATTAAATAATAAAAATAAACTAGACTGTAGTCATACATTTTAATTAGGAACCACAAAACATGTACTAAAAAATTGGTGCACATAGTGTTTCGAAATATTTCATTGTTTTGTAAAGTAGAACTGATACTGACTGATAATTTATTTCACCATATATTATTTGTAAAGCCTCATTAGTATGCCAAAATATGAATAACTTCAGCACACTATCAAAATATATATTAGAAAAATTTAAAACATTCATTATTCAATAACTCTGACTATTGTAAAATGCATACCTGCTCAGGTCATGTAATCTGTTGCTGTTTTTAGTAAAATCATTTAGTTGCTAGCTAAAATCAACCTTGCCATAAAATTTAGTAATACTAATACCTGTTAGAAAATTGCATTTTGTAATTCTTATTTGTATTTCGGTGGTACATAACTATCCAACTAAGAACTAACTGTTTTGGGTTAATCACTGGCGTGAATTTACGATGGGGGTTAAGCATTACCCGGGTCATACTGTCTCAAATACCCAAATTACTGGACGATAATTATAATATAGGGTTAACGGGTAGAGTAATTTATATGCAGTTTTCATAGCTTTTAACTTACTGATAAAAGAAAATGATTTTATGTAAGAGTTGAGTTTAAAGATTTTGTACATTGTTTAATATTTTTTAATGTTTCACGTGGCTGTTATAATCTTGAATTCTTGAATCTTCCGAATTTAAACTTTTTGGTATTGGTTTGTACCTTTACATAAAAATAGTAATAAAATACCATTAAGATTTTTAAGTATTTTAATATAATTTTAATGAAATCAATAGTAATAATAGATTTTGCATTTTAAAAATAATTTACATGTGTGTATATTGTATTTACTATGGCTTGATAAGCAAGAGGTAAAATGCTTTTACATTCGTTCTCATGGCTGCTTCATGGAAAAATGCCTGTAAACATATTACTGACTGACTTGTGTCAATAAAATTTTCAATCAATCAATCATTGGCAGTTGTCCAGTACATTTACTATTTTAAACTACTTTGATTTTGTACAACACAGTTTTAGATGATGAATCACAATATGAGTTGTCAAACACCACAGTGTAAAGTCCAGCAGCCGGAACTGGAACTTTTATGTCATATAGCTTTTCTGTGGAAAATGACGTTTCCACACGTTTCAAATGTAAAATAGACTTTTCAGTATGATCCAGAATTTGAAAGTCAATGTCGGACTTTTCACAATAAAATTCATATGCAATAGAACTTGAATTGTCCTTTACATCCAGTGAAATTTTGAACGTATCACCAGGTTTTATGGTGACCGTAGATAGGTCGTTATCCTGAACACTTGAGTTTGAACCTTTTTGAAAATTATTTTACAAGCATAACATTTAGTCAACCAATTCATAAATAGTTGCAATATTTATTGATTTTTACTTACCCTCAAAAAATTGTAACGACATGGGACCCTGGAGCCAAATACCATCTTGAGAGCAGTACTTATCCGATCCTTCCCTATCTCCTCCCCAATGCTTAGGAACCAACTCAGGTGGGCATTTTTCTCTGATCACTTTCTTCCATGCGTCTTCATCTGTACCGTAAACTTGGATTTTTTCCACCTGCCGTTTGGACATCAACGGTTTAAAAGCTCGATACAACACGTGAAATAACTTTGGTGCGTTAATAGCCACAAGAGAACGCAAAACTTCAGGATAGTTATTGTCGATTTGATGCTGAGTTTTCATAATAAAATCCATGCAAGCTTTCTTAGTGAAATCACCAAATCGAAACCCATCCAAATCCATGATTTCTATTATTTGAGAAACTTCTCGTCCTTGTTCCTTACTTGCTTTGTGAAGTATTTCCATGATTTTCTCCAAGTTTATGATCATAGCTTTAATTACCATTTCTTCTCCGTATTTTTCCAATAGCGCTCGGGTATTTTGTTTGCCAAAGGGAAACAAATAAATGGGGTACCCCTGGTTATTAACTCCCAAAATGGCCCCTTGTGTAGCCCTCAGTAACTCCGTAGGAACTTCATTTCTTTGCAGAATTCCGTTTATTTGATTTTCTTCACGCCACTTTAAATGCTCTTCCAGCATTTTGTGTGCTTTCTTGACGTTCATATCTTGGGCCCGTAGCCATCGCATTAGTTGTCCATCAGTTTTTTGCTCTTCTGATAGTTGCAAATTTTGACAAGCTTCCCGTAATTCCACTATGCGTTCTTTTTCTAGTGGAGTGTATTCCTCCGGTGGATAGGTAACAGTTTTATCCGACATGGTTATTTATCTACTGGTTAGTCAAAAATGTAAGAAGAATTAAATTATTTTGTTGAACTTTCCCTACCAAATAGCAAAATCTAACTAGACAACATGTAATTATTTTACGCTTCTATTTTGAGCAAAATGGAACACGATTGCGTGCTTGCATCTCATGCTTGACTAGTAATGACGTCTTTGAATTGAACCAAGTAGATAAAAACACATTCAAATATATGTCTCTATAAGCAATTGACTAAGTACGGCACATTAGTATGACCTTGAATTTACTAACAAGTCAACATGTCAACCCAACGGTATATCAAGCATGTACGCAGCAAAAATGCAAGTTTGTGTTGATGATCATAGCTGCTCACGAAAACAAAAAAAGCATTTTATAGTCGACTTGTTGATGCGCTACTACTCCGAAATCGTATAAAATGTAGGTATATGAATGGCGATTTTTTATGTTTCCTATGCATCTATATAAATATGTTTGATATTTGAAGTGTCATTACAGTAATTAAACTTACAACGTTTGATAAGCAAAATAACAAGGAAGAAAGTTATTCCTAAATTTTGGAGAATAGGACGAAGCACTTGATACAAACAGAAGAATGTACTATTTTTTGTAAAAAAATGTCAAATTGGTGTTATACGTGAGTTAATCTGAGTTAGTGATTTAAAAATACTTGAAATAAGATTTTCTAGTCCAAATTTGATAAACATAAACTCTTTAATAACTGAAGCTTTTTATTAGAAGATTAATGAAATATTTTCAAACGATGGCAAACACACACTAAAAAATAGACAACATGAGATAAAATTACATAGCTTTCAGTTCTTTCAGAAGAGAATCTAACACGCAATTCGGTGCTAAAATAGACAGCTGGGCTTAATAAAAATGTTTTTGTCTATCAACGGGCATGCTAAAACATTGTCAATGTTGGGATAGGTATTCACATTTTTGCGACATTATTGATTTTGTTCAGAAATTTTGCTGTTGGTCAATTGTCATGTTTGTCGTATGGTAACATAGTTACTGCTTTTACCAAGACAGTAAAACAAACAAATGTCACAGTTTGTTTTGAGATGTTTTAATGCTTGTGAAAAAACGTATGATAAAAAATTGAAGCTAAATGCAACTAGGTATAAGTTGTCAAACAAAAATTCTTCCTTCGTAACAGATTGCTCCAAAACAATGTTGTGTGCTGGTTGAAAATGACATTATTCGTTTTGTATATTAGAAATTTGCAGAAAGTTCAGTTGGAACGTTATATGCGATATTGTGTTACGATTTCCAAATTTTTATTATTCTCACAATCTATTACAGAATCACTCTTTTCTCTCCAGCGTTTGTATTTGTGAGTTTTCAGAGCCACAGCAAAAGCATATTTCTCATCCTGTAGCTGGAGTTTGTATTTCACAAAAGTCTTCCAGTTCTTCTAAGCGCTCGGGAAGCAACGTAACACAAAATTGCTCATTCACACGAGTCGAGACGTCTCGAGACCCACAATTTCTGTGGAGCTCGAGCTGTACACATTTTCCATAAGTTAACACAGCAAATGTGTAAACGCTTTCATGAAAATATGTTGGGAGATTATGCTTGACAAAAAGCTTGTTGCTTTTTCATTATTGATGCACACTCCGAGCTCTACTTTGTTTGCCCACATTCGCAGGACTGTTGCTTGAATTTGACAGCTTAAAAAGATGCATGCATTATGTATTAAATATGTGCATAATTTGCAATTAATTGTTTGCCTGTGAGAAATTGGCATTGACAGTTTACTTTTTCCTTCATAATACACCTTTTGAATATTTTTTGTAATCACAACAATAAGATTTCAGTGCAAACTGACTAAATTAAAAATGAAAAAGTGTGTTTGATTGCTTTAAAATTTGTATAGCTATTTCAATGTTGTGCGAAATATTTAGTAAATTTTGAAAGATTTGAAGACGCTACAAATCACGAGAATTCAACAGGGGTGGCTAATCGTTTGAGTTAATTAAAGCTGAGTTATTTGAAATTTCTTGGATTGTTGATTAAATCTGTTTTAATGTCACACATAACAGAATCATAACATGCTTGTATTAAGTCATTAAGTCACTATTACTATTATACTAATGTTTCCAATAAAGTTTTTTGCTTTATGTTTATAACAATATAAATGCTAATAACACTAAAACAAATCGATTAAATCATTATTATCATCATAAAGTTACAATTGTCTTTGTATTATTTATTTATTAAAAACCTACAATTTGTAGGCTACAAACTAATGGACTTCAAGATAATATGTATATATCTGTACCCGTATAGTACAAACATTTAAAATGGAAATTGTGTAACATTGCAGGAACAATAGGTAATGCATGATGCATTATGCATCAGCGATTTTATAATCAGTTAACCAGTATCCATTTTGCTAATTTGTTTTTACTTTTTTTACGCTTTTACTTTTAGAACAGCAACAATACTTGAATAATTTGAACACACAAATTAAAGTAAACATAAATACTGCAATAATGACTAGAGAAAGTATAAAAATAAAGGCATATACGTCCAGCAGTCTCCTCTGCCACCAGCTTTGATGCATTGCTAAAGGCTTTAGTAAAGTAGTGTTGTATTTTAGCACGTACTCAACCCAAAAATGAGCATTTTCTAGAGGATCTACAGGACGATCTCGATACATGGCAGATAGTTCCGTGATTTTGTTTTTGTACCTATTCGATTTCAAGAGAATTTTTCACTATTTAATAAAAAAAAGTTCAAAAGACACGGTAAAGTTAATAGGTATTCTTACGTGCTGGTATAGACAACATTCTGAATTGCCATCACTAGTTCTTCCTTTTTCAAAGTAGTTATATCCAGGTAAACTGCCGCCCCAAAATATTCCATTCGATAAGTGTTCCAAACTTGATCACCTACCATATTTAAGTTGAAAATAATGTCATGTTAACTATTTGCTAGTCAAAGTTTAATTTTTACAACTTACCATACATTGGAAGTCCTATCATTGGAACTGCATAGCAAAGCGCTTCTTGTACACTTGGTTGACCCGCTTGCGTTATAAAGGCTTTTATCCTTTTGTGAGCTACCAAAAATTAAATACTATTAACTTGTAAACACCGCAATTATATTCGGGATTTTATGTTTTTGTATTATGGATTACCTAAAAGGTCCAACTGAGGATACCATGGCTTAAGAAGCACATTTTTTGGCAAATCTTTAGGTATTGGGCCATCCCAACGCCACAAGAATTTCAACTTGGGAAAACTCTCAAACGCTGTGAAGAATTGACTGCGTAATGAATCCGGTATTATGGTCACGTTAACTGAGCTACCAAAGCTAACATAGACAAATCCATCACTACTTTGTATAAACTTCTCCAATTCCTAAATCAAAATATAAATCATTATATCTGTATTTCCGTTTTGAAACCATCCATATAAACATGGATATGATTGAAAATGTTTTTGTACCTGTGGCAACCCTTTTCGTTCATTTCTGCTCTTTTCAGTGCAATGCAATCCAGAATACGATACAAACATTGGTGGCAACGACAATGCATAATCATCCACTATATAAGAGTTGTGAAGCACCAGGCTAGTTTCTTGTTCGATTTCCGTAAAACTGGGCATATCTTCAAGTTTTAACATTTCTCTGATTGTCTTTTCCGTACTTTGCATAACATACCAATTCATCACTTTAACAATAATGATTCCCAATGTGTCCACCACTCTTTGCCAAAATGGTTTTGACACTTGTCCCGGTTTCAGGGGAAAGAACACCGGTACACTAGAAGTTTCTTGTGGTACACCAAATAAATCCGAAAGATAAAGAAAAGGAAATGGATTAAATAAAACATGCTTTGCTTTGAACTTATGTACCAATCCATACGCACACTGTCCAAATCCCCCCGCGTCAGTTAAAATCAAATCAATTTTCAAATTTGGTCTTGAAAGCCACTCTACTATTTCTGGACTGTCATAAATATCAGCACAAAACTGGGAAACTTTTCTAAGATTATTTGTTGCCCAAAGAAACAGTGTCCCATTTAGAGTTAGATTTATGTCAAAGTTTCCCACAATGCTATCAACAGCAGGAAGTACTTTGCTGGGTACCAACTCTTCAATTTTCGGATGTGAACCGGGTCGTCTGGAAATAGGATAAATGTAAGTGACATAATGACCTGAATCTGCCAATTTTTCAGCTAAAGGCCAAATTGAAATTCGATGACTAGCTGTACAACTTGTGTGGAAAAATAAAATATTGCTGGCTTCGTAATTGGGCAAGAATAAAAATCCAAGATAAAATAGTAAAAAACATTTCACTGAAAAGAAAACCGATTTTGTGGTATTTGAGCGTGGCATAATGCCAATTATTTACAAGCTTTTACGTTTCAAACTTTTAAATACACTCAGATGTTTCGTTTCATTCCTGATTCCTGTAAGTTTTACGACTCATGCTTGAGTGAAAACTGACAAAGATTGAAAATATTTTTCATTCTGTACAAAAACCCGGATCCAGAATGAATATGTTGTCAGCTGATAACAAGCGTCTATCGGCTTAGTCAGGAGCGCTTCAGTGGGTGCAAATGACGAAACTGTTGCGTGCAAAAACGGAGTATGAAAAGTTGTATAGCTTTTTTGCTTTTGACAAACAAAGTTAGGTTGTTAGGTACATATTTGCTGCTTACAGCAATATGTTCTCACAGAATGAACATTAATTCTCTGGCATCTGGAATTACTGAAACTAGTATGTATTTTTTTGCGGTTGAGTACAAGGTCAAAATAATTTACCACATTGAAACAAATATAAATACAAATGTGTATTCATACAAGAATGAGTTCTGACTTGTTTATACGTTGATTTGTATACATAGTAGTAGCCTACGTGCTAAAAAATAAAACTGTAAAGATGAAGCATTAATCAGTATTTATTAGTAAGCTGTTGTTGGTCATTAAAGAAGGAAGGAAGGAGAAGCAGTTGTTAAGACAAGTGAATTTGTGGTAAAATATACTATGAGTAATTCAATAAAATTTCCACCTGAGGAATTTACCTCACTTGAGCAAGAGCGTTTAGAAGAGTTTCAAAAATTGTGTGCCAATTTGGAGTTGACAGAAGAACAGAAAAAGGACGCACAACTTATGCGATGGCTACGAGCCCGAGATTTAGACGTAAAAAAGGCTTTCAAAATGCTGGAACAACATTTAGTGTGGCGCAGGGAAAAGCAAATTGACGGAATTATAGAACGAGAAACCTTTCCTCCAGAACTGTTAAGAGCGCAACGAGTGGCCTATTTGGGTGTTGATAAGCAGGGTTGTCCAATTTTACTTGCTTGTTTTGGCATACAAGACACTCGTGCAATTATTGAGAAATACGGGGAGGAAATGATTACCAAGCTAACTTATGTGAATATGGAAAAACTGGTGGAACTTTTACGGAAAGCAAGCAAAGAGCAGGGTAGAGAGGTAACGCAAGTTGTGGAAATAATGGATATGGAGGGTTATAGCTTTCGCCAATTTACAAGCAAACGATGTGTCGACTTTATGGGAAAAGTTCAAAAAGAGCTTGACGACAATTATCCCGAAATTATACGTCTTATGATAGGTATTAACGCACCAAAGGTGTTTCATGTAGCGTTCAAACTCTTTAAGCCTTTTATGTCAAAGAGAACTTTGGACAAAATAGATATTTATGGATCGGATAGAAAAATGTGGGAAAAAGTCTTACAGGAAAAGTTTCCAATGGAATTGATACCAAAGCACTGGGGTGGAACTAGAGAAGGGTCGGATGAGTTTTGTTCTCAAGATGATATTTGGATTAATGCACAAGTATCCATAGAAGATTTTGCAGGTTTGTATTTTAATTTCAAAATGTGTGCAATTGCACTTTAAATCGTTTATAAAAATAAAGCATTTTTTACTGCAGGATTAACTTCAATCTGCATGGACGAAGATACCATTCCTGCCACAATTAATGCTCGTGATACTCTGAAAATTCCTGTTGAAGTAAAAACCACGGGTAGCACGATATTATGTAGCATACGAGTAGAAAACTACGACATTGGATTTCAAATATTGGATCCTACAGATAAACCAGTGGAATCCCAAAAACACATTTCCGCTTCCAAAACTGCACATGAGACAAGTATAGAAGCCAGTGTAATTGGAACCTATACTTTACATTTTGACAATTCATATAGCCTTACAAGATCCAAAACCATTCATTACAGCGTATCTGTATTCAATTCTGAGTGCTAAAGTTGGTGCAAATGCCGTAAGTGGTACACGTGTGTGTAAATGTGTTATTGCTACTGAAAATCTATTTTTCATATCTGTTGCTTTTTTTCTCAAGCAGAAATCATAAATTCTGTGTATTGCTTTGATGCTCCAGCACAAACTCTTTTTTGTTTGCGATCAAAATACAAGGTCAAAATAAATTACCACTTGGAAGCAAATACGAATAATAAACAGTAATAAAATAAGCGTCATAAAATTGGCCTTGAGACAGACTTGTGCTCAGTCATTACACTTCAATGGCTGGTCAGCTTATGTGAATGAATCAGTTATAAATTCTGACCAGTTAGGTATCATTTGCCAACCACAAAAGACAGAAAATAATGTGTTTTGTGAAAATATTTTTAAACATTGAAATTCAATATGTCCAGTGCAATAAAATATCCACCAGAGGAATATACCTCACAAGAAAAAGAGAAACTTGAGGAGTTTCGGAAAGCCTGTGCCAATTTGGATTTGAAAGACGAGCAGAAAACGGATGCTCAATTGATAAGATGGTTAAGAGCTCGAGATATGGACATTACAAAGGCGCATAAAATGTTGGAGCAACATTTACAATGGCGAAGAGACAATCAAGTGGATGGAATATTGGAACGAGAAACAATTCCTCCAGAGTTGCTAATGGCAACGCAAGCAGCGTTATTAGGAGTGGATAAACAGGGTTATCCAATATTTCTAGTAACCTTATTTCAACAGGATACTCGCATGTTACTAGAAAAATTTGGAGATGAAATGCTTGCCAAAGTAAATATTATGAACATGGAACGTGTCGCAGAAACTTTGAAGAAAATAAGCAAAGAGCAAGGAAGGGAAGTTACGCAAATGGTGGAGATTATGGATATGGAGGGCTACAGCTTTCGCCAATTTACTAGCAAAGCGGGTCGAGATTTTGTTATAAAAACGCAAAACGTGCTGGACAATAATTATCCAGAGTTATTGCGCTGTGTGATTGCAATAAACGCACCAAAGTTGTTTCATGTTGTATTTCGGGCTTTCAAACCATTTATGTCAAAGAGGACACTTGAGAAAATTGATATTTATGGAACGGATAGAGAATCTTGGAAAAAGGTGATTAGAGAAAAGTTTCCTCCAGAGTTGGTGCCAAAGCATTGGGGTGGAACAAAGGAAGGATCTGACGAGTTTTGCTCACAGGATAGTATTTGGATGCAGGGTCCCCTGCCACCAGGCTTCTTTGCAGGTTTGCCATACTGAACCTAACTTAATTGATTATAAAATCATAAAATTTTTGAAAAAGCAATCAACTTTAATATTTGCAGGCTTGGCTTCAACTGCTGAAGATGATGACCTGACGTCTGTCACCATCAAAGCACGAGAAAGCTTTAAAGTTTCTCTTGAAATCGAACATCCCGGGAGCTCCATCATTTATCGATTTCGCTGTGAAGATTACGACATAGGTTTTGAAATTCTGGATCCTGCTAAACAACCTCTTGTACCTTGGAACAGAGTTAGTTCATCTAGTCCTAATGCCAAAAATTTACAGGACAACAGTATTCAAGCGCCTACTACTGGAACTTATGTTGTACAGTTCGATAACTCCTACAGTCTTGCCAGATCAAAAACGATACATTACCATGTCGCCGTAATTGATTCTCCTGTTAATACTGAAACCTCAAGTTAAACAAATTTTTAAAAAGCTTTGTAATATCTAAATCACTGCTCTAATGTTTATAAATAAAACTCAGCTTATTAATATTCATTATAAGACAAATGTAGAACATAAATGCAAGTGATCATTGAAACAAGACAGCACTGCTCATTCAAAAGCAATTATATTTTTGTCATTAATTGACTCAAGGTCACTGCCGTAGTCTTCTGCCTCATAAATCAAGCTGGTTTTCTGGTCTTTTTAAGCTCGCTCTGGCTTATCCTATTTTTTATTCAAATAAGTAAAATTTTGAATTCAGTAACTTAACTTCTGCAGTTAAGCATGCATTTCAAATTGAAATTTTCAATTGTATACATTTTAAAAAGAAATTAAAGCTAGCTTTAAAGTACAAAAAATAAAAATGTTAATGTTAAGTTTCAAATCCATTAAGATCAATGCATTCATCTAATGGTTATTGTAGATTGAAGGATGAGATTCATTCCACGAATTATAATCTGTTGTTATTACGTAGCTGAGCATAGTGAAGCTAGTATTGAGATTGTCATATTTGTCCGTCCGTCTGTCTGTGTGTGTGTGTGTGTGTGTGTGTGTGTCAGCACGATACAGGCCAGACGGTTTGTCAGAATCACACCAAATTTGGTACAGTGGTTCATTGGGTCATCGAGAGGAACCCTATTGATTTTGAGCCAGATCGGTCATCCCCCTGGGGTAATAGGGGGAGGTAACCCTCCTGACCATATGCTTTGTCAGAATCGCACCAAATTTGGTATCTTGATTCTTTGGGCCATAGTAAGAAGTCCTGTTGACTTTGAGGCAGATTGGTCGTCCCCCTGGGGTAATAGGGGGTGGTAACCCCCCTGACCATGGAATTAGTCAGAATCACACCAAATTTGGTACAGTGGTTCATTGGGTCATCGAGAGGAACCCTATTGATTTTGAGCCAGATCGGTCATCCCCCTGGGGTAATAGGGGGAGGTAACCCTCCTGACCATATGCTTTGTCAGAATCGCACCAAATTTGGTATCTTGATTCTTTGGGCCATAGTAAGAAGTCCTGTTGACTTTGAGGCAGATTGGTCGTCCCCCTGGGGTAATAGGGGGTGGTAACCCCCCTGACCATGGAATTAGTCAGAATCACACCAAATTTGGTACAATGATTCATAGGGTCATGAGAAATAGCCCTATTGATTTTGAGCAGGATTTGTCACCCCCTGGGGTAGTAGGGGGAGGTAACCCCTCGGACCTTATAACTTTGCCATTTGAATCGCACCAAATTTGGTACATTGATTCATTGGGTCATGAGAAATAATCCTATGACTTTTAACCTGATTTCTCAACCCCCTGGGGTAGTATGGTGAATGGAGTCAGAGAATCAGACAGACATCCACTTGGCTCAGCTACGTATTTCAAATGATCGTTAAATCGGTTTATTAAACAAATTCCTGTTGCGAGTAATATTTTTATAACCATACTCAATAAACGTTGTAACGAAAATTTTAAATTCGCTGCTGACCAGATCTGAAATCCAATTCTCTGACTCTTTAGCGTATCTGACTCTCTCTGACTCTGTATTTAGAGTGTTGTTATATTACCCCAGGTACACAACCAATTGGGCTCAACAACATCAACAGAGTTTTCCCTTGTGACCTAATAAATATTTTCCAGGGGATAAGCAATAAAGCTCAAAATCAATGACCCAATAAATCCTTCTGTCATATTTCGTGTGATTTCGACAAAGCGTCTGACCTGTATCGTGTTCACTATGTTAATGTATTTACTTTAGCTAGCTTTTGAAACGTAAGTCTAGATTAAATGTATAGTTGTGTAGTATAGAAACATCTGTAGATAATGTACAGTTTCAAAAGATATTTAAAGTACAGATACAAAAGATACATTATTGCCTTTATTAATTTCTACACTAATTTACATTCACATTGCTTGCTTCATAGTGGAAACTTTCATATTATCATACAACTATATACAACAGAAATAGAAGTGTGCTTGTAAGTTTTTCTAGTATTACAAATATTTGGAAACAAATCCATGCAAAAACAAAATATGCCAATTTCCTTCTGCTATGAAATAAAGTCATAAATTACTTGAGAGTGATTAGAATTTGCCCGATTTGTTACCAAATCGCGGATCGTGTTCCCAGATAACAATCTCTGGAATCTGGAACCATTACCGCAAACCTCCGTCTCATATCAGCTAGAGTTTGCTCCGTAATCTGAAAACACAAAATAAAACCAAACTGAAATTTACCTCTACGAACTCTATCTTCTCACAAATCATCACAAATCATGGAAATGGTTTGTAGAATCTGTAATGCAAAACAACACAACCAACAAATAAGATTTTTAGAGCGTTTATGTTTGAAAATTGAAAAGTTATAAGTAATAATTGAAATCACTATAGTAATTTCTGTTTCGTACCAGTTCATTTCGTAAAGCTGTAAATGTAGGACTTTCATCAACTGCCGGTGCTTTAGTTTCTGCATCTGCAGCCTTTCTGCATGATGCTTTGACCTTTCTTGCTTTCATTGCAGGAGAATTCGTTTTCCACGCAGAAAGCTTTGTGTAAAGACTGTCGGTGGAAAATTATTCGGTTTCAGGGTGCTCACTTAATATTGCCTAATTGTAACTTTTATTCATTGCAAGCAATTCTCAACACAATACAAAGTTGCTCAATCCCTTAAAGACAGTTAAACTACTGGCAATTGCTAAGGGAATAATGAACTTCTGCAATCATATAAATAAAAATTGATATTTCCACATTTCACTGCTCCATTTTTCTTTTCTGTCACAGGTGGGTTAATCTCAACATGTATACTCATTTCAGTCATTTCGTCAACTAGGCAACAAGTATTCGTGCATTTTTTGATGCATCTAATACTCCAATTTCCAATGCAAAGTACTAATGAACGTAAATTGTGAACACAAAAGTGAAGAGGCTTTATGTTTAGCTACCTCTCATTACTTTTTCTGTTGAATATTATGTGGCAATGTGACTGAAATGATATAATAATATGTGTTTTAGCTTGTGAATATAAGAAAACTCTCTAGACATGTAGCGTACGTGACGTACGTACTCAAGCTCGAGCACCACAGAGCACTGCATTACATGATTTTAATGACATCCGATCCTAGAGCTCTGAATCCAATACGTGAGCGCCCCAAAGCCTTTCTTTGCTTGAGCGCTGATATTAAAAATAAATTAATTTGAGTTATTAGGAGTATAAATTGAATGTGTAATTTGAATAAAATGAAATATTTTTACCATGAAATCTGAATTTGTAAAACATGCATATATTGTAATATGCATTTGTGTATGTTAAAAATATAACATATTATTATTTCTTATCAGATTTGAGTCAATTTTGAAGGATTCTGTCTATTTTCAAAAGATGGAATACTAATAATAGGAATTACAAAAATTGACTATTTTAATATTCACGAGAGCTATATAATATTTTTCATAACATTTTTAATTGAATTGGCAATGAAAAAGAATTGTATTTTTCTGTGTACGCTATTTAGTACACACCATTTTAGTCAGTACAAACTGATTTTATAAAAAATAAACCCGTTGTAACGGTGATACGTTTTTAGCTGAGTGGGTCTGGAATCTGACAAAGCTGAATTACGTTTAAAAATTTGTTCCACTTTAGACAATACCTGAAAACTTCTATCCTTCTGTAAGGTAACAACTCAATCTACATAAGTAATTTAGTATTACAAACAAATAGCAAATTAATTCCCTTTAACCAGTTTCTCTTAGATACACCATTTTCTCTTTTTTCCTAGACGTAAGCGTTTTCCAGATACACCATTTTAACGATATTTTGCATGAGTTGTATATCAACAACGCAATGTGTTATTAACAATTGGTTTCAAAAAGTTTAAGAATGACAACAACAACGGGATAATCATTTGTTATAAAATGAGATTTGCATACACAAAGTCTGCATAAGAAATACACTCGATTAAAAGCTGTCGACTCTAACCAATTGCGTAGTTGCAAAATATATCTGGATAACATTTTTGTAAATTATATTTTTACTAAATACATGAGATAACTGAAGAAGGTACAAGCAAAAAAATCCCAGCTTGTTTATTATGATGTAAAATAGTCACAGATACTGAATCCAAAGAAAGTTTTCTTTGATACCCCAAGATATTATGTTTTAATTGCCACGCAACACAAATTCTGTTGCCACGGGGAAAGATCAGGGAAAAATTGCGTGTTATACTGCTTTTTAGTCTGGTTACGTCTGTAAACCAAAGACCTAGTAAGCCTACCGGTTTGGTTTGAGTCTTAAAGTTAAAATAAAAAATTGGGTACGATGAGGTTACCAACGATTTTCTTCCCAGTTGCATAATGCCATTGTAACATTGTTACAGCACAACCGGTAATGGTATGATGTAGTCTGAGAGCTGTTGTCCAGAACCACTTATGAAAGTACCTGCCAATTGCGTACATGAATGATAACAATCAGTGCATCAGTTTCACAAAAATACATCAGTCAGGATTCTGGATAACCGTGTTTCACCACAACCTGTTTGTTTGTATCCGATTTTTAAAAATAAATGCTGGTGAAAACATAAAAACTGGTATTTTCTGGTGTTTTCAAGTTCATCGCCAAGATCAAAGCTATAATGTTGTAAAACTGAAAAACACGCAATTATACTTTAAGTTAGAAGCTAAAATCTAATCTTAGCTTGGACTCGGACAACTCTGACATTTTTATATGAAATGTTCATACACGAATGCATTTAATTGTGTTGTTTATCTCAGCAAATTTCTCTGTAAGTACACTTTGTGGGTACGTATGACTCACATTAGTCACACTATCGAATTCGGTATTTGCTTAGCCTGAATGCAAAATGTATTTTTGGTTCTTTTTACCATTAAAATTGTTACTACTGCAGTTTTGATGAATTGCGTTGCGGTTCCGTTCCAGAACATTCCAGACAACATTTGCTGGGCAGAATTGCTTTCGCAAAAACATCTGCATGTTTGCTTGCGTGTTATCAAAACAGGTAACAAAACAAAAAAGGTTATTGGGTGCACCCATAAAACGCAAAGTTGAATGTAAAACTTTGTATAAAAGGCTTTACGCGTAACAAATGCTGGACAGAACCAATTCACTTTTTGTCTAAGTACCTTTTCATAAAAGCACAACTATACAATGACGGGAACGTTCTTAATTTCGTTTTTTCTGCTTTCTGTCTGGCAAACATGTCCATCGTTTCAAGTTAGGGCGGATGAGTTTTGCCCAACTTGCCAAGTGGCTTCAAATACAAACTGCCATTTTTCGGGAACAGGCAATAGGGGTTTTGTTTTATCTAACACTGGTACAACTGTATCGGCTTCAAACTGTGATTTCAATTTAAGAAGCAACACGGGCTCAATTTTTAATGGAAATAACAACAACTGGGATGCGACATCCAACACAGGTACAACCGTACGAGGTAGTGGTAACACTATGCAACTACGGAGCAATATTGATAGCAATATTCAAGCGGAGTCGGCCAATCTGATTGCATTGTCAAACACCAGACTGAAAGTCACTGGGTCAAACTTTCGAACAGAAATCAAGGATACAACAGACCACGTTTTCCATGGGGGATCAAGAAAGTAAGAATTTTATCTAAATTCCCTAAAGTTTGTTAATTCTCATAATATCAACATTTTCCTTTAAATTATAGGAAAAGGGATGTTGGCAACCAACTCGAAATTTCTCCAAGAATCAACCACAGACTCAACAAACGTGAAATTAGTACTGATGGAAAGCCAGAAGTGATTATTCATTTTATCGATGATGCCGTCGTTGATGGATGCAATTATAAAATTGGCAAGTTTTCGTTCACTCTCAACCCTGCAGACAACGGAAGTTACGAAATGCGAATGATCAATGAGACTGTGGCAAATGGATTGATGAAACAGCGCATGCTCAACGAGAAAGTGGCTCTTCTTACGGTAAATAGGGACGGACTTGAACACAACCTAAAAATTAAGGGTGCATTGGTGACGTCAAGTCCAGATCAAACTCTTACACTTTTTTCCAATCATCCTGATAACATTTAACTTTGCACAATAAAATATCATTACAGAACCAGTTCAAATCTTTATTTACAATTTTATTCAAGTTAAATCAACTCCAAGATAATTAAGTTTTTAAACCAAATTTTCCTCCGTACACTGGATTGTAATACATTTAATAAAAGTTTAAAAAATTAACTTTCTCAAATGTGACAATTAAAATAAAACTAAAATGTCTTAAATTTCAATAGACTATTTAATTCAAACTTATGTATTACATCCCAAAAGCATGAATACTGCATAAACAGTCTAGCAATATATTGTTTCACAAGAAACATGAATGTGTAAATGCGTAATAGTAACCTCAAATTCTGATAAACTACATCAATCTAAACAATTGTAGTCTACTAAGCAATCATAAAATGGATACTAGATCTACAAATTCTAATTACTCTTGTTGTTCTATACAATAACTTCTTGAATATTAAATGCATATTATTAATAGTGTTATGAAAACGCAAGTTTTGCTTTGTGTGTTTCACGAAAAATGTACAGCTTTATGCAAACATTATGGTGTTTACTCTAATACGTAGTAGTGCATAACATAACTGCAAACAGTGACACTTGAGATTCCACAAAATTTCAAAACAATAAGTAACTGAATTGCTAAAGCTGAATTCTTCAACGCTGCAAACGCTGCACTCCCATTTCCAAGCGCTTTAAAACCACCCGGAATTTA
The DNA here is from genome assembly GCA_029691765.1 of Entomobrya proxima. NCBI lineage: Eukaryota > Metazoa > Arthropoda > Collembola > Entomobryomorpha > Entomobryidae > Entomobrya > Entomobrya proxima. Next base: position 30,637,839 of record CM056172.1, read on the forward strand.
GTGTTCATCTGAACAAGCACGTCATCATTAACCTGTACGCAGACAAAAACAGCAAATTATTATCACAAATTCAAAGCTTACAATCCATGTATTGTCAAATATGTACTTACATGGTCCGCTGCATGCACTTCCAACAAAGTTTGTGATTCTAACTTCAAAAGACCCAAAAGGGGAACCACATTGCTAACGGTTTCAATGTCAAGTCTAAGTATTTTTAAATCTGAAATTTTAATATTTATTTAAAATCATGGCAAACAAACGAGCATGAAATGTCCTTTGATAACCAGTAGTAAACTGCTAAAGTTTTTCTTACTTTTCATAAATGCCAGAGGTTCTTTGTCTTTTGCTAGCTCTGCTGCAAGCTCCGTTTTACCAGCGTTTTGCAACTTTCTAAATTTCTTCAGTTCCTGTCTGGAGCACCCTGTAAGTGCCTCATAAACTCCTCTTTCCTCTGAATGCCTCATATCCAAAGTAAGTTCTTCCAACTTCTTCAGCAAACCGTCCAAAGTGAGCAAAACTTGTTTCCCACAACTAATCGCGAGTTTTTTTAAACTCGGAAAGATTCTTGCAATCTCTAGTAGAAATTGAGGATCTGCCCAATAACCTGATAACTCCAAAATCTTTACTGTTTCCGTCGCTTTTGCTTTAAAGCTTATAAACTCCAAAACAGTTTCTTTGTCTGTGTGAAATACTAAATGTTGCAAGGAAGGAACATGTTGCTTAAAAGAAAATCCCGGAAATTTCAATTCTTCAGAGTGTATTTCCAAACGTTTAAGCTTTTCCATTCTTGGGAAGGAAATTTCTCTAGGAGAACGATTACCCCAAACGTTTTCATCAATGCTGGTAAGATTCAACTCTTGCAAATTGACAGCGTGCTGTTGCAGCATCAAGGTGAGGTTCTCAGAACTGATGCGAGATCCTCTGTTGAATGTCAGGCTTAGTTTTCTCAGTAGTGGATTTAGTTCAGAAAATGCCAACAGAAAGTTATCTCCCATTAGGCCAGTTAAATGTAAGCTAGTGATTTTCTGTGCTAATGGGTTATCCAAAGTTTTAACCTTCTTGATTGACTGATTGGCAGCAATTGGCATACCAAATGGCATAGAAAGAACTTGCAAGTGAACTGTTTTAAGCTCGGGGGCATTTGCCATGATTGGCCAAACAAAATTGGTGAGTATTTTGTCGTATTCTGGATCTGGTTTCAGTAAGGAAACAAGTGATATTGTAAGGTGTTGTAGATTTGGAAATTCCAAATTGTTTGCATTTGGTGGGTTAAACCAGAAGATTTTCAATTGGATTTCGAGTTCTGTAGCAAAATCCGAAATTGTCGGGAGTAAAGTTGTAAACAATTGTTGGTCAAGGAAAGGATTGGTGGGATTTTGTGTTTCCACCAAAAATTTAGAGAAGGGAAAGCCAGTGGTGCAATTTTGGATGAGGTCAATTAAACGGTCATAACTTGCTAGAGGTTTCTTGTGCACGTATACCTCTGTACCTATATTTGAATCTGATTCTGAATCTGAATTAGAATCTGACTCTTGGCCTTTATTGGTACAGACTTCTTGGTTTTGGCTAGTATTTTTTGGTACAGATTTGCAGTCCAAAAAACCTAGCCGTTGTTGCATTATAGGCAAGCAACCCTGGTTCCATAGGCTGTTTACCTGACGAAATTCTTTCAAATCCGTCAGGGGAAGAAAAGTAGATATCTTTTTCAAGATCTGTAATAAAAGAAGTATGAGACTGCAAACAAGTACATATATTTTTCTGACTGTTAACGTAGGGATTAGGGATCGCAAATGTACTATGTACCAGTGTATTTTCCAATGCTTTCAAACAGGAACTTTCTTCATTTTCAGCTACTCCTGGGTGTTCACTGAGAAAAGACGCCATTTTCAAACAAACGTTTAAAACTAGTTAGGATATTTTAGCTATCTTTTAAAATTTAAAAAAGGTAATATGATACAAACAGTTGCTAGTACATAGGAAAGCGCAGAATGGAAACATTTATGTGCAAATAGTGAATAGAAATTCTAGCCGCTATTCCTATACATTTTACTGATTTTTTGCATTGATAGGATAATCACAAGCATGCTCACAAGATTACAAAAAAATCAGCTAAAAACGAGGCTATTGCTGAAAGATGTCGCACATATGACATAAATTGACACGTAGCAAACTAAATTATTTTGGCATAACTTACAGACGCATTAGTAGATTTGCACAGTGTCCTTGCTAGTGATAAACTGTATTTGGTATGCCACCTATTAGTCATTATAATGAAAGAACTCCTGTACATTCTTACTCTCCCTGTTTCTCATCCTATCAGGAATTCTATTTTTTGCAATACTTTAACGATTTATCTAACCTCGTGTTAATAAGTTTTCAAAGCAGTCAACATGAACATGTTAAAACGCGCAAGGCGGCAACAAGCTTTTTGTCAAGCCCAATCTCCCGACACAATTTCAAGAAAGTGTTGACACATTTCCATGCTAACTTACGAAAATGAGAATAACTCGAGCTCCATGCACAGAAATTTTTGAGTGTGAGTCATGCAAACATACATTTTGTTGAGTGGCTATTGCTGCTATTATGAAACTGGAAGACTTTTGGCCAATACAAAATCCAGTTTTAGGTTGAGCAATAGGTTTAATGTTTCAGGAGCGGATTACTATCGCAAGCATTCGAGACAAGAGAGAAAGTGTAATGTTTGTGATGATGATAGGATAAAAATGCAAATGTTAGTAGAAAATCATTCCAACTATACTTCATACTCATTTCTTTCCTATCTTCACACACGCTGTTTTCAAATAAGACCGTTAGAACTATTTTCCTGATCTAATCAACAGTTTTTTATCATTTTCAAGTTTCAAATGTTTTGAGTGACAATTAAATAGGATGTTCCCTTATGTAACTTGCAACAACTCTCTTGCTTATGGATTTTTCGCTATTTTTGACGCTATATAAAAAAAGTATTCCATTGGATGAATGAAATTGTATGACGTTAAATGTAGTTAGTGGTGACAGTTTGTACCTGCTGCCTTCTACTTTAGAAGGGCACTGTCCAATGAAAACAAAAAACGATGCTACATTGAATACATTTAGTTTCGAATGATGACATAACATTTTTTTAAATTCTTTTTCTTCTTTTGCTTCCCGTTTCAATAACAATTTCAATGACACGGAACCCAAACTGGTATTTTAACGGTGGCAACTGTCTCTTTGATACATCAAACACCTTTTTGTCCTCAAATTTCAAAAATCGCAATTATACGCCAAAATATTTCATCGTCCCTTGCCGACTTTGAACGGCTCTCCAGGTTCTGGTTTCAGATAAAACACATTATATTTTTGAACTGAATGCCTATCCTGGACTGCTGAGACGAAAATTGATAATCGCATTTTAAAATAAAATTAGCCAAAGTAATATCATGCCATATTCTAAAGTTGAACATGCAAAAATATTTGGAATTACAAATTTATATATTCTCGAAGAATAATTCTTCGTTTTATGATTCTGTAATATAAATTTTAACAGATAAGTTAAAAATTACTACACTATTTACAATTCTTGACGCACGTAAATTAAAACTTCTATTTTATTGCATTATTTTATTACCTATATCATTTCAAAATTTGAAATTGTCAATATCCAAATATCTCATTACTGGTCAAAGTTTAATGTTCGTACGCTTATGAAGTGGTCAGAATTAAATGCATGAGGTTGTTGCAATCGTAACTTTTCGCTTTTATTGGTTATAAAAACCAAAAATTGCTCCATCATTTTGTCCCTCACATGTTGGCTTCTCTGCGGAAGTAATCAATTCTTAATTACATTGGAATAACTCTTTTAAAACATGCTTATCAAATTTAATAGTCACCTTTGAACCCTTGCTTGTGCTTAAATCAAAGCACTTCAAAGACCTCAGCTTCATTGGTACTAGTTTGCAAAGACTGTCGCTGATCAGAGCATCCTTGTCCTCGACTTGAATTCGCAATATTTTTAAACCTGTAAGCAAAAATACAAAAACCAAACTCTAAATAAAGTATTTTGCATGAACGGGTTTTTTCATAAATTAACAATTTACTATGAAGAAATCCCATAGGCTCTTTGTTCAGCTTCTTTTTTTCACTCATTGGTAATCTTGAAATGTGTTCCAGCTCAGATTGTGTGTACCCAGTAAGCATTTCACACAAATCAGATACGTTTTCCTTCCACGCGACAAGTGTAAGCTCTTCCAGATTTTTCATTACATTTCCAGCAGTCTGCAATACTTCTTTCATAGCCAATATTTTAAGTTTTTTAATGTTGGGAAACACAAGGGCCGCTTGGCTAATCATTTCAGAATCCAATGTTTTGACCCCAAGTACTAAAGTGTGCACTGTTTGACGGTTCCATTTTTGAATTCAAAACTAGCTTTAAATTTTTCGCATTACAGTCGACTAACAAATGGGTCAGTTTTGGAAACTGTTGCTTGTAATTCAATTCTGGAAATTCGCATGGATGATTAATCACAAATTTCAGCAATTTGAGATTCTCCATGCGAGGAAATTTTATCGTTACATGATCTCTTTGCTTATTGTAATTTAAAGAAGGATATATCTCCATACACAACATTTCTAAGCATTCGCTCTGACTTTCTAAAATTGACGTGATGCCTTTAGAAAGAGATTCCGAATCCTCGCCAAGCGATAGCCATAACTTTTTTAATCTAAAATCAATTTGGTTAAATACGGAGAGATGTTCATCCCATATGCTAAATTTCAAATTCAAAGTGCTGATATGTCTTGCTTGTTGAAATGTCATGGTTTCCAAACATTTACTTATACTTGAGGCAGAAAAAGACTGCAACGCCAAATTATTTAGTTGAGGTGCGTTCTGTGTAATATGCTTAAAACACTCTACCATCTTGTCGTATTCTGAGTGCGGAAAGTATGGCAATTCCAGAGTTTTCAGGTGCGGAAACTGAATATTTTCAGGTAAATAAAACTCACAGACATTATGAGCCATTGCACTGACAATAAGCTCTAGTTTCGTTACAAAGCCAGATATCGCCAGAAAAAAATCTCTAAATAGTTTCTTTTCACATAAGGAAACATTTGATTCAATTATATCCACTTGCCAATTCACACTAATATTTGAACAGGGAAATCCAAATGCGCTGTTGCTTATCAGTTGAGTCATGGCTCTGTATAATTTGATTTTACGCTTTACAAATTTTTGAAGCTGAGCCCACGACGTGAAACCCGGTTGCTTGACACCTCCTTCATTATTCAGGCGGAGTATACAATTGTTCCTTATTGAAATTAGGGATGCTTCATTCCATTTCCGGTTTACTAGTCGGAAGTTCTATAAGTCTCCAAGAAACAGGTAACTAGAAATTTTCTCCAAAATCTAAAAGAAAGTTCATATAAACCGGAATGATTATTACTTTACTTTTATTAGAAGTTTACGGGCAAAATTTTGTAGTGAAAACATGTCGGTACCATGTCATTTCGCAATGCTTGGGATACGGAACTTTCTGCGAAATTCTGATTTCTTGATCCAACGCCAATCATTTTGATTTTACAGGAACAAGATCCCATTTTTAGTAATAAACATCCATGGTAAACCATTAAAAATGCTCGCTGCTAAAAACGATAATATGAATATAAACATATAATAATAATACCGACACCGACATCTGCAATAGCTCCTCTGCTGAAGCAGCGAGCTAATAACCTGGTCTAGAGCCGATTTAACCTGGTCTAGAGCCGATTTAACCTGGTCTAGAGCCGATTTAACCTGGTCTAGAGCCGATTTAACCTGGTCTAGAGCCGATTTAACCTGGTCTAGAGCCGATTTAGCCTGGTCAAGAGCCGATTTAACCTGGTCTAGAGTCGATTTAACCTGGTCAAGAGCCGATTTAACCTGGTCTAGAGCCGATTTAGTCTGGTCTAGAGCCGATTTAGCCTGGTCAAGAGCCGATTTAACCTGGTCTAGAGTCGATTTAACCTGGTCAAGAGCCGATTTAACCTGGTCTAGAGCCGATTTAGTCTGGTCTAGAGCCGATTTAGTCTGGTCTAGAGCCGATTTAGCCTGGTTTAAAAATAAAGTCTACGGACAGACAGACAGACAGACAGACAGACGGACACACGGACACCGACATCTGCAATAGCTCCTCTGCTGAAGCAGCGAGCTAATAATTGTATGTATAACTTAATTGGGCTTTTAATCAGTTTTTCAATGAAATATAAATTAAACAGTCATATTTTGAGTATTTTGTAGTAAACTATCGTAATAATATTTTGTTATATTGTATGAAATAACTTTTTAACAGTAGAGCAAAAGGATTTTCTTCATCAACAAGCGCATGATATGTTTCAAAACCACACTGAACTGATGGAAACAAAATGCTTTCCAGACAACGAACAACTATTATTAAAGTTTAGCCTTGCTTATGGTTTCAGGTAGATTTGATTTATATAGAAATCCCTTTTTATGTAAAGATTTTTCCGTTGCACTATAGGAAAGTCCACAAAATATAAAGCCGTACTATAAACTATAGGTATATGAACAAACAGTGATTTCAGTAGGTGTAAACGTATCAATTAATTAAAAAGAACGAAAACACGGTTACTAGTCAGAGAGGTGCATTTTTTGTAAGAACTGGTACGGAATATCAATATGACCGAGCAGATGTCTGCTTTTTTATGTTTTTGGTATATGCTGTTGCCTAATTGGAATATTCTTTCAGGCAAAACGGTGGAAAAAAATACGGAATTCTGTATGCCAACTTGAACAAACACCGCTATAAGATTACACGACGCTTGACCTTGCATTTCGGGTATCCCGAGTAAAAGCTTGCTGAAATAAATACACATTTACGTTATATACTTGTTGTATAAAGTTATATGTATGTATATATTCTACGAAACGTAATAAAACCGACACATGATAAAAGACAGAAGGAAATGCATGAACAGAAAACTGGGCATTTTTTGTTGAGAAGAAAAAGAGATCACTTGTGAAGTTAGAAAGATCATAGAAAGTGCACGGTTTTCTTTCTACGCAAATTTTTGTTCAGATCACAGTTTGGACCTTTTTCTGCTTGGTATGATTCATCGGAAAATACGATCGAAGTATTTTAATTTCAAATGGGATCCCTTCTGTTCATGTCATTTTGCAATGCCTGGGATATGGAACTTTCTCCTGTGAAATTCGGATTTTTCGGTGAAGCGCCAAATGTATTCTTACTGGATAAAGGCGCCATTTGAAAAATCGCATGCCGGATTCGCTGCTTTGTTTACATTTTTTAAAAAGTAACAAACGAAAGAAAAATCAGTATTTATATAGCGCTTTAATTTCATAATACGGTTTATATTTTAACCGTAACAAGAAAGGTTTATTCCTCTAATCAAGCGCACTAGTCTTTTCAAAGCAAGCACAGCATACCAAATGGACACAAAAGCCAACAACAGCGGTTAGATTATCTAAACCTTCAAAAAACTGTTGTGCCTATACCTATGCGATAAAATGAGTGAAAAAGTGCTTTGCAAAATAATATGTTAATAGGGCACAAACATACAAATGAACATATATTATGCCTCTTATACTTACACATTTCAATGATCAAGTGAAAGTGTGAAGTGAAAAGTTCAATGTAAAAAAATCTCTCAAATGCTTATGTATGAATGAAAATGCACTAGCCAAAAAATTACACATTTTTTATGCTACTCAAATGCACAGCTTTAAGACAAGAGTAAATAAAGTATTGCGGTTTGAATTGTCATTTTATTGCTTCGTTAACTTTTTATTGTATTACTTGATCAAAATAGCGCGTTAACCATAGGGCATTAAAACTAAAAACTTTCGTCTCATTTCGGCAAGCACTCGCTCACTTATCTGTTGAATAATTCAAGTAAACTCAATGAATCAAACATTCATACAAAATAAATGCCTCCAAAAAATACATTTGCATACGTTACCTGGAAATCCCTGCTTCTACTCAAATCCAAACACTTTAAGGAAGCCAGTTTTAATGGTCCAAATTCACAGAGAGCATCCGTAATACCGAAGTTCAGAATACGCAACAATGTCAGATCTAAAAGCAATTAAAACAATATTAGAATTTCAGTAGTACTTAAATAAAAATTTAGCTTAAAAATTTTACTGTGGAGAAAGGGGAAAGGCTCCTTGTTTTCTCTTCTACAATTATCACAATGCATTTCCGATTTCGAATATCCAGTGAGCACTTCAAACAATTCAGATACGTCTTCTTCCATCACAATCAACGTTAGCTCTTTTAGATTTACCATTGTATTTCCAACAGTCCGCAACAATACTCTTGTAGTTCGAACCTTAAGTTTTACTACATTAGGAAATAGTCCTGCAGCTCGTATAATCATTTCTGGCTCTTCAAGTTCATTTCCAAACTCTAGGGTGTGCACTGTTTGTAACTGTTCCATTGACAAATTTAAAAATTGTTCAAGATGTACATCATAATCCAGTAACAAATGAGTTAAATTAGGAAACTTCTTGTGGTAATCTAATTCTGGAAACTTGCATTGTTCCACGATTAATTGCAATTGTTTGAGATTCACCATACAAGGAAATTTTACAGTTATTGGCGAAACAAATCCATGACACTCAATTGTTAAACTTTCTAAACTATGGCTTTGACTTTGTAAGAAGCTCGTTAGACTTTCAGAGTAGAATACTGAAGCTGTGCCTAATGACAGTTTAAATGATTTAAGTTGAAATCCTATTCGACTCAGGGCGGAAAAGTGTTCATCCCAAATGCTGGCATTTAACCATAACGTGCCAATTTTTCTTGCTTGTTGAATTTCCATAGTTTCCAAAAATTTCACAAGACTTTTGGCATTAGAAGAAATCAAAATTAGCGTATTTAACTCTGGTGCACTTTTAATAATTTGTTTAAAACATTCTAGTATATTGTTGCTAGTCGAGTTTCGAAAGTGTTCCATTTTTATTGCTCTCAGGTTTGGAAATTTAATGTTAGTAGGTAAAGCTAAGGCACAAAAGTTGTCAGCTTGTATGTCAAGTTCTGTTACAAAACTAGCAATTGACAGAACAAAGTCATCAAACAGCTTCTGTTTAATTATATTTGGTTCCCATTTCGCACGAATGTTGGAACAGGGAAAGCCAACCGCGCTGTTTCTTATCAGTTGAGTTAGACTTTTGCACAGTTTAATTTTACGTTTTTGCAACTTTCTGGAGTTTAAATGGTCAACATATTCTTTTGTTTTAAGCTCACTCCAATTTCTTTTCGATTGGAAATGCCGTTGAATATGCTCTCGTAAATTGCTTAAGTCGAGTAAACTTTTTCGTCTTATGGCATTTAAGGAGGTTTGATTCCACTTCCAGTTTACCTGTCGAAAGTTCAGTAAATCTGCGACAGATAGAAAGGTGGAAATATTTTCCAAAATCTAAAAAAAGAATTCAAGTTTAAAGTTTAAATTACTCACTTGTCTTTATTCCACATACTTATTTATGTCGTTATGATTAAAGTTGATAATTGTAATTGTACCAGGTCATTTCGTAACGCTTCTTCAGCAGGACTTGTTCCTATCTCTGAAGCTGTCACTACTTTCCTTTTGCTGGATGATGACCCCATTAGAACATTACGAATGTACAATTATAACATAAACACTTTGACCTACTCAAATTGTAAAATTCTAAAAAATGCTTTATATGTATTTGGTTTGTTGATCAAGGTATGACTATGGAATATTTACAAAATGGAATGACTATAGGATTCCCATAATGGAAATGTAAAATCACACTTTAATTTAAACATAATTAGAAAAATAATAAAAAATGTCAATACCGTGAGTATAACTTATAACAGGTGCATTGTCCTATTGCAAAAAGCTCACAAGACACAATGCTTACCAAACCAAACAGCTGCTGAATCATCCCCATCTCCGAGCAAGTTTTGTCATCTTTTTATATAGCTTATTTGATAAATGCACCAAAAACAAGACTGCATTTACATAATATATAGAAAAGCATTCAAATAGTGTTACGTTGCGTGTATGGCATAAAAAGTTGTAACAATCGGAAAATTGTTGCACCATACCAGCCAACGCGTGAACAAAGGAAAAGAGCTTGTGCAGTAATATATCGGTATAGGTATATACGTAAAGTGGTAAGTGAAATTGGAAGAGTGGATAAACAAGAGGATTGCCTTTATACCTTAAATGGACAGATGCAGAGGACATTTTGATAACATTTAGGATTGTTGTTCTTGCCATTTTATCGTATTACATATTATTATGTATTTCAGATTTACCTGCATTTTACAAAAAAAAACTTCCTGAAATCTTTACAAAGTTTAAGGAATAACTCTCTTTGGCTTTGGAAGGATATTAAATATGAAAGAATAGGAAACATACACTACTACATAAGTAGATAAGAAATGAAAATGAAACAAATTTAAAATTCCTCCGTTTTAAAATTGAGCTTTATACGAAAACTTTATTTTAAAAAAATAAACTTATACAAAATTACACATTTTCATTTAAAACTGGGAACACGAACAATCAGATCACAACATTTTAATTCTTTAGAAATACTAAACACGCCTCCACTTCAAAATCTCTTTGCTTGTCAGTCGACGAAGTGAAATCACCAGCTTCTTCTGCTTTTCCACCCAATTTTCAAGCTTTTTCTTTCTTCCTCTTCTTGATCCTTTTACGGTCTTAGATTTGGGTAAATTATCCAGATTAAATCTAACCTTCTTCCGAACCTTTCTTCTTTGACTACCTTTGGGTTGCTCCTTTTTAACTTCCGGTTTCCTCCTAGGAAACTTGTCCCCTTTTCGGTTCCTACAGCCTTTTGGCCAATCCTTTCTCTTGGAGTAGCCCACTCCCCTTCGTTCCACCTAAAAATTCAAACCAAATCATTCATTAAAATTTCTACAAAATTCTCAACTAATTCCCAATCCTCCTCCTTCTCCTCTTACCGTTGGCACCTCCATCGTCCTCCAATCCACCAAGCTATTAATCTGCTTGGCCACTTCCAGCATGCCCTCCATGTCCACCATTCCGGGATGCCTATGCTCCATGTGTCCCAACCAACTCTGTCTCTTTTTAAAGTTATCCTTACAGCAGACAGGACACCTCCACAGCACTCCATCCTCCTCCAAATTATGCATTCTTTTTAAATGGTCCGTCATTGAACACAGAGCTTGCTCTACTCCACAAATCAGACAGTCAATTCTCATGGTCGCATACTTCAAATAAGTCTCCTTTCTCTTTTTATCATTTTCAGTTTTGTCCACCACACTGCTAGTCTTTGCTCTTTGCCTTGTTCCCGAAATAAACTCCATCGAAATATTTTGTCCATTTCCATGCTCCTCTACAAAATGGTCAGTCAAATCCTCCGGACTTATAACCACTTTCCAACACTCTGGGCACCTCCAGCAATCCTCTGCATGACTTTGTTCCAAATGCTCCTTTAGCTTCCCCTTTTCAGTAAATCTTTCATGACAAAGGGAACAACTCCTTGGTTTTTCGGGAAATGGAGCATTCTTCACAATACTTTGGTAAATATCTGGATGATTAGCAATTATGTGCACCCTTACCTCTCCACGGTCGTATAACTGACTATTACAGAGATTGCACAGGTACTTGGAGTAGTTTCCCGTTTTCCCCAAAAACCTTACCAGCTTCTCCTTAACAAGCCTCTCTTCAAAATCACAATGCACTTGCATCAAGTGAACCAAAACGTTCCAACGATCTGACAAAGTCTGTCCACATTTCTCTTTTGGACAAATAAACTTCTGCTCCCGATTCCTTTTACTTGCCTCCTTGTCCTGATCAACTTCCTTTTTAATTTGCACGGTTTCCTCCATTTTAATTTTTTTCAGTAACTCCTTCCTCCTCTGCTCCACTTCCCTTTCATGTTCCCTTCGTCTTACTTTCTCCAACTCCCACCAGTCCGGATAATCCTTCGGATGTTCCCTTTCTATATGATACCTAATAGCCCTTCCCTTTTGCACCACCTCCCCGCAAAATTGACAGGGTTCAAATTGAACTCCCAATTTATTGGCTTCCTCCTCTGGACTTAGTCCATGGTCCTCTACCCTGTGCTTCCAAAGCTTGCCCGAAGTGGCGCAACCCTTTCCACAAATGTCACACCGAATTATTTCCTCCAGAGTGTGCAGTCTTCTAATGTGTGCATTCATGGCACATTTGGTTTTAAACGCCTTTTGACAATAGCTACACTTCCGGTAGTTTTCTTTAAGAAGACCTGGTCCATGAACGGTGTTAATGTGACGAAGAAGCACGTTGTTGGGTCTGTAGATTTTCCCACAGTGCTCACAAGGACCTCCAGAACCTCCAGGACCTGAAGTAGGAGTACTGGAATCCTGGCTTTTAAGCTTAGTAACTTCGGGACAAAGTTGTTCCAGATTGATGTGTTGACCTGCGTAGTGGATCCAGAGACTGCGAGCGTCTTTGAGTAAACTTTTGGGACAGTTGGGAACGGGACAGGTGAATGTGTGGATATCAGGTTTTGTTTCGGGAGGGACTTCTAATCTAGGAGGAGGAACAGGGACCTCTTTAGGAAGACTGACCTTCTGTACTTCTGTACACTTGGCAGTTGGAATACTTAATTTCCTCCTCTTGGTGCCAATGGCTGTCTTATCTTTAGTTATTACAGATAATCCTTTTCTTTTCAAGCTTATCTTCTTAACTAGAATCTGCTCTAACTTGGCATGCACATTACTTTCCTTCTTTTTTGTTATCTTCTTTATTAACTTCCTTTTTAAAACTAACGGCCTTTTTAGCTGGGCTTGATTTCCTTTCAATTTCCTCCATTTTCGTACCATCCCACGTTGGAGTCGTTTGGCATGAATTGGAGACGAGGGCGTTTTGACTTCGGTTTGTGGACATTGTGGAGGACGATGAGGTGATGACGATTGAGGATTTGTCAAAACTTCCTTCTTTAATCTTTTCTCAGCCAACAACTTGCTCCACAAATTATTCATCTTAACCACCTCCGTCGGATAAGTCATTTTCTGACACTCTCTAAAAAACTGCAGTCTCGTGTCAAGATCCTCCTTAATCCCCTTCCCACCTCCATTCCTCCACTCCCTCCTAATCTTGTTCACAATCCCCTCCAATCTTTTGTACTCTTCCGGTTTGTCCATAAAATGCTTCTTGTCACCCTTCACCACCTGTCCATTGATAACCACCTTTTTGGTTAAAATGTAAGTGGCATAAGCACTCCGCTCCCCCAACAATGGCAGAGTCCTCTCCTGTGCCAGTTCCACCTGCGTTTTAGCAAAGTGGTCATATTTCCTCCAGATTTCCCCCTCATTCTCTTTGGAAATCCACCCCAACTGGTGCCCAATCGTAAGATACTTGAAAATCCTTAGATAAAATGGATGATACTCTCTTGGATCCTTATCAAACAGAACCAGTGACTCATTCACAATTTCCCCAATACTTTGATCCATTTCTCTTTGGAACTCTGGCAAAGTCATGTGGCGATAAGCACTAAGCTTATCATTATTGCCCTGAGACAACACTGGCGTTATTGGTGCTACTGACGATGACAACTCTGTTGACGAGGTGGTTGGCAACACTAAAATTAATGGAGTTAAAGGTTCCTCCTGATGAACAGTCACCTCGTTGGAAACCACCACCTCCTCCCCACTAATTCGGATCGCCTCCAGAGGCACCTCACCCCCATCCTCAGGAACGTGAAGGTCCTCAAATTCTATTTCAAACTGGTCAAGACACACCGCATCCGCTGGAGTGGTGGTGCTGGTAAAAAAGCCAATGTCTACTTCAATTTCTTGGCCATCCTGACCCTCTCCAAAAAACAAGCTCATTTTGATGAAATAATTAACTAAACTTAATTACATTTCTGGTAGCTTGTTCAGAAATGAATCTCAACTGACTTGATTGAAAAGTGAAATGTACACCAAAACAAGCTAGTTGTCAGCTGAGAGCCGTGCACAGAGGCATGACCGTGCAAATAAGCCGACATGCTGCTGCAAACTATCCGAAACCAAAACCAAATTAGCCATGACAATGTCATGATGACATGGAAGAATGATTCTTTTACTTTAAAGCCTGGAAATGATTAAGGCAACCCGAAATTTGTTTTTTATGTTCATTTCTTCAAAAATTGTATTAAAATATACGTTTAAAATATAAGTTAAATAAAGTGAGTTAACATCATACCTAATTTGAGTTTTGGCTTTTGCTTATCTCGTTATCTGTTTAAAACGATGTGTTGAACCTTTACAAATAACATGCTAATGGTAATTGTAAATAAATAGTATTTATTTATTTATTGATAGGTCCCGTCTTCAATGCTTAATGTAAACAATGTTACAGTGACCACTGAAAGCTGAAATTTAATATAAACATAAGCCACTTTAAGTTAATGATCAAGTGTAAAGATATAAATTGTCTTACTTGAGCGATAAATCCAAAGTCCAGTGTATATACTCCTTCTAAGCCAATGCTTGCGTTTTGGTCTTTCAACCCATTCAAAATTGACTCGAGTTGACTAGAACTAGAACTTTGGACATGTTCAGTGATAAACTTTCGCATAGAATTTTGCAAATTAGCTTTTGCAATGAGTATCTAAAATACAAAATACACGTGATGTGATAACATATTAAAGTTGAGTTTGAATGAAAAACCTAATCCGTTTTAGATGCTTACCTTTTTGTTTGTATCCCCAGAAATAAGCAGTACTACAAAATAAGCAAAAGCAAAAAACACGACGACACTAATTCGTATAGAATTTCCTGCTTTAACAACGCTGTTCAGTATGAAGGCTATATGAGTTGCATTCTCCAGCACGTACAATAAGTTCATCAAACCCCAAATTTGGTTCAAACAATCATATTTGTTTTTAAGTGTTTCAAAAGCATATACACATTCTAAAAGACTTTTTAAACCAGACTGGTTTCCCAGAGATTTCAATATCAAATCCTCAAAATCCTTTGCTAATAACCAGTACGTCATTGGGTGAATTGCGTAAAACAAACTGACCTGAGCAATATACACCCAATTATCAGCTATTCGAAACCAAAACAACAGTATCCCTAGCAATATGTCTGTTGATGACGATACACTACTTGTTGTGCTACCAAAATATTGACGCTTAGCGTTAACAACTGCTAAGTTAAATATTTCTTTTGGAGTATACTGATTAGAGTCGCCAAGTTTAAAAAAGAAGAAGCGTGTATAAAAGGCATGGAAACTAGAACTAATGAAAATTATTAGAATGTACACTCCTGCTATTTTGCTGTTTTTTGGGAACCTGTCTTCTATAAAAGGAATGAAAACCTTAGGTTTTAAATCAACGCTATCAGTAGATAACAGATTGAATAAATTTTCAATTTCTGGCGTTCGTTTGTACAATATCCAAAAGAACAGGACAAGTCTAAGTATTCGTAATAAACGCTGGAAATATCTAAAATAAGAAGGTGCAGTGAAACTGGAAACATTGTTAGATTTTAAAATATGTCCAACCAACTCGTCAATTTGATTTAACCAGAATGGAACGGTTATCAGAGTAGTGCACAATAAGATCTAATGTAAACAAAATGAAACCCGCAAAAACAACAGTTTATTTTGTTTCTAATACTAATATAACGGATATTTCAATTTTAAAAGTAGTAAATATCTTACCTGAAATTTCCATTTCTTCAAATACCAAATTCCCATATTTGAATCGTATACAGGTTTAAATGGAATGATTCCTGCATAGTGTCCTACCAGCAAAAACCATTTTAAAGGACCTAGACCTAGACCGCAACAATCTAAGCGTGTCATTTTAGTTGAGTTAGTTCGTGCGGAGTGAGCGAAACTAGTATATTGCTTCGTAGCTAATATACACAATTCAATAATATTTACGCATTTACTGAAATTTTCTTGTTTGGTTAAATAATTTTGTTGATACATTTTTGCTCAACACTCAACATTTCCTAATTTTTAAATAGGTACGCCAATTATTGTTATGCCAGCTGCGTATGCTTTTTGCTCACAAGGTTTTCATAAACGAAAAATCTTATTATCCGATAAACCAGTAAGCAAACTTGAAAATGAAGTTTATTATTACTGCTATTACGTAAAAATGTGTACATTGAACAAAATGTTTGTTTTGAGCCATTTTAAAGCACAAAAACCGTTTTATTCTTGTCCACTTAGGTAAGGAAACAATGCAGCCAAGTGTCCTTAAGATGTTGGGGGCAACAAACTTCCCAAATGTTTGTTCAAGAAGTAGTTGGGTATCAAAGTTTTTCCTACGGTACCTAAAAAATGCTTGCCTTTTAACACATAATATGTGTTTGTAATATGCTAATTATTACTACATATTATATATATGTTTTTTATCACAGCGTTTTCATATAATTACAGTTACATAGACACAGGACAAAAGTTTACGAAATCTTCAAGATATAGATATATATACTTGGTTTTTGCGGTTCTTAAGTTGTTTTGACAGTTTACATGGAAACAAAGTTGAGTGTAAACTTGGCGTAAAGGTTGCGTGTTATAAGAGAAAGAACAATATTTGATCAAAACGATTGACCCCTTAGGGCCACGTTTGGTCGATATGAATTGGGTCGACTCGACACTTGAATTTTATTTTCTTAAACAAAACATCAGTTCATTCAAAAGCTCTTGTGCTTTCTAATCTAATAACACTAATGTAAAGATTAGAGATCATAAGGTAAAAACCAACAGACAAAACAATGATAAAAATTCAATTGTGCTCATTCTAATTTTTCTAATGATATTAAAGGGCGTCTAAATGCGACTCAAACAAAAATTATGTCTAAAGTTAATGTTTAAACTATGCATCATGCTTTATTGCTATTATTAACAAAATTCAAGGGAACAAATGCATAACCATATAATAAATATGCTAAACTATTCAAGGTCTTGAACAACTATACTATTATTATCCGCATACAGTTGGATAGTTTATACATTAACCTAATAGAACTTTCTTATAATTTACTTGCTAATAAACTATATTACGGATTCATCTTGTATTTCAACCTCAAATTGTTTACGCATTTTGTTAAATATATCCACGCTAATCTATGAAAGCAATAAAAACAATATCAGTTAACTCTTAGACATAGGCTTTTTATCATTTTCCACAGCAAGCAATGTAGGGCTATTTTGCATTCCCTTGCGGTTTTACATTGGCAAGAAAATGAATGTCTCCGTTATGTTTTTAGCGACAAGCAAGGCGAGTTTACGAAATGCTTCGACTTCGAGTCACAAACCTTCATAACCAGACTGAATTGAAAGAATATCGTAGATTAAATATTCCATATCAAGTAATTTTTCTAATTTAATTCATTGTATTTATTTATAATTGCTTTTTACTACACCAGTTATAATTTAAAATTTGGACTGCTTGCGTTAATGATTTAGAAACAACAGTCTGACATCAAGAGGATGATGAGACGCCGTGTCCGGAAAAAAAGACAAATTCCAAAAGTCAAACGGAATTGAGACCGAAGGAAAAAAAGGCAAAACGGAAAGAAAGACAAATACGAAAACAGGACAAAAGTACAAAAAGTCAAATAGAAAAAAAGACAAAATGTAAAAAAGGCAAATGCATTTGAAGATGGAATAGGAGTAACATTACTAAGAAAAAGGGTACATGGTTGTAATTTGTAATATAGCATCAACTGCACCAATACAAATTTAAAGAACAAACTGTTTCATATTTACGAACTTTATCTTGTTTTGAGGACTTTGATGGATTACACGTTTGACACACTAGCACAATTTAGCACATATTATTAGAAGATTAGATTATGTTTTCATTGTTTGCAGTTAAGAAAATTAAGGAAATACAAGAATGCGATGCTAACTTATACATGGCAAAGTTATCTGTGTATATTTATGTATGAAATAATGTTCGCGTTACCGTTAGATGAATAAATATAATCTTCTGCTGATAATTCTATATTATGTTACTTATTACTCAAACTATTTTCTATCGAGAACAAGGTTCAGATTTGCTAACAAATGCTAACAGATGAACCACGTTAATACAAAATGATCTTTGATATTTTATGCTTTCCCGATATTTTTAAACAAAAAACCCAGGGAAAGAATTTTACCTTTTGTCTTCTTTACCTATTTGTCTTGTTTTCCTTTTTGCCTTTTTTTCCTTCGGTCTCAATTCCGTTTGTCTTTTAAAATTTGTCTTTTTTTCCTAAGACCATGAGACGCAAGTTTAATTCAACCGAATTTCAAACAGCAGCTCAGTTGGATGATGCAAGAGAAAGTCGGAATTAGAAAGCAAGTTCCAGCTACTCTTATCACATTACCAGTATGTTGTGAAGCGCTTGGATAGGGACACCTAACAATTTTTGTAATGTGAGTAGTTCTACAGATTATAAGAAGCTCATGAAACAATTTTGATCCAACTCAATTATTACAATTACAATTATTACAAGAAACAATTATTACACCAGAGACTTGCTTACTTCTGAATGTTTTTTGTAGAAACATGATTGGCCTAGTAATTCTTTATTCTTTACAATATTTTAAATATGCAATAGGTAGTAAACTTAATACGTAAATTAAAATATCTCAATTTTTGTATGCCAAACACAACAACCATTTTAAACGTAATAATAATAATATTCAGAGGTTTGGAACGATATAATTCGTTGATTTTAAAAATAAACGTACTCATATCAAACCTTTAAAACAATCTGCAATTTCCTGTGCCGTTTTTGAAAGGTAAACATCCCTTAAATTAGTAATCATTGCGACTACTACACCGTTTACTTTAGCCACAGACTGTGTCGAGTCTTTGAGTACATTTAGCTGCGAATTGTCATCAGAGCAATTTGCTTTCTTTGTCACTGGAAATGCCAGTAAAAGTGTAGAACTGGCTCCAGTGGCTGCGCCAGAGTGGGAAACAACCATTAGATCCCTTTCTTTACAAAACATACATTTTCTTAACGGTTCTTCGACATAGAATCCAAGAGCGTAAAGGATATCCGGTAGATAAGGAGTGCTTGAAAGTGGATTACCAGTCCATATTGTTTTCATAGTAGATTGCTTCAAGAACGGAGTTTGTGGAAGCCCCTTTTCTGTAAATGAATTAAGTAATATAATAATGATGCATCTCATATATTAAATATACTGCTAATTTTGAATTTCCTTTGAATCAACTCATGGCTTTTATCTTATCTTGGATTAAGTTTGCTGCATTTACCGCAAGTTTTAATTGAGCTAGCGTCACCGTCAGGAGTTTGCATTGAATAGATCAGAATGTTAGCGAATTGAGTCAGATCAATAACATTGGACAAGAAACCTCCCCCAGCCCATTTGTAAGAGTTGTCAACGTAAGGAGAATTGATGAGTATACCGTAAGAACGGTCATAGTAACTGCAATCAGATACAAATACCTATTTGGTTACAACTTACTAATATATAATTGAATAGAAATTATCCCTCATAGAAAGTAAAAGCGGAATACTTTGCTCGATTGTAAATTATGGGTTCGTGTACATCTAGGAACGTATTTTTTAATCCCCAAAAGTCAAACATTTGAACGCAGTACTTCGGAAACTCGACATCCGTGAGTTTTTCAATGATTGCCGACACAACAGTCCAAGCATGCGTAGAATACAAGAATTGGCTACCTGCGAAAAAATATATTTATACAATATTGACCCGATAAAATCGTTTTAAATTGATTCACTCAAAATGCAAGAATGTTCATGGTTTGTTATGATGAAAGCTTATAATTTATAAAATCTTTTACCCGGCTTATGAAATAACTCATCATCTTGAAAAAGTTTCAGGGCATCCTCAATGGATGCAAATTTTTCCTTTTGATAGACTTCCCGAAGGTAAACTTCATCCTCTTTGCCATTCTGACTGGGCCCTGGTTTCTTATCGTAATGTCGAATGCCAGATAAGTGACTAAGCAAATGTCGAGTTGTGATTGTTACCTATCATGAAAAAAGCAAAACGACATGAGAAATTTGGTATGCTATAGACACATGACATGAAATTACATATGTGTCATATATACCTTTTCCCCGTCGACATATTTCTCCGGGTAATTTGGCAAATACGTCTGAATGGGTTTGTCAATGTCAATCTTTCCTTCTTCCATAAGTTTTGCTAGCATAGCCATTGTGATGCTTTTACTAATGCTAGCAATTCGCATTATACTCTCTGGTTTCATTGGAATACCATTTTCCACGTTAGATAAGCCGAAACCTGTCAAAAATACAAAATCTACAATTTACTAAACTCAGATACATCGTAAAACAATACATGTAGTTATAATACAATGATTGTATCCTGTCATGTCTATACCTTCTTTCCATACTACTTCCCCGTTTACCGATACAGCAACTGTTAAACCGGGTAAACCATAGTCAGTCTTAATGCGTTTGCATAATGCTCGGGAGTTTTGAATGGCATCGTGTAAAATTCTCTCCTTGTCTAACTGTACTACACGGGGGTCATCAGACTTCATGTAAGCAACAGGATGTCGTACCTGGTGTGTCATTTCTAATCCAGATCTTTTGTCATGCATTTTTTCGCCATTTGCTGGACTGTAAGCGTACGCCGTAGAGATGGCTGCTATAAGGGCACCAGATCCAAAACCAATCTTTCTCCAGTTCCATCTCTACGTGGATGAATAATTTCATTCCAATGTGTGATGTCATGTTCCAGGTTAAAAAAAGAATTCATTAGTTTAATTCGTCATTGTCATACACAAAAACATTATATTAATCAGTGATACTATATTGGTTCATGAAGGTTTTGCAAATAAATAAGAAGTAGTCTATTTCAAATAGATAAATTTATGAGAAAAACTAAAGGTTTTAAAACGTCATTATCCAACAGGAATCTTAATTTGTTAAGTCATAAGTTGCAAGAGAGAAAAACCCGAATCATACCTAGTTTTTTAAAAAAATTAATTTGTGCAAAATCTAAATATAAAATACGGAGATGTTGAAGTAGCAAAGATGTGGCACACACATTTTCCACAATTTTAGGTTTCCCTAAAATTGTTGCAATATAGCGTTTTGCATCCTTATTGGGGCAATTTGAGACATTCTCAACAAGAATTCCTTATTACTACTATCACATTGTTGTTTTTACAGACTTGTTTGTAAATTGTCAACAAGTGCACAAACAAAATAAGAATGTAAAGATAACCTATAACCTATAAAAACTAAGTACAATAGACACATTATATACTAACTAAAAACTATAGCCTTGCATATTGAAACTTACCATTGCCATCTTAGTATGTGTTTGGGTTATATTTTGCGTCCGACGACAAGTCAAAGGGTTCTAACGGCTAATTATGAGCAGTGTGTGATAGACCAACTGCCTGAGACTTTGAACAAAGGCATCTACTATGGCTTTGCACAGGTAAACCAAATCCCAGTGTACGACTTTTACTTAGCCATAGGATGGAATCCGTACTTTGGAAATCAAGTCAAGTCGATGGTAGGTTTTCTACTTATATTTTTTCGTGCCTCCCCCTGGTTAGCCATGCACTTCTGTCACACAATACAGCACTTTTTATTGCAAACTCGATTGAAAATGTTCGTTGATTGATAGATCTTTGAGGAGAAAATGAGTTTTGTCGGAGTTTCAGGTGTTATAGAAAGCATATTATGCAAGGTAGTGGGAAGAAATAGGCAGCATAACACATGACGATGAACATCCCGTATGACCCACAAGCAATCGGTCATATTTTTTCGTATATTATATATCCATATTAACATGTTAATATTATTATATTATTAGAAGCAAGCAGCTTTGTTGAAATGAAGTTCAGTTAGTAGCAGCTCACATGCAGTAGAGAAGGGGAGAAACGGAGAAGTAAAGTTCCTGTGATTTAATCACATATTGACAAGGTGGAGAAGAAAAGGATTAGAGTGGAATGAATAAGTGCATGTACCCAATACGCATGTTCTGGTGTATCTTTTAAGCAGGCAAGGGCAAGTGTACTGAAAATTTTTCAGAGAACATGCTTATAAATGCACTTATTCATTTCACTCTAATTCTTTTCTTCTTACAGAAGGTATGCATTTTTCTCAACTTCCATTGTTCTCGCCTCGAAGGAAATTCCAGTTTGATCTGCCTCACCGCACCAATATTATTAAATCATAGGAAGTTAAGAACTGGTAAAACTTTGTTGAAGCATAAAGCATATATTATATTTTTACTCGCTGGTTTACAACACACAGGTTTGATTTGTAGAACTTTTGGCTTTATTATAAAACTTAAAACACATAAAACTTTGATAGAATAACTGGCTATAAATCAGATAAATGTATGGACAAAACACATATTTAGTTACACATCAAGCAAATACTTTGCAAAATTGCTACGTTTACGAATTATAACACATTCCGTTGACAGCGTATCTGAAAACTTTTGTCTTAGTGTATCCAGGACGTTCTTGCTTATCTATAAGAAACAAGGTTTTGCATTACAAACAAAGTATTTTATTGTATATAATGTTCAATCATAAATGCGCTTATACTTTTGTGAAACAAAATACTACCTGCATACTCGTGCATTCATGCAAGTCCAAGTGTCGCAAAGATCTTAGCTTCATGAAACCCAGACAGCATTCCAAGTCCGATATATTTCCACCAACGATTGTCAAAACTTTTAAATCTACATAAGATGACAACAACGAATAAAATTATCAGGCTCAGTAAATGAAATATTGTTCTAAAATATTGACCGTACTGTGAAGAAAGGGCATTGGTTCTTTTATTTCGCTTATCACCACTTGCCCACGATCCCTCCATCCGTGTTCTATTTCTTCTAGTTCCTTCTCTGAATAACCCGTAATTATTTCGCACAGTTTGTCCTTATAGCCATCAAACTTCAGCGTTAGCTCTTCCAAGTTTTCCATATAGTCACGCACACTCTGCGCTATATCTTCGGAAGCTCTCAGTGCTAACCTTTTAAGTTTGGGAAACACTCGAGCAGCAAGTTTTATTACCATTGGGTCATGCAATAATAATCCAAATATTTCCAGGGTTTCTACTTGGTTTACCGATTTAAGTTTTGAGTTTAAGAAAGTTTCAAAACTTCCTGTAATTACAAGATGTTTTAAGCAGGGAAACTGTTGTACATACGATAATTCTGGAAACTGAATAGACTTGGCTCTAATGTCCAATAGCCTTAACCTTATCATGCAAGGAAAAATCATAGTAAACTCATTGTTGGATACACACTCTAAAGTTAGTGCTTCCAAATTGCCACTCTGACTTTCCAAAAAGTCACTAAAAATCTCAGGAGACAATTTTGAATTATGTTTGAAATGTAGCTTCACAGTTTTTAATTTAATACTAATTTCTTTCAAACTTGAGATAATTGTGTCATCAAAGTCTCCTTCTACAAATAGATTATTAATATGAATATTTTTGGAGTTACCCATTGATCTTATAAGAGCACTTGCAATTTTGATTCTAGAACCAACTAGAAAATGTATCGTTTTTAGATTCCCAGAATTTTGCAACATGTTACAAAATGATGAAAGTGCTACTGAAAGATTTGTTTCCGCAGTTCGTGGACATTGATGAAAATCTATTTATAAAACAAATAAAACAATACTATAATTTGTTCCGAATTTTGAACAAAACGAACAAGTTTGCAACGGTTTAATAGGAAAATCTATGTTGAATTTTTGCTATGCTAACACCATATAACAACACCATATAACAGTTTGGTAATGATAACACAATGTTAAAAGTTTGTAATGCTAACACCATGTTAAAAATTGGTGGTGTTTCACCAGGTTAAAAATTGGTAATGCTGACACCGAATTAAAATTCGGTAATGCTAACAAAGTTTTAAAATACGATATTACTAAATCCGTGTTACAATTAGGTAATGCTAACACCATGTTAAAAATCGGTAATGCTAAGTTAGCATTGCTAACACCGTTTTAAAAATCGGTAATGATAACATCGTGTTAAGATTTGGTAATGCTACCACCGTGTTAAAATTTGGTAATGCAAACACCGTGTTATAATTTGGCAATGCTAACACCGTGTAGGGCCCCTTGCAAACATTCCATGCCAACACCGTCCAAAAGTCCCATGCCCTACAATTCCTTGGTAACCCTGTCCTAAAATCCCATGAAGTCAACGTACTCAAATCGGGCAGTCATAAATACACATGGATAATTATAAGTACGCGCTGGAAGTAATAGATAAAACGAATAATCGTAAATACACGCGAGTAATCGTATAAGCACGCGGGTAAATTTAAA
Organism: Entomobrya proxima; assembly: GCA_029691765.1. NCBI lineage: Eukaryota > Metazoa > Arthropoda > Collembola > Entomobryomorpha > Entomobryidae > Entomobrya > Entomobrya proxima. Next base: position 30,662,116 of record CM056172.1, read on the forward strand.
TGCACGCGGGTAAATCTAAATGCACGCGGATAAATTTAAATACACAAGAGTAACCTTAAATGCACACGGATAACCTTAAATGCACACGGGTAATCTTAAATGCACACGGGTAATCCTTAATGCACACGGGTAATCTTAAAACGCACAAAGTTAATAATATATACACACGGGCAATCACATGTACACGCGGGAAGTCATACCTACACTCGAGAAATCATACAGACACTGGAATAATCATACATACACGCCGGTAATCATACACACACGAGGGTAATCATACATACACGCAGGTAAGCATAAATAAATACTTACATGCTAGGAACCCGTAATATATACTCGCGGTACTTTGAGTGTGTATGAAAATCCTGATAACTAGGTAAATATAAATCACAAGTTGTACAATATTTGAGGAAAATGTGTGATCGGCTAAATATTTTATGTAACCGGGTTACCGGCACTCGTTCTAATATATTTAATTGTGGAAAGTAAAGAGAATGTACTTCATGAAGCCCACTCTCAAAAAATAATTCAAACTGAATACTTAGTTCATTCACAAAATCGGATATATTTTGCAAAAATACTTTGGTTATCTGCTTGTCAGCATATTTGAGTTGAGTTCCAAGGCGGAATTTGGAGCAAGGAAAACCAGTACTGCTATCCTTTAGCAGTTTATTAAAGACTGTGTAAAAATTTGTGGCAACTTTGTGCAAGTCGTCCACTTCGGTAATGACGTTACATGTATTCTGCAACTCAAATTTCCGTACATTTATTAATCCTATTTGTGTCAAGTCCAGTGAATGGACAACCTTCCGCACTATGGGGAGACATGCCTTGTTCCATGTGCTGTTCACTAGTCGAATATTTTTTAAATCAGATAGATGCAGAAATCCGAAGATTTTCCTCAAAATCTAAAAAAAATATTTATTTTTACTATTTCTTAAGCATTATTACTTTACAATGGCCAACTTTTCGAATTAGAGTTTACATTGCTTACCAATTCGTTTTGCAACGCCTCATGTCGAGAGTCAATTTTATGCTTGCTCTTACACAAAAGGGATCCCATTTGAATTTAAAATGCGTCGATCGTATTTCCAGATGAATCATAAGCAAGAAAAAAATTTAATTTGAACAAAAATCTGCGCAGAAAACCGTGCATTCTCTTTGCAACTTTACTAATATTCACAAGTGATCTCTTTCTCTTGTTTACCAAAAATGCCAAGTTTGCTGTTCATACATTTCCGTCTGTCTTTTATCATGTGTCGGTTTTATTACGTTTCCAGCTCGGGAGCAAGCGGTAAAATTACCGTTCCTGACGGGAAACGACCATACGGTAAATTTACCGTGGCACACGGTAAAGTTACTGCTAGAGCACGGTAAATTTACCGTTTTTGGTGAAATTCACGGTTAAATTGCCGTTTTGAGAGGTAAATTCACCGTTTAAAATTGAGTTTTTTTGTCGATAAAATTTGAAATCGAAATCGACAAAAAACTACTTCCGGCGACATAAAACGGTTTTTTGCTAATTAAAGTTCACGAATTTTAGAATATTTTACATGTGGCGTTTAAAAATCGTATGTGGCTTGTATTTTCTATAATTAAAAACATATTTAAATTTTAATAAATCAATAACTTAAAAACTATGTACGCTAAAATAATGAAAAATTCAACTTATGTAGTTTTTAATGCGTAGATTACTAATCTGATTTAAAATGCATCAAAATGTTAATTATAGGATAGTTATTAATTAAGTTTTAAAAGCTTTAAGTACGATCGGTAAATTTACCGTGTTCTTTGTTAACTTAACGGTGAATTTACCGTCATCTTTTTAGGCTTATAACATTTGTAAGAAAGGGTCACGTAATAGTAACATTCAGTTTACAAAACGTCCGTGTAGTAATATATTTTAGAATTCCTCTCATTCTGACATTCAACATAAAATATAAAAACAAAAATATTGCTGTATGAATCTTCTGGTTTTATTTAGTATTTGTAGAGTAAATTTGCATTGAAAATTGCCAATACCGTTCATAAATTCGGTCAACTGTTTGAAATTATACGACTTAACTGCATTTAGTACAAACGTAGTTAAAATAAAGAGGTTAAAGCTGGTTGAACATGGACAAACTGCATTAGTTACCTAGTTACCTTTGTCCGTAATAAACGGACGCCCGATTGCCGGACATAGGTTGGTCAAGCAATAAGCAATGACGTTTTTACATGTTTACTATAGGCCGTTTTTTTCTCTACGGTAAACTTACCGTTGACGGTAAATTTACCGTTGTCTAACAGTAACTTCACCGTCACTCGCGGTAAATTTACCGTAAGGAAATGACCTGTCAGAAGCGGTAATTTTACCGCTTGCTCCCGAGCTGGTTTCGTAGAATATATACATACAACTTTATATAATAAGCATATAACGCAAATGTTTATTTATTTTATTAGCGTGTTTTTACTCGGGATAGCCGAGATGCGTTCAAGGTCAAGCGTTGTGTATCTCATAGCTACGTTTGTTTAAGTTCAAGTTGGCATTTGGCATACAGAATCCGGTACTTTATTGCCATCAGTTTGCCTAAAAGAAAATTCCAATTAGGTAACAGCCTATACCAAAAATATCAAAGAGCAGACATCGGCTTGCTCGCGTTAATACTCTGTAACAGTTCTTACAAACAATGTACCTCTGACCAGTCACAAGTAACCGTGTTTCTGTTCTTTTTTATTAAAGGATATGTTTACACTTACGGAGATCACTGTTTGTTCATATACTAGGCATTATAGTTTATGGACGTATATCAAGGCTTAACCTTGATAATAGTTGTTCGTTGTCTGGTGTCTGGAAAGCATTTTGTTTCCATTGGTTTCCATTCCAGTGTGGTTTAGTTTGGAATCATATCGGTGCGCTTGTTGCTGATGAAAGTCATTTTGCTCTTACGTTAAAACGTTATTTCATACGATATAGCATAAATGGCAAAAAATATTATTAGGATAATTTACTACAAAATACTCAAAATACTGTTTATTTTATATTTCATTGAAAAAATTGATTAAAAGACCGATCAAGTAATGCATCACTTTATTATTACTAAAAATGGGATCTTTTTGCAGTAAAAATATACTTGGCACTTCACCAAGAAATCAAAATCTCACAGGAGAAAGTTTCGTATCCCAGGCATTGCGAAATGACATGGTAACCAATCTGTTTTGAATACAAAATTTTATACCTAAACTCATAATTATCAAATAACAATCATTTCAACTTTCTATTAGATTTTGGAGAACATTTCCAGTTATCTGTCACTGGGAGACTTGAAGAAATTCCGACTAGTAAACCGGAAATGGAATAGAGCATCCTTAATTTCAATAAGGAAAAATTGTATACTCCACATAAGTAACGCAGGATGCGTCAAGCGACCGGGTGAAATGTCGTGGGCTAAGCTTCAAAAAATTGTAATGCGTAAAATCGAATTGTACAAAACCTTAACTCAACTGATAAGCAACAGCATATTTGGATTTCCCTGTTCAAATATTAGCATAATTTGGCAAGTGGATATAATTGAATCAGAGCTTTCTTTAAGTGAAAAGGAGCTTTTTGGTGATTTTTTCCTGGCGATATCTGGCTTTGTAACGAAACTAGAGCTTATTGTCAGTGCAATGGAGTGTGATTATATCCGTGAGTTTTATTTGCCTGAAAATATTCAGTTTCCGAACCTGAAAACTCTGGAAATGCCTAAATTTCCGTTGTTAGAATACGACAAAATGGCAGAATGTTTTAAGCACATTACTCAAAACGCCCCTCAACTAAATACTTTGGCGTTGCAATCTTTGTGTGCCTTAAGTATCAGTAAATGTTTGGAAACCATGACAATTCAACAAGCAACACAAATCAGTACTTTGTATTTGAAATTTTTCAAATGGGATGAACATCTCTCCTTATTTAACCAAATTAATTTTAGATTGAAAAAATTATGGCTATCGCTTGGCGAGGATTCGGAATCTCTTTCAGAAAACATCACGTCAATTTTAGAAAGTCAGAGCGAATGTTTAGAAATATTGTGTATTGAGATTGAGAGATATTATTTTTTACGCTACAATAAGCCATACGTTACGATAAAATTTCCTCTCATGGACAATCTCAAATTGCTGAAATTTGTGATCATTCATCAATGCAAATTTCCAGAATTGAATTACAAGCAACAGTTTCCAAAACTGACCCATTTGTTAGTCGACTGTGTTGCGGAAGATTTAGGGTACGTTTTGAATTCCAAAATGGAACCGTCACACACAGTGCACACTTTAGTACTTGGGGTTGAAAAATTGGATTCTGATATGATTAGCCAAGCGGCCCTTGTGTTTCCCAATATAAAAAAGCTTAAAATGTTAGCTATGCAAGAAGCATTGCAAACTGCTGGAAATTTAATGGAAAATCTGGAAGAGCTTACACTTGTCGTGTGGCAAGGACACGTATCTGATTTGTGTGAAGTGCTTACTGGGTACACACAATCTGAGCTGGAACGTATTGCGAAATTAGCAAAGAGTGGAAAAAAGAGGCTGGACAAAGAGCCGATGAGATTTCTTCATGGTAAATTGTTAACTTATAAAAGAATTAGTTAATGTTAGTTCATAAAACCTATTCATGCAAAGAACGTTATTTAGATTTTGGTTTACAGATTTGAAAATATTGAGAATTCAGGTCAAGGACAAGGATGTTCGGATCACCGACATTCTTCGCAAACTAGGACCATTGAACCTGAGGTCTCTGAAGTGCTTTGATTTAAGCTTATGAAAGAGCGAACTTGCACAAAGAATAATATTTTTTGTATATATCGGTCTGCAGATTTGAAAATATTGCGAATTCAGGGATGTGGAATTACGAACACATTTTACGAATTGAACCTGATATCAGTGGAGTGCTTGGACAAAGGAAACGAACTAAGGGTAACTACACTAACTGTTGACACGTTGGCACGTTGTTTTAAAAGTTAATCCAACAAATATTTACTTCCGCAGATAAGACAACTTGTGGTTGACAAAATGAGGGAACAGGTTTTGGTATTTCTGTTCTACAATTATGTTGAGTCGCTCTGTATTTGAATTTGATAACTTTATAAGCAAAAAACTAGGTTATAAATTGTCTACGTGATATCCTTTGAGTCACAATTATATTAATTAGTCTAGTACTACTAAAATAAAATAAAACTGACTATTGTTAACTTAATTTCAGTGATCTTTCTCTTATCTTACAGACTTTAATGTTATTTGAGCTACTTCCAAGCATCACTCGTTTCCCTGACAAAATCATAAATTCTAATTAACAACATACTTTGTACATTTATAACTTTTTTTTTATTATCGAAACACTTCACGTTCACATTCACAGCTCATTTCATTACAACATAGTAAGTACCTTACACATTACATAATGTCCTACTAATAAAAAAGACCAAAACGAAACTTTCACCGTACAAAAATATGCATAATTTCGAATTACACACGGCTTATTAACTAATTAACAGAGTTTATAATTTATAATGTAAAGTACTAATTAACTTCCTAGCACCTTTGCGCTACTACGTACAACTTAAAGAAACGCATTTTCATTTCATTTATAATTCAAAGCCGCAAACACTAATCATCCTTTCCACCTTCTACTAAACTATCTACTACTAAAACTGCGACTACGACAATTTACAATATTAATTTTATTTCATTTAATGAACTTCAGCAATGCTGATTACCAACCGTCACTAAAATCATGAGACCTAGCCGTTTTGTACGAAGACATGGAGGAAGTAGAGCTAGTGCGGGGAATGCTGCGAACAAGGGGCTTATCCGGGTCAAAGTCAGGCTTGGACTGGGCTTCCAAAGATAACGCCACGAACTCCTTAGCGGTCATCTCATAACCGTCGTCATCCGGTTCAGATGCTGTTGGTGCACGAGCACGAAGCGGTTTTGTTGGCTGGTGTCCCTTAGCTCGGCCCTTCCAAAAGTCTTTCTCCTCCGCCGGAAGTTCCTAATAATTTAACAATAAAACCATTATTAAACTGATTAAAAACCCTGAATTTTTTTAATTACTTAAAAAGTTCAACTTACAGTCCAATCTTTATTGTACTTGGTCATAAGCTGGGGTAAGGATCCAGTTGCTCCGTCCTTCCTAGCACGATCCTTAATGAACAGTAGATAGCCATTAGTTTTATTCTTGCCCGCCTTTGTCGTCCTTTTAACTGGATTCGGATCAAACTCGTCCACTTCACCCTCTTGGGGTTCCACCTCCTCCATTGGAACCTTGGTGCCAGATGAAGCTGGATCGGTTCCCGATTCCTTCGCGGCAGCAGCAGCAGCAGGTTTCTCCGACGTTTCAGCTGTAAAAACCGGATATTACACCAATTTAGTTAAAAGGCTAATTAATTTTAATTTAAAAGATTAACTTTCTTACCAGCAACCGCCGCCTCCAGAGCACTTCTAAGGGCAAACATCCTCCTAGTCTCATTAAGAAACTCCCCCGTTTCCAAAGGCTGAACCGTTTCTGCCGCAGCTTTAACGTCTTGAGGCATCTCCACCTTTCCAACTCCAACTGGACGACCTCGTCCCCTCCCCCTACTCTCCATAGCCAAGCGATGCTGCTCCTGTCTCATTTTTACAGTCTCCTCCGTTGGCTTTTCCCCGGGTTTAAGGGCCAACTCCGGGAACAACTTCCGGTACTCATCCGCCAGCCCGTAGTTCCCACTTTGCTTTGCCTTTTTGGATAAGCTGTGGGGACAAGGAGCTTCGTCACTTCGGCTCATCCATTTGCCGTCCTTGGTAATTTTCATTGGAATCATTCTGAAGTAAAATTACGCAATCAATCATTAATCACACACTTCAGCCACCGTCTAATCAAACCATTTTAACCACTCACCTGTCCAATTTTAACCAGAAGCAGGTAACTCTTCAGCAATTACAATAAAACCCTCGGAAATCCTCCTCTTTCCTTGTCAAACCGTCAGTTAAAACCCGAATCCAATGTCACCTTCTGCTTCTTCCAAACTTAGACCTTCCAAAAATATCCGAAAATTTTAATTAATGCCACAACAATTAACAGTAACACAGACCTCCTCGTCACCTGTCACCTCCAACAAAAATTATCCCCAGAAAACCGCCGCCACCTCCACCAAATTAACTACCCATTAAATCCTTACAAAACTTACCTGTCACCTCCAAAAACCTCTAAAAATCACCAAAACTTTAACTGAATTTACCTACCTCCTCCAAGATTTAAAGTTAAAGTTGTTAACTTCCGTTTTAAAAATTAACTAATTTCGGAAGAAGCTCCAACTTCTGCACGTACGTCTGCACCGGACAAGAAAGAGCAGAGAAATGAACTGGAAGTGAGCGAGAGCAAGCTGCTTTTAAGACGTGTCTTTAGTTACGCAACTGCGCACCGCAAAGCACTGTCGTGTTTGTGCTGGACTTGTTCTCGATGCTTCTTGGCAGTACAATGTAAAGTCGGCAGATGGGAGCTCTGTCGTCAAGTTTGTCTTTGTTCAGGTGACGCTAAAATAATTACATGTATGTTAATTAAGCTATAAGCTTTCAACATTTAATTGCGGTTTTTACCAAGACTTTTTAGCGACAATAATGCCTAAATCAACTAAACTCATTATTTGGACTTTCAAAGTCTTTTGATATTCATGCTGTAATTACGTAAACAGTTTCTTAAAATGGAGCTTCATAACTGGCCAACTAATACACAACTGGAACTGGGTACTTTTTACTTGGTTTTCTGACTGTTTGATATTTATTCATACTGAATATTAGAGTGTTATACCAAATTGGTAATACAAATAGATTTCTTTGTTGAAGAAATAAATAATTTGGGGTGAGTTTCATAACTGGCCAACTAATATACAACTTGAGAATTTAACTTCATTTTGGAAAGTGATGCTCTGTCTTAGCGCTTTATATAGTTTGTGCCTTGGCAAGGAAATAAAATGAACAATGAGCTTGGATGCATGCCAACTTTTTATTGTATTTTCCAAGAAAATGATTAAAATGAAAGGTTAATTAATAAAGGCAGAAATAAAACTATTTTTGTGCGGAAACAAAACAAAGTGCTTTTACTGTTGCTATTCCGAAAATAAAATATTCCATTGCATTGGGGTAACGGGAAACCTTGTATTGTTAAATTTTATTTGTGGAATTGGCTTTTGTTATAATTTTAATTACTGGCAATTTTGCCATCAGCCAGTGTTTTTTTGTGTAAAGTATTTTTCTAACTGCTGCTGCCCAGCAAGTATAAAAGCCGTGCGAAATTTCATCATTCCTATTTTAAAATCAGAAAATATTAGTTACTTGTTCATATTTTTGGTAAATGGAATTTATCCCTAAAGTAAAATTGTAACTTGTTGGGTTATGATACTACTTGATTGAATCTTTGCTCGTTGTCTACTGCGAGTCTCACATAAAGTTGTATTGGCTTACAAATGATATGACTTCATGAGCTGCGGTAGTTATTTTCAAGAATATGTTGTACTTCTTGCAATTTGTATACTTGTATGGTTTAGTGAAGTAATTAAGACAGCAGAGAATGAATTGTGTATTTGGGCATTGATGAAAGCGCCAGGAACTGGATTAAAAACTCTAGTCAGTACTGTCATTTTGCTCATAAAATTATGTGTAAGCTTAAAGCAGATGCAAAAAACGTTGGAAAAGATGTTCAAAAACCATAAGGCACGACGTGTTGGGATTGAAACATTGTAGTTGTATTTCAAGAAATTATTACTTACATTTGTTCTAATTCAATTGAAATATACAAATAAGTACTAAATCGATTAAGGTTACTCATAATAAAAATTCAACAACGTTATGACGCACGTAACTTCTCTCTTTTTGCAAATTGTTGCGCCTCCTTGTCCCAAAGTCGTTCTTCAAGCATTTTCAAAAACTCCAGGTCACTTGCATCCGGTTTCCCTAATGCTAAAGCAAGCCGAATAAAACTGTCGGTGTCACTAGTGCTTGAAATTGTGGCAAAATCTGACAGAGGAAAGAATACTTCTCCCATAAAGTCATCATTTCCAATAAAGTCGTAATCATACAATTCAATATGGAGAAATCCTTTTTTCCGATCCTCGTCCGTAATTGAACTATAATGTAATCAAAACAATTACTTTACATGACTTTACATCTATTTTATTATTTCAAGTAAAATAATGTGAACTTACAATTTAAACATTTCTTCAAATATTGGATATAAGGTTTTATAATGAACTTTTGTTGTATGTGTAGAACTTCCTGCAAACAATTCACTTGGTACTAACATGACATTTGCATAAGGATCGCTTAAATCTAAAAATCAAAAATAAATACATGTCAAGGATCACATTATAACATTCTTTCTCTTTTTATTTTACTATTCTTACTGTTAGTGTCGTAGCTTTTCAGCTTGCTACCATTCAACAACTCCACCACAATAGTTGACTCACTTTCCGCAAAACCTGCACGAATGGTAACAGTTCCGTGTTCGTTCGTTGTGGTTGGAGTGGCTTGTTGACGTTTAAAGCGATTGCTATAGTACTGAAATTTTAGTTCTTCCAACGGAGCTGCCAAAGTCCACAGTTTTTGTTTTACCTCTTCATATCCTCCAAACAAGGAAGGAAACTTTACTGTCATCTCCAGCTTTACTTCGTCTGGCCAAAACAAGGAGTGTAGATGATCCATTAGGCTTTTCAGGCACTGATAATATTCTGTACTTTTTCTAGTCTATAATGTACAGTGAATCATAAGTGTAATTGCACACCCATCTGCTTATATTTTAAATGTACTTTGTGAATGGCTTTTTATTACATCTAGTCCCAAGCCTACTTGAGCATCTATTTGACCAACAATCAGTTTCCAAAATTCTGAAAGCATCAGCAGAAACGTTTGATTTTCCAGATTATTTCTCATTGTTATCAGACTTTTGTCTATAAATTGAAGCACTGGTTCTACAATCAAAATTGATTTTCGGCCATTTCCAGATTTCCATAGCTCTGGTTTTGATACTTCTAGCAGTAATTGCTGAAGTTTTGGCAATACCTAGAACATAAATGAATCTTAGTAGAAATCTATTAGGTGTTTGATGATTTGTGAATAAATTACATATATATGTAATACAGTAATTAGTTCACATACGCTTTGAACACAGTTTTCAGTAATCATATGAAACAATTTGTAGTATTCATCCAACATCCCAGTCTTCATTTTGCTAACACTTTCCTCATAATTGCTGTTGTTATCCAATGAGCATAACTCAATTTGATAAATTATTTGTGGAATGTTCAATTGTTCTGCAAGTACCTCCACGTGATCTTTTACGTAGTTGATGTTATTCATTTCAACACAGCTCTTTTAAGTAAAAATACGAGTTTTGAAATATTAGTCATCTGGCAGCTGCAAACTTGAAAAGTTATAAAATGCGTTTACCATTTGCAAAGTAAATTGTATTTTCGGAATATCAAACTGGTTTTCAACAAATTTGTTTTGTGCCTTTTGAGCCAGCAGAAGCTGATACGCATAATAGTACAACACGCCATACAATTCCTAATTAAATACAATCAAATGTTTAAAGAACCAATGGTAACTTTGAATGAAGGGAAACAAGCTATGCTTGTCGCCTAGCATACAGCTTACGAGACGTGCATTGTAAAATGTATATTTACTTCTAGAATTTGTATAGCAATGATGTACGATTGACTGGGTTCCTCCCAATTTAGTGATGTCCAAAATTTGTTTATCTAGTCAAATAAGAAATTTTACTGAATCGGTACAACTTATCATCGTATCATATTTCAAATTATTAGCTATGCAAACCTCGGAGAAAAGTTGAGCAGTATTTACCGCTGTCGCACTTATTGGCACATTTTCACACTTTTCCCCATGCTTATTCTCTTTACTGAGGAGATCATCTGGTTTGAAATTTTGCTTGTCAGTTTCCGAGAAAGCTACTGAAGTCTTTATCAAGTCCTTGACTCGCCTTCGTAATGTGTGTATCCATGATGCCACGCTAGGAAAAAACCAATTGTGAAGTTCTCGCTTTAGTGAACTCTTTGAGTTGGTTACGTCGAGGTAGTTTGATGGAGCAAGGCTATTAGTGATCAATTATGAACTTTTTGAACTAAAGTGTATGAAATATTTTCAATAAAAATGTTACATTTACGTTACAAACCTTGCCAAATGTTTTACTGTCAAATACAATTTTAGAACATCCAACCCAGTCTTCACAAACGGCGAGTTTTCATCCATGTTTTCATCATCGTTTGATTGAGCTTTAATGGTGTTCATTAATCGGCAGTTATACTCCTCCACAAGTTCCTTAACTAGCTTGCCATACTGTTCGTCATACACTTGAAAGACTATCGTTAAATAGTCGACATTAAGAATCTCTTTAAAATCCTTTGTAACGCGTTCAGTACCAAGTCGAATATCTTCATGCAGAAGCTGACCAAGTTTTAGTAATTGCTCTAACTCCACTTGCATGAGGTCATCATAAATATAAATATTGTCATCCTGTTCCGTTCTCTTAGATTCTGACAATACCTTTTGAAAACTATAAGAATTAAAGCAAAAGTAAGTTTTGAAGTTCATATTTGAGTTCCTTTGTATTTGTTTAAGTCTGAAGAATCTTATGTCTTATATTCATTGCATTACAATTTATTGGCTCCATCGCGAAGTGCTGTATGAATGCTTACAAAAAGTTTAGATTTAGTGAGTTGAGTGTTTTCTTTTACAGAACTAGACTGTTCTTGAAGGAAATTGCATAGCAGCTCTGTTATTCTTTAAAATATAAAGTTTCACAAAATGTAAACATAAAATTAATGTTAAATAGTATTTATGACCGTCAGTTGTATATATCAATTGTAGATTACTTCAACATGTCAGGTGTATTTGCAATTGTTTCTGAACAAGGAAGTACATCATGTATGTTCAAAATAAAATCAGTTACACTGTCCACAAGAGTAACGGTGTTTCTCCAAAATTTACTCATCTAAAAGTACAGCAAAAAATCATTTCAAAATTTGCATTTTTTAAACTTAAATGCTTAAGCGTTTCCACCTCTGAAGCATTAAACTCCTTATTTGTAATCCGTTTTAAAACCGCATCCAATAATCTACTGAGCATGTCTGGATTTAGAGGAAAAATAGCGTTAATTGTAGCATAGGCTCTATATTTAGCCAGAACAATGTCCTTGGGTTTTAGACCGCCTTGCCATTTAAATTGCCTTAAAATATACTTTGACCACATTATCTCAAACTCCTCGTGCCAGTGGTAAGGCTTGTTTAAAGCACTATCTTTATCTAGCTCAAAGGCCACAAGAAGGTGAACAATTTTGAAAAACTCTTCCGTGGCTGCCTCAATACTTTTATTGTAACCAAGAGCCATGCGCAAATAGATTTCTCCTTTGTTTTCACGATTTTTTAACTTGTACCATCTTTCTACAGTTTCGGACGATATTTCCTGCAGAAGACAAATGCTTAGGTAAAAATACATGTACCTTAAAATGATAATAATGTTATTTTAAACTTACAGCTACTGGTATTTTCAGTGTTCCAATTTTTTCTTGAACTTGTCGTGTATTAGCTACACCTTTAATAAAACTTCCTAACTTTTTTGATGATTTGACTTCTTTAATACGCTTGATTCTATCTTTGAAAGATTCGTCTTGCTCGTTATAATCCCTGTACAATAACGTAGTACATATTTAAATGTTTTCAAGTTTCTATTTTAATTGTACATTTTTACTTACATTACGTCAACATAGAGAACATCACTATACGTATCCGCTATTTTGCTGTAAATGAATTGTTTAAGTGGGGTAATTAGGTAGTAATATAATTTTAGCATAACTGTTGATTACTTACAAAGTAAAGTATTGTCGCCAAACTGGTTCCAAAGTCTCCGGAATATGCTTTGTCCTTTGTGCGATATCCAACGTATTTACATATACTACACAAAATGGATCTGCAAAACCATTTACATCCATAGCGGGAATATTTCTGGCTTTAACCACTTCTAAGTTAATTATTCGTTGCGGAAGCTGAATGATTTTAAATTATCAATTGGGTTAAGTTTGAATTTTAATCAGATTTACAACTTAAGATTGACTATTTACTTTTGTTAGTTTTGCCTTTTCCATTAGGTTAGCATGCTGTTCGTCACTAAACCTGAATACTTTCTTTAAATACTGAATTAAAGCGTTAGAGTCTGGCATTTCCTGTGACTTGATTTGCGGAAACAAGGCTAAAATCATTTGTACGTACAATTCCGGCAGCTAAATGAAATATAAATGAAATAAATGCACGTTGTTAAATCTGGTGAGTGTTTGTTCAATTTTCAATTTATTAAAGCAACTAACATTGTACTTTTCAACGGAAGCGAGCAAACGTTTTTGGATTTCTTGTTTGTCGTGAACTGAACTTGCCAACACAACCTGTACGTCATGTTGCTGATGGATGGAAACGGTTTGGCGTCGTTCATTATCAAATTCGAGATGAATGGATGAAAATCTATTAAGTAACCTTCTTGTGGACTCTCCGTCGTAATGGCGATTTTTTGCACTAGCTTCCATTTTACGTTTTAGTTATTCTTCAAAAAAATTTCAGAAATATTTAGAAATGTCTTTTTTCTTTGACAATGTAGAGCTTGAATGCGATAGATTTGCTAATGTTGCAATGTTTGTTGCATTCATGTCTCCAGAGTACAAGTTAGCTTCGTGACACAAAACGAATAAATTTGCATTTTCTAGGATGCGGTTAACCATTTCCGAGTTGTTCTACAAAATCAATATTGGATTTCTCTGAAACAGGCGCATATGCAGTGATTTTTGCACAGTTGTTTTTATTGTGTTTATAGTGTTAAGTAACTGAAAGTGTTCAATATATTGACAATGACTGCGTACAATGACCAAATTGTAATGACGCTGCTTTCTGTTACTCTAAAATAACTAAGATAAATACATATATGAACTAGGATTCCCTAAGCCCCTTCCTTGTATTGGTTAAATCTTAAACCACCGACACGATTTACAGAAACACTAAACAGACGTCAAAAAAGCTGCTTATGCCATAAATGCCTATTCAATGTTTTAATGACACGACTGCAACTGTATACAAATAATAAGTTTACCATTCACGTAATTGAACGTGTATATTTAAGCTGTATATGCATTTCGTGATTACAAAAGTGTTTAAGAATTGCTGTATGACATAAGATCTAAGTGCATATAAAACGTAATTTTAAGATGTCGTGCTCAATGTTTGTCAAAATCTTTTTGCTTGAAATCGGAAACTATAATTTCTGAGTTTTTCAAGAAATTATGACTACCTATATATGATACATACTGTCATCTTTTCAATTTATGTAAGAAATTTAAAAACCTTTACCAACACGCATAAATTTTGACACTTGGAAATGTCAGTTGACACTGATTTACATTTATCAAATTGATATTTTCAAAAAGACAGTGCAAAATACTATAACTTTAAACATTACACGCATGGAAACTTATATTGTACGGAGTACTAATATTACTTAGTAAGTTGCTGAAATGTTGCCCACTACCATTATTAGATTGATGTTTTTGAAACCTATTGTTAATTAACTTTTTAAATTGGTTTTCCAAGCATAGTCCACTACATAAAAATACTTCAATCTCACATTTAATTACTCTAATGTATTATGTGCTCATTTATTAAATTATTAAATTGCATTTAGTTTTTGTTTTAATGTGTTGTACCTTACAAATACGTGTGGACGTAATATTTCAAAGTAAAAATGACCTGTCCTAAAGGTTTTTAAAACAATACATAACCTATTTCTAACCTAGCTTATAGTCACTTTGAGTTCCTACTAATGTGATTTAGTATATTTACTATTTGGTAGAATTATTAGAAAATCTACAGAACTCATATAGTTCACATAATCTATCCAGAATATTAGAGTAATTTCTGTATCATGACGCTGTTATTTGCTTTAAAACAATTGAACTATAAAATTAGTTTTACATTGTACACACTTATGTTTCTAAAGACTGTTGCAACATCGCATATAAGTACAGTGCTTAACTTTTTCCCGGATTGTCTTGTACACCTTATACATTTTCATTTAGTTCCAGTTGTAAATGACACTGGCGAAATCAAACAAACATTGTCAAAAATACAAGCAGCATATTTTAGACTTGAAAATATTCAAGGTTTTCAGACACCTATAATTCTAAGTGTTTACCTTGTTCGAGTATTTGGAATTTCCTTAGGCGAAAATATTACGGAATCGTACACGCACACATATGCATATGCTATCGTACCAAAACCTGTCTTGTATACATGTGCTGTTCAAATATATCACAATTTTGAAAGCGTACACAAAGTAGCTACCAGCAATATTGGATTAATAAAAGCTACTGAAATTATTATTCCAGATGGGTTTTTTGATCTTCTATTTTTTCGAGTTCCATGCTTTGGACAAGATGTCTTCTGGCGAAAAACTTTAAACGATTCTACGTGCTCATATGCGCTTATAGACGCAACTTTTAACAGCCTTGCAATGACATTAGAAAAATTTAATGTATATGAAGTATTGCTGTTAAGCAGAGAATATAAAGGTTTATTTGTGAACCTTTTGGAGCTCTGGGAAGGCGAGGTGCTTACGTATGTGAAACCAAATACCGTCAGCAATTATTTTACAACGATAATTATAAATTACTGCCTGGGAGGTGATAATCAATGCAAACTCTATCAGCAAAATAATTTTATAATGGTACATCATACACAATTATACATCCCACTAACTATGTTCTTGGAATTTAATCTTGACAATGATTACAACTTTATTAGTCATCTAGAAGATAAGATTAGTTTACTCAGTAAAAATGCAAGTTTATATTTTTCTTTACAATGTTCAGACTTGGAAATGTCAGGAGAAAGTTTTGCAGATTCTTTGTCAGAAACATTAAATCTGTATATAGATAGTGAGAATACTGCAGAGTTACGCAAATTCGAAATATCTATGAGTCCTGACTTGATTGTTCTTTACGAGATGTATCCAAGTAAAATATTTCATGAAAACTATAAGGCCCCCATTAGCGGTTTTGTGGAATTCAACCATGACGATTCTCATGTCATGGCTGTGTACGAAAGCGGTCTGGATTTTCTAACGTGTGGTGGAATTAAGAAAGAAAACTTCTCTTTTATGGGCTATATATCGGCATTTGACATGTGGGCTTGGATTTGGGCAATAATCGTGTTTCTTAGTACCTCAATTCTATTTCTGATAGTTTACTACAAATGCCAGTTTGTTGGTTCAGCAAACATGCTGTATGAACATATTATCATGCCACTTATAGCAGCATTGGAACAAGGATCATATATTGCCAGCAATACAAACAAACGTTACTATTTATACTTTCTATCTGCAACGTGGATACTTGGACTAGTAGTACTTAGTAACGCCTACAAGGGACAAAATATTACCGAGTTAATACAACCAAAACCGTTGGTTAAACCCAAAACGTTTGAAAATTTAATGACCCAAAATTTTGTAATTCTATCCAAAACAGCAGGAATTGCATGGAAGAAACTACTTTACGGCTTTAACCTGGCACTTGATCTGATTGAGGAAACGGCTCCAATTATGCAAAACAATGTACTTCAGCACTTACTACGTCATGCGGTCGACAATAATGTTTCAAAAAAGTATAAGATGCTATTGTCTTACGTTTACAACATGACAAACTCGGAACAAATGGAGGAATACACTAATGGGTCTAAGATGTTTATAGATAAGCTAATTTCCTGCAAAAACGTTGCGCTAATGGCATGGAGCTCATATATAAAGGAGCAAGAGATATTGCTTAAATATAGATTGCTAAAAGAAAAGCAGATAAATCGAGTAGAAGTGAATAGAATTGTAAGTGTAAGCAATGAAAATATATTGCCTACTCGAACTGGCTGGCGTTTGTATAACTTTGCTTTGCCCATTAAGCAAGTTATCCTAAAATTGTCTGCAATGCATGAATCTGGAATAGCAAAACAGTGGAAAAACTGGGCAAGTTGGAGAAGAAGGTTACGTAATACGTTGGAATTTGGACGATATATTGATAATGCCCCAGCGGTTTTAAACACAAGTGATAATATTGTAGTGGTTTTCTTTACACACGTAGGACTTCTTACATTCTGTATACTTGTTTGTTTTCTGGAATGCTTACAAAGAACTATTTCGAGTTTATTGGCCGCAATTCTGTTGAAATTGTATGTATTCTTTTATCGTATATTAGCATCAACAAAATGTATATTCTACATTTGTAAAACAAATAAAAAGTTATAAAAAGATTACAACTAGATCATTTGAAAATAAAATATGACATTGCTTATTGGCATCGCTCAACTATGAACTTGAACCATGAACCCGGAATAATTAAACGATTAAAAATCTTTTTAAAATAACATTGTATTATCCCACATTAGGAAAAGTATACCACTTATAGCTGTTGCATGTTGTTGCATATATGATGTTTATTACAGTTTTTAAGAATAATAGTAGGATTTTTCATCTATTCTGGTTGCTTACCCACTTTTTAAATGACGTAAAGTTGCAAGCATTATTCGTGTTAATGATTAAGTTGCATGAACAATTGCATAATATAGTGCAAAGTAAAAGAAACGACATTACGATGGACATGGCAAAGGATACACTAATTGTGAATTGTAGGACGGCTTATAGTAAATGCATATATTCTGCAATCTTGCGGTATTTGTTTTTATTTCTAATCATTTAAACATGAACTTAATGATTAATTTACTGTTTTAAATTACTCAAAAGCCGGTGTTAAAATACTCATAACTATAATTGTTTTTGTAAGTATTCCATATGACTTAAATTAGTGGTTTTATGAACTGGAACTACTTAGAATTCTGAATTTATTCTGTACTTAATAATGCAGTTTAAAGCAACAACAGAAAGGATTTAGATGAGACTATAGTTGCGTAATGAAAGGTTATTATACCTTCATAAGTTTCTTTGCCTACTTGCGTCAAACTTGTTTCTTCTTTCGCTGACAAATTTTTACTATGTACAAATAGAGTGCTACCAAGTATTTCTAAACTTGTTTCAATTATTATTGCGTCTGATCTTACTCTTTATTTCTACTTAAAATTTGTTGTTTTTTTGAAATAATTTGCATATTTTTGTATAATTTTATTCTAGCTATTGTGACAAATCGTAATCGTTTGGCTCACCTACGTCAATATCCAGATAATTTGGTAGAAACCAAAGAGAGAAGACAAAAAAGTCTATTTTGCCAGTTTTATAAACTGAAATATAATGTGCAATTCAGCGTATTATTTTTCTACTTTAATTGTGTTAGTTTTGATAGGCCTTACCTTAGTTTCTTCAACTGTTGTAGAAACAAAGTACGGAAAAATTGAAGGCACATTTGATGGAAAGACCAGAGCGGGTCGACCTTTCTACCAATTTCGGGGTATACAGTATGCAGTTATTCCAGAGCGGTTCAAGGTTTTTAAATGATAACTTTAAAATAGTTTTTAAAACCATTTGGTTTAATGTGCGGAAACTTAATTTAATAGCCTTCAATTCCCACGGAACCATGGGAAGGTATAAAATCTGCCAAAGAATTTGGATCTACATGTGCATTTTCCAAAAGTGAACAATGTCTTTTTCTTAACGTATACACAACATCGGTATGTTACTATTTTTTATACCAATACGTAATTGTTTTGACGAACATAACATATTTCAGAGTGCATTTAATTTTACTTTAAAGTTACCCTGCTCAAAAAATGGTACACTTTTGCCAGTGGCAGTATACATGCATGGGGGTTCCTTCAAACTTAACAGTGGGAATCCCTACGGGCCGAATTATTTGCTTGATGAGGACATCATTTTCGTTACAATAAATTATCGGCTGGGCATCCTTGGATTTTTAAGTACTGAAGATGAAGCCTCTCCCGGTAATTATGGATTGAAGGATCAAGTGAATGCATTTCGGTGGATACAGGAAAATATTTACGCTTTTGGTGGCGACAAAAACAAAGTAATTCTAAGCTAAGAAAAACATAATAAATTGTTTTGTTTATTTTTCATGATTTTAAAAACCGGTTTAAAATTTAGGTAACAATTATGGGCCAGTCTGCGGGTGGTGCCTCAGCAACATTTCACTTAATTTCTCCAATGAGTCAAGGCTTATTTCATAACGCCATTGCGCAAAGTGGAACTTTCCTCAGTCCAGCTCTGTTAACAGTAAAGCCATTAAGATATGCAAAAAAGCTGGCAAAATATTTGGGTTGTGAAAACACAGAGGACACACATGCTATTGTAGCGTGTCTCAAGAACATTCCGCTGGACATAATAGGAGATCCTAGAATGACAGCAAATGCTACCTTAAAATTTTTGGAAGAACCATTGGCCGCATTTGGACCTGTAATTGAGCCGGTATTAGGAAATGGGTCGAATACATTTTTAGGGGAAAACCCGTTAACCATTCTTAAATCGGGCAGATTTAAAAAGGTGCCTCTAATGTCAGGAGTGGTTAAAGAGGAAGGAATTTATCTCTGGGCTGCGGGCTTACTGTTTTCCCAAGATCCTCTTGCAGTTGACGCCCGACAAAGATTGGAAGCCAATTTTAGTGGACTGGCTCCATATGCGTTTTACTTTGACGAAAAGGCTCCTGCTAGCCGTCTTACTGAAATTGCAAACCAAGTAGAAAAGTTTTACTTTGGCAAGTTGGGAGGATTCTCACTCGAGCATAATCAGACGCTTTATCAATTAGCGCATTTATATTCTGACCGATTGTTTGTGGATTCGGGGATAAAGTTTATGAACCTGTATGCCAAACACGCTCCCACGTATCCGTATTTGTATACGTACAATAAGGTACTTTACATGAAAATGTTTCATAATTTAGGTCAATAGTTTTTAAATATTTGTATTGACCTTTCAAAAAGTATGTAGGAATAGAGTTTAATGGAGAAGGAGAAGGTGAAGTCTTGCATAAAAAATATCATCTTGATGCCACACATGCAGCCGAGCTGGACATGATTATTAGTCCACTATTTGATCGTGTCAGAAACGAATCGGATTTTCAGGAGGTCTCCAAATCTGTTGCAAAACTTTGGGCGTCCTTTATCAAAAATGGGTACTGGATTGGATTCATATTTATAGATGCTCAAATCTATATTTTTGTTATAACAGTTTTTGTTTTCATGACAGAGTTCCCAGTGCAACATACGGTTCAGAACGCAAATTCCCAGCAATTGACACAAACACGGGGCTTGAGAAATGGTATAGATTGGATACTGATACTGAGCTGATGAACAACAGTTTGTTCTCAGAGAGAATCGCCTTTTGGAAAAGTATGACAGCACTTGGGTTAAACGATGATGACTTTGAACAGTGCAATTGCTAAGCTGCATACATTATAAGTTAAACATTCAAATAAATCAGCTATGATAAGAAACGTAACAAAATAAACTTGCTAATTTATTTTGTACCAAATTCAATGTAATAAATAAATCTGTTATGTTATTTTAAAATTTGAACAGCAAATTTGAACGTTTACAAGAATACAAGTCTTTATATAAATACCTATTAAAAACCTGCTAGCATGCTGCATATACATGGTATGGCATGTACTATCCAGTCCAGAAGAACGAACGAACGAAAAATTCATACAGATTTTTACATCACGTTTGCACGTATTTTTCTCCAAAGCGCATTCTTTAGATTTGCAGGAGTTTATCATACAAAAGAAAATTCTGAAAAACGTCTGCTTATTGGACGTAAAGAAACATTATGTTAATGCTTATGCAGGACATACGTTGCTCAACGTTTATCAAGTTTCATGTGAGTCATCCGTTGGGACAAATCTGGGTGTTGTCCCAGCTTGCACTTATAAACTAACCTTAAACCTAAGCTTAAAAACTATATTATGATATCAGGAGTAAAATCAGATCAGTGTAGAATATGTACAATACTGTAACTCCATGTTCTTTAGTACAGCGTAAAACAGAGTTTGGTCTTATTAGTTAACTCCTTTTTATAGTGACAACTTCAAGAAATTAAATTAAATTTACACAAACAGTTTACACCAACATTAAATTAAATATATTGTCAGTAGTCGAATTTCAACAATTAGCTAAATCTTATATCTGCTAAGTAATTATAGTAATAAGCATAAGCCAAGCTATTTTTAGGCTTGTTTAGCAACGGGGAGTATTTTATTACTTGAGCTTATCAGCACGAAGCGCAACAGCAGCTATTTCAATAATCCACAACATCCATATAAAGGTTAGGACTAATTATACACTGAGTTTTAGTAATAAAATCAGCATTTTTAGTAAAATCCTAATTAAACTTGGACGTTAATTTATTCCACACAGGAAGGTAACATGGTTTTGATAGTATCTACTTCACCTATGATTGGAATAGACATTGGCACCAATTATGTCTCTGCTTCTGTTTACCGGCAAGGGAAATTAGAACGAATTCTTAATAGCTATGGCAACTACTTAACTCCTAGTTACGTGGCGTTTACGGAAGAGTATGGCCGTTTAGTAGGAGAAGATGCTAAGAAACAAGAGACTATCAATCCAAAAACTACCATTTTTGGTAAATAATCACTTATTTAGTCTTAAAATGTGTTTATTGTAAATTGTATTTGTGTAAAATAAATGCTGCTTATTGAAAGAAATGTCTATTTGTTTTGCTGAAGGAGTAAAAAGTTTGATTGGCCTGAAATGGAGTGATGTTCCTATTAAAATGATCAGTTCTGACTACGCTGAGCGTTTTCCATTTTCCCTTGTCAAGGATGGTGAATTTCCAAAACTCCTCTTAGAAGAAAATGGCAAAGCAGTAATTTATCGTCCTGCTGAAATCATTTCCGCCCTCTTAGAAGCTGTTAAACAGGACGCGGAAAGATATTTGGAAATGTCTGTTAAGGATGCGGTTATCACTGTTCCAGCCTATTTTACCTATTTGCAGCGTCATATAGTTGGTGAGGCTGCAACGGTTGCTGAACTGAATGCTCGTCGTATTATTTCTGAGCCAGAAGCTGCACTCTTAGCTTATGCGTATAAGCACCCAAGTGTTTCGGTACGTTTTTTTATTCAATAGCCTAGTATATTTTAATAAATTTTGCATATTTGAGCATGTGCACGGATTCATTGGTAATTTATATACTGCTTGAATAATAATGTGTTGATTGATTTCATAGGATCGGAAAAAGGTGCTGATAGTGGACATTGGTGGGGCTGGTTTGAATACCGGCGTTGCTTTAATTGACGATGGACATGTGGACATCAAAGCCGTTGCCGGGGAAAGAAATTGTGGAGGTCAAGCAATGGTAAACCGAATGTTGGCTCATTTTGCACAAGAGTTTAAGAGAATTCACAAAAAAGATTTGAATAAGGACTTAAATGCCTTAGCCCGTCTCCGTGTGGCTTGTGAAAAGGCAATGATAAAGTTGTCCAGTTCGGAAATAGCCTGTATTCAGATTGACCAGTTGTTTGAAGGCATTGACTTTTGTAGCTCAATTGGTCATTCAAGGTTTGGCATGTTAATTGATGATCTTGTTAAAAGTTGTTTGGATACATTGCAAAAAATTTTGAGAGATGCAAAACTGGCCAAAGGAGATATTGACAATGTGCTGGTGATTGGAGGCTGTTCTTACCTACCAAAGATAAGAAAACAACTCGGCCAATTTTTTGAATCACAGCAAATTACGTTCGATGAAAGTTTAGCAAATGGGCTTGTGGGCGATGGTGCGGCTTTACAGGCTGGGATTATCATGAATTCCAATAACTTTAAAAGTTTATTACTTAGTGTCGTGCCAATTAGTTTGGGCTTTAAACTTGCATCTTCTTCAGACGGAATGAATATGAACACTCTTATTCTCAGAAATTGTTCAGTTCCAACAAAGCAGTGTCGAACAGTGGATATGCCAGGGGATGAGCACGCTTCCAACTCGGTTTCTGTAGAAATTTACGAAGGAGAGAGAGGATTTGTAGAGAAAAACCATTTTCTGGGTAAAGTCATTCTAAGGAATATTAGAATGAAGCGCGACGTGACAGGTAAAAGCCAGGTCAAAGTGGAGGTTACATTTGATATAGATCATTCACACAAGCTGGTAGTAACGGTGAAACATGCGGAGACGGAAAGCAGTGTGACATTTGATGTTTCGGCAGAGTTGGAATTACTGCGGAGGGAGGAAGTGGAAATTATGAAAAATAACGCCAAGACATTCAAATAAATAAACAGAGTTGAAATAAACAGTAGTAGGAAAAAGTACAACATTATTTGTAAAACATTACTTTCTACCAGAAACATTTTTTGTATAATCATTTCAACTTTCCACATGTTACTTTGTAGCACTTTTTATAATAAACTTTTAATTGATTTATTTTTGAATTTTTACGCCATTGTAATTCAAGCTTGACTTATAACAATTTCAAAATTCACCTTCATCGCTTCCATTGCAAAATTTACGAAATCGTGCTTTGCAATTTGCATAACAAAAATGCAGTTGAGTGTGTATCAAGTTATATGTCAAATGAAAAAATATTATGTTGTAGGATTTTCTAACTATCAAATCCAAACCACAACAAAATTCAATACTCCACTTCGATTTTATAATGCTAGAACAGTTTTTTACCTTGACATTCATTAAAATATATTTACCAATCAATTTACGCAAATGAAGTCAATCAATGATCAATCTGGAAGTTTTTAGAGGTTTATTTTCGCAAGCCACGTATACGCAATGAAGAAGCTACATCATTAATGAAGACAATTGCCAGCACTCCACAACTTGATATACATTGTTAGGTGCGTACAAAGTATTTCTTGGTTTTTGGCAACCTTGATCAATTAGAAGCCCACGTAGGAAAATAACAACTGACAACTGATAACTATCTAAACGAGCAAAAAGCTATCTAATTGACATGTATGTTGCCGGTTAATTTATACATAATCAGATCTCATTTTTTCCTGTATTAATAAATAAATTATGAACATAACGGAAGTGAAGGAAGTCGTATTACAACCCGGTCATTTTATATCTTTTATAGCAAATAATACTTTAAATCACAGAAACATGCCAAAACTATTTTTTAATCAGATAAATGTAGGAACTCCAATAAACTTGAAAATAGCAATTCGAGGTATCAGTCCAACATTCCCAATGCCTCTCTGTTTATGTCCCAGATTAAAAAGGCCAAGATTCTTTACGCCTTTTTGAACAAGTCCAATGTTTCCTTTGCCTTTATTGAAAATGCCCACATTGAAAAATCCTAATTTAAAAAATTATCAAAAAATCAAAATTATATTAGGTACATAATATATGTTTTATTAAATCTAAGAAAATTGAATAAACTTTTGATACCTTTGTTTCCAAACCCGACGTTAAAACAGCCTAAGTTGAATAGTCCAACATTGCAAATCGAAATACTATTAATCAAAAGTGCAAAAATTGGTATTTTTGAAACTTGAGAATTTCATTTGTAAAAATGATTTTAGTATTAACATTTACCTTGACTGAATTAGCAGAATGGTAATAAAGATTACCTATGAATATCACAAGATAAAAAATAATTTTAAAATCTAGAATTTTGCTTTAATTTAAAACTTTGTTTTAGCTTGGTTACCTTCAACGATACAGGCGTCATGATGCAGTTTCTCGTTTTTGCAAATAGTATTCAGTTTCCCACAAATACTTGTTACCAAAGCAGTTCCATAAAACCCTACACGTGCACTGACAACATCTCTGATGGAAATGAAGACGGATAATAACTTGTGTATTGTTTTTATCGGAAAGTAGCATCACTATGGTCCAGAGGATTGTGTATGTGTGGTTAAATTATGAATCTTAATAGAGCACAAACGTCAACGAACTACGTAAAAAATTGATGATTAGCGCATGCTTAAAACGTCTTGAAAATAGCTGCAAATTCTGTTTTTCAGCAATTTAAGCTCGTAAACATGTCAGACAGTAATTTTGAGCAACCTTGTCTATCATATATCAACATGCATTTGTATGAAATAAAATTATGTGAACATCTTTTTCCACTTTTTGTTGATATTTTTTATGCAATGTCTTTTATTCGGAGCAGAGCACTCACTTAAGTGGCAATTTATCATAATAATTTTTCGGTAGTAATTTTCAGAATCGTACAATCAATCAGCAGACAATGCGGAGCTTTTAATGATGACATGCTTCTGTTTGTTATTACATTTACATTCACTTACAGTCAGTCTTTAGATTTTAAAGTGACTACAAAAAATGTCTTATGTTCGTGCAGATAAGATCGTGAACGAGTTCTGAAATTTCGGAAAAATGCTACTTTGTTATAACGTTTGCCTAAAAACCTTAACAATGTTCATGTGAACCGTAATTTCTAATCAAAGGGTTTTTACGCTGAAAATTTCTTCAAAAACATGAGTTTTTGTACTGGAAAAATATGTTTCATTAGACATGTGCAGAGTTGAAGTGTTTTATCGAGGCATCCAACTACGCTCAAACCGGTTTCTTTGGAAGTTCCTTTTCCATATAGGTATGCTCACATTTTCTCGCATTCTATTGATTTAACTTAATTGTTTACACGGCCTTGTAGCAAGTACCATTTTATATGATCACAAAAAGCTTGTAAAACATGCTCCATTCAACAAATTCTTTTAGTTTGCAAGCCAATAACCCGAGTTGTTGGTTTTTCGACTAGACAATTAGTTTGCTTGCTATGATGCTTGATTCCAGGGCATCTAAACCGGCTACAAATTATGTAATTCGATATTACCAAACAGCCCAAAAATTGTAAAGTGAGCAAAATTAAACGGTCAACGTCTCTTTTGTATGACATGGGTAAAAACATTGTAAGTATCACAAAAAACGCTGGGGTTGAGAAACGAAAAATTTGCCTATTATTATTCGGACAATCGTTTCTCCCAGAAAATTTGAAGTCTCACAACATAGTAAGAATTACACAATTGCCGTTGTCACAAGCGTGCAATATAATTTCGATACTAAATGTTTCAATAAGTTGTTTGTATCCGCCTCACTCACATTAGTTAAATTAAATAAATATTTGGACTTTGATTAATATCATATTCTTGCACTTCTAAAGAGTCCCTAGAAAGTGGAACTGGAAAAAACAGAACGTATTCTAATTATATTACTCATCCATAGATTACGCAAAGTTAATCATAAACTAGCAAAATTGAATTACAAAATTCAGTTATTTACAGATCACAAAATAGAATTTTTGATAATTTCTATAAAAAAAAGTCTTACAATCATATTCCCTTATCTGTATCCATCTTGCTGTTTTGCTTTTAATACTAACGTTGAATGCTCTTATCGCTGCACAGTACAACAAACCTGCTCCGCATTTCTCTAAGTGTGGCTTCGGATATCTGAAATATACAAAAATCAAATTCAAACAAATACTGATATAAGTTATATCATATAACACACATTCATAAAACTTTTAATTTGCTTTCTCGAGAAGTGCGACGGCTATCCATTATGTCTAAACGCTTTAAGGACGTTAGTTTCAGCAGAGAAAAACGACAAGCAAATTCTGTTACTCCAATACTTTCCTCAACACAGTACCATTCACTTTCTTGTACTTCCAGAACTCTCAACCCTAAAAATAATTTGTTTTTAACGGTGTTTCCGGTGATATACAATTGCATAGTTACAATCTCTTATGCAAAATACATGCTAGCATGATAACCTGGACGTGTCACCACCACTTTTTGCCTGTTGTTTAAAAATGAAAGGTCAAAATTGACCAAAAGGATCAACAATTTTGTTCTTCATACTTTTCTGAATCGATGCATGTAAATATTTGTCATATAGGATTGACAGGAAAAGCTGGGTTTCGATTTTAAGTTCGGTGTCATATTGACTTTTCATTTTCAACAGCAGCTTCACGTAAAATAATGACCTTGTGACTTTTTGATGTAAAAATACTGCCAAAACTAGAAATGAGAGAGAATCATCAACACTAAGTATGCAGTATGATATTTTACTTGTTTTAGCATTTATCGTTCTTCATTTTAAATATTTTCTTCAAATATAAAAATGTTTGGAGATTGGTTAGAGCGTGTTCACATATACCTAAATGCTTTATATTTGACATACCTGATTACGTAGTTTATAAAATGAACATTTACACTGGTGTAAATGCAGGTAGAGTGACATTGCACACTATTTTTCGCATCACTATATAATTGTTGCACAATAAAAATCGAAATGGGGCCTATACTTGTAGCTCAACAGTGTAAGTGGAGTTGTCTTAGGGTGTAAAAACGTACGGAGAAAATTAATGTTGATCCTAAATTCTACTTTGGTTGTTCAGTTTTGGTCTACTATTGAAATTCTTGACAAAAGTGGTGGTAGTCGTATAGTTCTCATGTAAATTTCCATACAAAATTCATGCTAACATAGCTTAGGTTACCGGAAATACCCTTAAATTAGAATTAGTTCGAGCCCTTTGGTTACCCCGATATATTTTAAACAACCTAGGATCTAGAATTAACATACCCTGAAGAAATTTAGAGGGATCCGTGTTTTTCTCCATATTTAGTTTTTGTTCCCCGGGTAGCCCTTTAATTTGCTGAAGCTCAATTTCTGAATAACCAGTTAGCATTTCCTCCAAGCAACCTTTACTCTCGGGAACAAGAACTAACGTCAGCTCTTTAACTTTACCTACCATCGCGTTAAACACAGCATCCATCAATTTTGTTCTGACAGGCACCTGAAGCTGGGTCAGTTTTGGAAAGATTCTCGCCGCGTGCAGCACCACAGTAGGATCATCAAGCCAGTCTGGTAGGTCCAAACGCTCCAAAGTATTCAACGGCTCCATCGTGGAATTGAAAAGGTCCTCAAGTCCTGCCCACTTTGAGTCATAAGTAATAGATAATCGCTTTAGTGCTGGAAAATGCCGAGAATATGAAAAATCAGGAAACCGTAAATTATCCACGTAGTCTTTAGTATCCTCACAATAGTAATAAGTATTGGTAATTTCTATCTTGCGCAAACGCTCCATTCGAGGAAATCGAAATGGAAAAGCTTCATTCAAGTCGGAGCAGCTAATTGACAGTTCCTCTAAGCACTCCAGACTCCCCAGAAAAGCCGTTAGAACCGATGGCCGGATTTTGCTAGACCTTTGAAAATCCAGATACAAATGTTGAAGTTTCAAGTTCATTTCCTGGAGTCGCAGTAGGTGGCCGTCTTGCAGTCCTCCAGTCAAACTAATTCTCTTGATGTTGTTTGAATTATCAGTTCCGTGGAGAAACAAGTTGGCATATTTAGGATGAATACCGTAAATGTTAAGTTCTTCCAGAAAAGGGGTCCCATTGACAATAGCTGACATAAATGTTACGGATTTTCGAAATTCTTTCATATTTTCATTATCAATCCACAGTTCCAATGTTTTCAACCGAGGGAATGCAATGTTTTTGGGAAAACTATCCATTTTCAGAAAAATATATACTGAATAAATATACTCTGCTCCCTCAATTTCCAATTCGGTTACAATAGGTGCAACAGCTTGAAGGAAAGCAAACAGTGTTGTCTCCTTAGATTTTACTGACATTGTTTTGTCTGACGTTATTTCCGAGTCGAGGCTAAACTTAGTACATGGGAATCGCCAGCTACTCCGGATCAAGTTGATTAACATAGGCATTTTGTCTAAACCACGCAGGGGTGCATGTGCATACCAGATTTTTTTGCACTTTTCGCTGACTATTTCAGTGCTTTCTTGATTCCATTGGCGATTTAGCAAACGACATTTTTTCAGGTGTTTGACAGTCAAAAAACTGCAAATGTGCTCCACAATCTGAAATTCAAACATTATATAATAACAATTGTTTACTTATGTAGGTATGCTATCGTAGATAGATGGAATTTAGCTGCGAATAAGGATGAGCATGGTTACCAAATCATTGGTCATAGCTAGCAAAACCGAGCTATTTACACCCTAAATGGTATTTTCAGAAAAGTCAGCTTCATCCATTCTTTGTTCTCCTATAGGTATACTAATCACGCGACAGAATAAGCAGATGGATTGTCATTGTCACCGACTTTGCCCAATAAGTATTTGTGCAATTTGTGCATCACCCAAAGTCGACAATTTACTATGCAAATAAAAGCAAAATTCTGAGAGTTGTTTCTGGCTCTTTAACAATAGATTTTAACACTTTCTTAGACTAATCCTTTTCTTCTATTTTAGTTTTATATGAAAAAAGGCTCAGAGTTTTAGGTTCTTTTTTCATTGCCAACCAACTGTGAACTACGATTGTAGCCAGTAGGGGATGATGCGATTACCACAGTATGGGTGCTTTAAAAATAAGATGGACATTGGACATAGGCTAGATCCGGTGGCCATCTTCGTTAATTTTGCAGAAGATGCTGTTATTGGTTATGTATATTTATACATAATCATATATCTTACACATTGACATAATATATGCTTCATTATTAGACGCTACTAAAAACAGTAAAACAACAGACTTGTTAAAAGTACAAAATTCATCATAAAATACTAGATAATATACATCGCATGCACGCAAGTGAGCTCGAGCTTGTCAGTATTTTCCCTGATTTTCTGTTTAGTAGCTTTGGCTGGTGCTGGTTTGTCATTTGCAATTTAACTAGCTTTGGCAAATTATAGAAAAATGAGAAATGTATTTGAAATGAATAGAGCTTGTGAAAATATGCCCTTAAAACCCTCAAAATATGTATGCATCTATGCCGTTAAAAATGGCAAAATATGCGGTTAAATATGCGCTTAAAATATTTTCAAAAACATATTTTTGATAATTTTTTCGAAAAACTGAACCTCATCTTCTTTGCAACCTCAATTTTCTATAATTCGAATAGTAAAACGTCTGTATTAGTAAATTTTAAGTAACAAAATCGATATGCAAGGTGGAATTTATGAACAACTTTGGTTCCAGCTCCTCTCTCTCAGTATTTTGAAACGCACGCGCAAGGAATTTTAAAAATATATACGAAATCAAAGTGAAACAAATTCGAAAAATATGTCAATATTATGTGTTTTATGCAAGTTAAACGCAACAAAACACTGTTTTGGCTAACTTTTGGCTGAAAAATACAGAAAAACGGCACAAATTTTACTGAATTTTGGAAAATTCCAAAATATGTTGCTACATATGCGCTTATGCGCTAAAAACCAAAAATATGTCAAATATGCAGTTATAAGTTTCTCTTAAAAGACTCCTCTAGTTGTGATTCGGGTAGATACTAAGTCTCAGACCAATCCAAGCAATCAGGCAGAATATGTAAAAACATATTTTCACAAGCTCTAGAAATGAACATGTAAGCACATTCAACGTTTTGTTTTCAGTTGCAAATTATAATACTCAATTCTCCCGATGTCCCGATTTTCCCGTATTTACGTGTGAACCCTTTATGCGTGGTTTAACGCAAGCAATTGTAATAACACTCAGAATTTTACAGACTTACTGCTTTGCTAACTCAAACAGAAGCTTTCATCATTATTTCTCCCCGTGCCATACTTAAACTCAAGCAGATAGAAAGCTTTGTTTTTCGCAAAATTTCTAAGCAACAGAAGTCAATATTAAATAAGAAAAACGACGTAGTGTCTTATATTCGCTTGTTTGTCGTTTGTTTTATTGCTCATTAGAGGTAACAAACCAAGCGAATAAGAAGAAAAACCGAAAAAATTTACCATCTCGAAAACGTTCCAGCTTTCATGTCAGCGTTTTTATGACGTATTTTTATGATGCTTTTTTACTTTCTTTAAGTGCTTTTACTAGTAAGACGTATGATAAAGCTTATATTATGTCAACGTGTAAAGCATAACATAAAGTACATACATAACAGGCGGGGCGGGGCATCTAATGCAAAATTAACAAAGGTGATGACCGGATCGAGCCTGTGTCCATTCTTGCTACCTTGCTATGGCTGTGGGTCCAATTCCATGTAATCGCACTTGGCTTTTGGTTGGCAACGAAGAAACCAACTAAAACTCTGTGAGCCTTTCTCGGTGAAAAAGAAAGTAATAGAAAGCAAAGATTAGTCTAAAAATATTAAAATCTACTGAATATAAATTGCATTAAGACCCAAGCAAGGTTTGCACAAAAAGGTATTAGCATAGTAAGTTGCATAAAATCCTTCAAAATATTTAGGATTAATTTTATATCAGCAACATTTAATTCCAAACATAACAAGTATTACAAATTGATAAATCTTAAAATATTACGTTTTAGTAATTTGGCATTATTTTAATGTATTAAAGCGTACAACATGGCTTCAAATGAATCATCCTCCGCATGGGATCCTGTGATTGGGATTGACCTGGGCACTAGTTTTGTGTCCGCCTCTGTTTACCGGGATGGGAAAGTGGAACGTATTCCCAACCGTTACGGCAACTATCTAACACCAAGTTGTGTAGCCTACTCCAAACAGTATGGCCGCATGACTGGAGAGGATGCTGAAAACCAAAGGGATGCCAATCCGAAGAACACTTTCTACGGTGAGTAAACAGAAAACTAGAAATAATTTAGTAAACGTTTTCTTTTAATGAGTTCTGTTTTGTTACTTGCCGAAGGTGTCAAAAGCTGGATTGGCGAGAATTCGGACGATGTTTGTGCTGCAAAGACCAATTACCCTATTTTCACAATAACCAAAAAAGGATTTACACGCCTAATTCTCCCGGATGGGAACAGTGAGGTGGACATTTCTCCAAGTGGAATAGTGGGAGTAGAGGCGGTAGAGATTCTTTCCGCCTTGCTAGAAGCTGTTAAACAAGATGCGGAGAAGTACTTGGGACAGCCTGTTAACAAGGCAGTTATCAGTGTTCCAGCCTACTTCCGGTATTTTCAACGCTACTTGATATGCGAGGCGGCAACCCTTGCGGGGCTGGATGTCAGTGGTATCATTGCTGACCCGGAAGCAGCAGCTTTGGCTTATGCAAGAACTTCATTTGTGATGGTAGGCATTAAAAATAATTTATTTTAATTTCCAGAAATAGTAACATAATTGCTATACTATGTACGTAGGGTCAACCGAAAAACGTGATGATTGTCGACATTGGTGGAGGGGGCATTAGCACTTGCGTTGCTTCAATGAAGGTGGACATGGTGGAAATCCGTGCCATTGCAGGAGCTAATTTCTGCGGGGGTCAAGCAATGGTCAAACGAATCTTTGACCATTTTATGGATAAGTACAAGGAAAGTAATAACAAGCACCTTCGACAGGATGTGCCCTCCTTGGCACCTCTCCGTGTGGCTTGTGAAAGAGCCATGATAATGCTGTCCACTTCCACTGAAGGTTTGGTTCCGATTGGACAGGTGTACCCGAGCATTGAAGCTTTTGGATTCATTTGTCAACCCATGTTTGGCTATCTAATTGATGACCTGGTTAGGGGCTATGTGAAACTTATACAGAAATGCTTGAGCGATGCAAAAATGGACAAAGAGTACATTGACAACGTGATTGTTATTGGGGGCTGCAGTCGCATTCCGAAGGTGAGAACACAGCTCATGGAATTTTTCGAAGGACAGCAAGTCACTTTCGAGGAGCATTTGACGGTGGATGGTGCTGCCATAGTTGGTGGAGTTCCAAAGGATAATATGGTATTTCTGCGTGTAACTCCTTATGGGCTTGGGGTCAAGGTTCCATCAAACGGGGAATCCAACAATGCCAGCGATATGCACTTTCTTGTCAAGAGGGGCACTACCATTCCAACAAAGGAAACACACACTTTGCAAATGCAAATGGAGAAAGATGGCTCTCAATCCGTTTCGATAGAAATTTACGAGGGCGAGCAGGATCTGGCGCAGGATAATCATTTCCTGGGAACAGTGACATTGGCAGACATTGCAGTTGAAAGCAATGAGAAGGGTGAAAAAAAGGTCGAGCTCGATGTCACTTTTGACATAAATATAAAAAATGAGCTGAAAGTAACGGTGGTCCATAAGGCCACAGAAAAAAGTGTGACTTTCGACGTTTCCGAAGAATTGACATTGTTTCGGGAAAAGGATGTGAAGATAATTGAGATGATGAAAAATAACGCCAAGAAGATCAAGGAGAAAGAAAACCAAAGAGAATGGAAATTGGCAAAGGATACGTTGGTAGATACTTGTTTCATGATTGACAAGACGTTGAAGAGGAAAGAAAATTATTTCTACTGGAAAGATAAGGTGTCTCCGGAAGTTCGAGATGTTATTCTGGACAAGCTTGTGGATGTGAAGAAGTGGATTCGAGAAAATGAATTGGCTGAAAAGCCAATGCTGCAGCAAAAACTTGAGGAAGTGAAAGCAATGTGCAGAGTGGTAAATGCTGCTTTCCTTCTGGATGTCTAGATTCTTCGATGATTTTACGCATTCTGATAAATACAGTTAAATCAATGTAGAACTTGAAAATTTGCAAAACATGAATTGATATTATGCATTATATGCAATCATATTTGCTTCGTGCACTATTCAATTGATATTTAATGACTTGCGGTAAATAAACAAGCTTCATTTAAAAAATGCCTGTTTTATTTCAATATCCATGTTGATCTTCTGAAATTCTGTTTTCGGGTTTCTCCAGTTCCATTTTCCAGATGCATTTAGAAAGCGAAAGAATGAAAGAAATCAAAGGCACACATAGACAAATAATCCGATTTGCAGACCAGCCTCTACTTCCTGCACAAGTGTATCCCTGAGCACATTCACAAACCCTCTTTTGCTGGTGACATCCCGCATTAGCTTCACACTTGAAAAGAAAGTCTTCTGAATTATAATGCCTTTCCAAGGTCAAATTGTATCCCTTTGTACCATTTGTGCAATTATGTTCCCAATTTGGATAGCAAAGACCTCCAGCCACAACGCCACACTGAATGCCCTCCGTTTTTATCTTCGGAAAGTTTGTCGCATTCGTCAAACCAGTTGGATAGGAAAAATCTTCCACAGAAATATTGTTCCTACATTGGCAAATCCCATTACATGATCCACTCAAATTGGCTATTTTCGGATTGAAGACACATTCTTCGAACTGATTGGAAAAGCAAATGTATTGAAAAAGGAGTGTGTTGCCTTTCTTGCCCGCATCCGGCAATTTCCCTCCATTTGTATTCTTTTGCTTGTAAGGCCACAATTTACTCTGAACAAACCTTTGAAACTCCGCATCCAGATTATCTTTAAAGGGGCAGCTTAACCTTTTCTTGGTAAATAGCTTATCAAACTCGGTCCACAGTGGAACGTAACAGGGATAGCCCACGTAGGAAGGAAACCGTCCTTCGGTTTGGGTGAACAGACTTACTCCCTTGATTTCCTCCAAATCGTAACCAAATTGGTATACGTTTTTGTCTTTGTGGGTGCAGCTTTTGTCTACCAGTTTCAGGTGAGGTATGGGAGTTGTCGTTGTTGTTTTTGGAGTAGTGATTGAAGTGGTGGGCATTGTAGGTGGGGTTGCTGGTGGCGCAGGCGGTGGCGGCGGAGGCGGTGGTGGAGCAATAACTTGGCAGGTAATTAACAACAGGAGAAATAAACGGTAGCGGTTGCAAGCAAACATTTTGTAAATTTCATAGAAGATTGTCTTATTTGTTCATTACACAAAGATGTGTTTTAAAAAACTGAGCAATTTCAAAAACATATAAATGTTAAGCAACTTCTCAAATAAATGCACAATATGTTGCCTGGAGCGCGGGCTTATAATAGCCATTATATATGCTGTGCAAAGTGTCAAATTTGAAATTATGAATGGATGAAGTTTAGAACTAAAACTAGGTACACTAGAAGTAAAGTTATGTCAAACAATTTCATTTTTTGTGAAAATGCTCCAACGTGGATCTTAAAACAAATACCTTTGTTTCCTTTTATTGCAATGATATATATGGGGTAAAATGTCAATGTCAACAAGTCTAAATAATATGTAATGCAACAATAACGCAATAATAGAGGAGTTAAAGTCGCAGCATAAATTATACCAGTATTAAAACCATTTGACACTTGGGTATATAACTTTTCAGATGATTGTACAAACAATTGCAATAATTTGGGTACATTAGATCATGTGGAAACAACTACCCATGGGCATTAAAAGGATATTAGGCTTAGCGCTTGTAGACATTAAAAGGACAAGGATTAAATTCTTCTTTGTTTAATTGTCTGTCATACTAAGCTACATAATGTAGGCATAAGGCGTTTCATCAGGAGTAATTTACGCTTGACTAACAAGTCATCTTTAGAAGTTTTAACTCAAACTCTGCCTTAACGCTACCAATTTGCTCTTAACGCTTAATGTTTATGCACCTTAGATAAATATAACTATAAAACAAAGTTGCTTGTCAATGATTGCAGACTTGCAGAGATGAAAGGTTGAATATGTTGAATTTAATATTATAATTATCAAAATTCATAAACAAAAAATAAGCCAAGCTTAACAGTTAGCTTTATATGCAATTGATAGATATCAATTAATATATTGTTGAAAGCGTTTATGAGTATTAGCTAGTTTCAGTCAAGTGCACATGAAAGGATACTTTGTCTTATACTTAAACATAAATATGTTTCAGTGATCTTGCTTCAGATAACGAATCCAAACAATGTCCTCTACATTATTATGATGGCTTTGTGTGATTATAATTTCAAGTTGGCTTACTTCGATTATTAGAAAAAATGCAGATGATGTGATGATACTATGATCACGGTTAATGCTACTGGCATACCTTTAATACACTTTATCTAAATGTCAGCATTGTATGATGGCTGTCGTACCCGTAGCTTCTTGTAGGATAAACTACAAGTGTCATCAAATTAATCGTTGGTTTGACGTAATTCGTACCCTAAAACATAATTAACAATGCAAACAATTGATTGTTATGATAATAAGATTTTACGAAATTGTGACGATAATTATTTTTTATTTATTGGTTGAAAAATTTCTTAAATGATAATACAAATGAAACATGATTTGGACTTGTGCGAGCATCAGGAATTTGTGCAAATCTCTAATTTAGTCTCAATCATTTTTCCTATGAACTAGGAACAATATACCATCTCATAAAAAACATAATTACTCAACAATTTTTGAAATGGTGATTGAGTTAGCACTAGGCGGTTTAAACGCCCTAATTCAACCCACGTTTGTACTATTTTGTTACTGGATACTGGAATCTCTAGGCACAATATTTAGCATGTGGGGAAAAGGAGATCGACAGCAGGATGAACAAGATTTTGAAAATTTATTGAGAAACAAAGGAACTCCAAAAACTTATGATTTCATAGTCGGTACGTTTCAAAATCAAACATTTCAAAATAAAAAGCTTTTACAAATTTCATAAATTTGTGGTATTCTGTAGTTGGAGCAGGAAGCGCTGGTGCTGTAGTTGCCAACCGACTCACCCGCAACCTTCACTCCGTTCTCCTTCTCGAAGCCGGCGGTGAGCCCATGCCCTTCCAATACATTCCCCAATTCCAATTATTTCTCGTAAACTACCCCGAAACGGACTGGATGCACAAAACGGTTCCCCAAAAACGTGCCAGCTTAAATTCCATCAACGCCCAAAGCAGTTGGTCCGCCGGAAAAGTGCTCGGTGGCTCTAGCACCATCAACGGCTTCGTTCACCTACGGGGTCACCAAAAAGACTATGACAACTGGGCCAATCTTACTGGCGATCCCAGTTGGAGTTGGGCCGGCGTTTTACCCCATTTCAAAAGCTACGAAGATTACTATCGTCCCGGTCAAGAAGCTTATCATGGATACGGGGGGGATTTGAGAATTGAACAAGTAGATTCTGTAGCCATAGCACCCGATTTAATTGAAGCAGCTAAAGAAATGGGTTATCCCCATGTAGACGTTAATGCACCTTATGGTAGTGCAGGTTTCGACTATGCTCATTATCCTATACGACAAGGTCAACGAATGGCAACCTACAAAGCCTTTTTGAATCCGATAAAATATTTACCTTTACTAACCATTATGAAATACGCTCATGTGAACAAAGTGCTGTTTAAAGAGGACAATACAGCTTATGGGGTGCAGTTTGATAGACATGACAAGAGTATGACGGCTTATGCAAGTAAAGAAGTTATTTTATGTGCGGGCACTATGGGATCAGCAAAATTGCTAATGTTGTCTGGAGTCGGACCAAAGAATCATTTGGAAGAGCTTAATGTAAGAAGATTCGTGTTTTGTAAAAAATTGGCAATTTTTACAATAAATTTTCACTGTATTTAGATTCCTGTTGTAAATGACCTTCCCGTTGGCCAAAATCTGCAAGACCATTTGGGCGTCTACCTCAGTCCCTTTTTGCTCGGTCAACCACTGTCCATCAGTTTAGAACGGGATATTAATCCTTCTGCTGCAATAAACTGGTTGACACTTGGAAAAGGTGCTTTTGCCAATGCTGGACCGGTTGCTACTGGTTTATGGACCTCAAAATATGCCCGGGAAAGAGGAGAGGTTGATTGGCCCGATACTCACGTTATTGTAATTTGTTATACTCCATTTCGTGGAGCAGGAAAGTATAACGCTCATGCGTACGGTTTGAAATTGGATGAAATGCTGAAATATTACGAGCACGCTACGAACAAAGACGCGTGTCACTTTTTGGTCAGTGGAGCTAGGCCATTTTCTAGGGGCTGGTTGAAACTGGGTGGAAGCAGTCCTTATGATAAGATGGTAATAGATCCGAATTATTTGAGTGATGAACAGGATTTGGATTTTAAAGTGTTGTTGGACGGGGTGAAAAATACGTTGTTTCTAATGGAGAATACAACGGCGATGGGGGTTAAAGTTGGGGCTAGATTTACTACGGAGAAATTGCCAGGCTGTGAGCATCTTGAGTTTAGAACGGATGAGTATTGGCAGTGCTACATACGAAGATATTCGGTTACGTTGCATCATCCGGTGGGAACGGTTAGCATGGCAAAAGTTGTGGATACAAGTTTGAGAGTTATTGGAACTAGGAATTTGAGAGTGATTGATGCATCGGTAATGCCAGAAATTATTACCACGAATACGCAAGCAGCGGCTATAATGATTGGGGAGAAAGGAGTGGATATGGTTTTAAGGCATTGGAGGAAAGCGAGGAAGGATAAAATAGGAGAAAATTGGGGATTAGAAAAATCATCTACAGACAGACAGGCAGACATCCACTTGGCTCAGCTAAGTATTTGAAATGATCATTAAATCGGTATTATTTAGTAAATTGCATTTCTCCGGACAAGTGTACACACCCGCTTTTACCATAAATAATTTTACTATTAATGAAAATGATCTATCAAAGTAATAAATAGCTTATAAGTTTAATGGATGTTTAATTATAGCAAGTTTTACATAAGTTAAATGTAAGACAGTGGCTTGTATACATTAAAAACTCTGTTGTAATATCTATAACATTTTTGAAGACATTGACTCATTGTAGGAAATAGATTTGGATCGCCGTTGCATCCAAGATAGTGAAATGTTTCACATTTTCCTGTTGAAGGGTTAAAGGTGATTCTAGCAGTGTCACCAAGACAAAAGCCTATATCACCCGGGTTTGGTTGCTGAAGGCAAACTCGGTCGTCATTGTATGTAGGTGGTGGATACGGTACCGAGTACCGATAGAGCTGGAACTGGTTTGGTGGGCACTGAGTGAGATGGTGGGCCCCAATAAATGTACTCTGATTTGAAAGTTTACAAAAGACATGCAATTTATAATAAATAATACCAAAAGATATTTGTTTAGGAAAGTAGCAAGAATGTTTTTGTAGAAAATTCACTTACGGTAGTTTCCAAATTGTGGATACAAAACGTATTGCGGGATAACTGTGTATGCTCCATTGACAAGTTGGAAACGATGTGTTGATAAAGTGAGCAATGTAAAAAGTAGGGAGTAAATCGTCTTCATGGTGATATTATAATGACAATTTTAAATTAAAGCTTTAATAGTGAAACGACTTCTGTCCTTGAATAAAATGTAATGTTGATAAGCAATAACCAACTTCCTTTTATATATAGCTTGCATTTTGTACAATCTTCAGTACAATCCATTTTAGTGCGTCTGCTAATTTTTTTGTCAGATTCATTCAAAACTTGTTTTGTCACTTGTAGGTGTGTATGAAGATGCTTTGCCGGTCATTATACTCCTTTACTTCGCATTACTTGCTAAGATCTATAGTTTACCTGGTAATTGGCATATTGGCGATATAATTGATTTATATCGTAAATTCAATTGGTTACACGCAATATTAGGTGTGTTGGCGTAGGTAGAACTTAGTACGTGCTTTTAATTTTTGGGCGAAACGCTAAAAATACATATTACAAAACTGATTTGTCTTGATTAAGTGAAAACAGCAAAACTAGATTGATGGCCAACAATGGCTTTTCAGTGAGTGTATACCTATAGGCGTACTTGGCGTACACGCACTTAAAATGACTTTGTACGTGTTATTTTTTAAACTTTCTCGTTTCGGGTTTTCAGCACATTGACTGATAGTCAGAAAGTTACCAAGTACAATTATGCATCTATTTCTTGGTAGAGTTGGCTCAACAAGAAATTTTCTTGATTGTGCGTGTAGTATGTTCCATTATTGCAAAGATGCAGCTTTGAAATAATCTCTTAAAGATTTCACCGATATTATCAGGTTTGACAAAGCAGCCCAAAAACATTTATTGATTTTTTTCAGGTAACCCCAATAATTGCATTCATTAAAGTATCGCTACTCATTACATGACAATTGACAATTCTTTGAAAATTCTAGTTTCGCAAACTCTTTAAATTGAACTCATATAAATGACAAGTGACAAAGATTTTTGTATTGAAATTATTGAGAAGGATTTGAAATTTATTCTTCATTTCTTTTTCAAATACGGTCCGCAGATTTCCTCACACTGAGCCCTAGTATCAAACAAGTTACTTCGTCTTTGTACATTTTTTGCGTCCGAGCAGGTTTTAATTCTTTCACAGGTTCCTGTCTCTTGAACAAACGTGTAGCCAATACCCAAACAAGGTGGCACACTTCCAAATACTGGCCGCGGTGGCAAAGCACATCTTCTTGTGGCTTCCACCTCAGTTTCGGGCTTAGGTGTTTGAATTTGCCATTGCACTTGCTGATATACTGGAACTTCCACTTGTGGATATATGTAGATAGGAAAACTCTCTGCATTTGAAAATTGCAAACAAGAGATAAAATGCATTTGGCAATAAAATTCCAAAATATTTAATGAAATTCTAAGCAAAACTTACGAGTATTGCCCACAACTTCGTAAACCGGGTATTGAATTTGCTGTTGATATAGAATATTTGCTCGAGCTACTAAAACAAGCAGCAAGATTAGCAGCCCTAAATGACAAACCGTTTTCATTATGGTTGGTCTTCAATTCCCAAAGATAAACCGCACTTTTAAAGCTGTTTTAAGACTGACACGAAGATTACAAGCTGGACTTCCTTTTATATCCGAGTTTGAGATAAAAAATTTCATCAAAATGATCGGTCATGTCCACACTGCGTGAATAGTAATATTATCTTAATTGGTAAACAGTCAGATCCTGTCTAAGGTGTAAACTCTAATGAGTTCACTGGAGCTATTTTGAAAACAAAACATAAACAGCCCAATTAAGTGACAACCAAATAAAGATAAACTGGATCGGGTTCAGTACCAGACCAGTCATCTAAATACTCAAATTGTCGATTGTATAGAGCCCACACTTCACCTACAACCTATGACAAAAACTTGTTACTTAAGCG
Organism: Entomobrya proxima; assembly: GCA_029691765.1. NCBI lineage: Eukaryota > Metazoa > Arthropoda > Collembola > Entomobryomorpha > Entomobryidae > Entomobrya > Entomobrya proxima. The sequence continues at coordinate 30,702,840 of CM056172.1, forward strand.
ATTATCTATCCCCTAATTTGGCATTTGACACTATGAAAATATTTGTTACGCAGCATAGTGACATTACATTTGGCTCAGCTACGCATTTAAAATGATCTTACAATCTGGAGAGAAACTTCTCAGAAAAGATATTACTGCTCCGAATTTTCTGCCTTGCCAATACATCTTTAGTATATTTTACAAGGAAAACATTTAAAATGTTCCGACATGTTTTAATTTCAATAGTTCCTATAATATCCATGCAATAAATACACAGGTAAAGTTGACATTCAGTTTTCAGCAGGTTGGCAGGTTTAAAATGTAAGATAAAATTTACTAGATGATAGACCAAAGCGCAATACCTGGGCAGGTTTACATAAGAGCTAAGAATGGGGCATTTATAAACTGATAAACTATTACGTTGCCTACTACTACTACGTACCTACTATTTGCCTACTACGTACTATTAAGTTTCTAAAACCTGCTATAGATAACCAAGGATTCCGTTCATTTACTATACTATTCAAAGTTCTTATTTGTCTGTAAAAGTTCATTTCATGCAAGCTTGATGGAACAGTTTATGTACAAATGAATACACCGTGGAACATGCTTTGAATTCCTTTGTGCATATATTGCTACCTATATATAGGTACCTATATTGCTGTTTTTTCGTTGAAACATGATTATGAAGATGGTTTAAAACCTTAACTTTTACTCAAATTTTTTAGGGTTTCGTAAGAACGTTGTAATTACTCATTAAAACCTGATTCATTATCATTGTCGTCATATACCAATAAATTATTGCTGAAAAGTAGTTACGAGGAAACTACTAAAATTTAAATTCCGTTTGGTGCATGCTATTTATTCAAGACCTAGAATATAATAGAATGCTTTTTTATTTCAGTGTTAAATAGTTTCAGTCTTTACAGAGCAAGACCTGCAAGGCAGCTTTCCCAAATACAGTCATGGTGGTATTTTTTTTAGTTTTCAGGTTGGAATTTGGGATTAGCTTAAAAATTCCATTTCGGGGTTCGGTGTTTTAATTGTTTAAGCAATTGGTGTGCACGAGTACATTCGTCCTGATTTCTATTTCAACATTCTTAATAGCTTGATTATGTTATGCTTCTAATACATTTATGAAGCAGTTTCTATACAGTTTAATCAGCAACAAAGTCATACGTGCGCTATTTTATGTATTGAAATGCCAATCAAGCTCTATATTAGCTTAAAAGTTTTATTACCATACCAGAATTTTTGAACTTGACATCACGAAGTTTACATGCTAACATGCTAGATATTATATCTTTTCAGTCCTATTAAAAATCGTAAATCGTATCGTAATCGTAAAATATTTCTTTTTGCAATCAATCTGAATAGCAAAGTTAACACGATGGTGGCATTTAAAAATTGATCATTCAACTCACCATACAGTTCAGGTTCAGCTTGAAGCACACGGTTATATAGATTAGATTACAGTGCAGAGTGCAGAACATACACATATAGGTTGTAGGTAGGCATTTTTGTTTTCAGGATTCAGGATAGAACAAAAAGTAAATGAACACTTGAAATTATTCCTGCTCTTTGTTTCGTGTTTAGATCGTCTTATTGTAAACATATTACAAGAATGAAGTTAAAAAATCTTATAACACCTTTGTTCTTGCTACACCACTCTAGCACGTTTGCAATTTACCCAATTTCCTGGAACGATTTTGTTCCCAGCGTGACAATCATGTGTGCAAATGTAATACTCATAAAACCTGAGAGATTTGTTATAGATTCCGTTGTTCGCCAAGACATGGTTACTGCAATTTTTGACTTTGAGAATGGAACGTATCCTATTGATAAAGCCTTTTTAATTAATCAGTTCGCCAAATCCTGTATGACTTTGCTTGTAAACGAGGACATCAAAACTAATTCTCATCTGTCTACCACACAGTTTTTAGGATTTACATATAGAAGCGTTGTAAATGGCTACTTTGTTTTCTACTCTATGCATTTGAAAAATTTAGAGAGTTTACTACAGAGTGCTGTCGTAGCCACGAAAATCCGAAACAAAATTGGAGTACTATTGAAAAGAGAAAATTTTCCAACTGTTACTGATGTTATCACAACATGTACATTTTGTGGATTTCAATGGTCATCAACAATAACTAGACATATTGACCTTCAGCAACTATCCATTCATCAGATAAATTTCCACGGTAAAAAGTTTCAAATGAGTGATTCCATGACTGCAAAACCGATTTCTGAAATCAGACAAAATCCCACAAACAAAAACTGGAGTTTCTCTCGAGGCATTTTCAAATTTGCTTGGGATCACCTCGCAACAAAGTACAATTTAACAAGCGCCTACTTTCCTGCTACAACTTTAGGAACTGGGAGAAAGCTTCCCAATGGATCATGGACTGGAACAACCGGTGATCTATTAACTGGAACAGCAGATATTGCGGCAGCAAATGCGGAAATATATCAGCGATATTCAGTAATCGACTACACAGTTCCCGTTCGCTATATCTGGATAACGTTTACAACAGGACAGCCTCGTTTGGCATACAGCTGGACATCCATTTATCACCCTTTAGATCCATGGGTTTGGCTGGCCACGCTTCTAACCATTTTGGTATCATTTGCCTTTCTTCGAACTGTGATGAGCATTAACTCAACAAACTCAGTTGTCACGTATTTGCTGAACACGCTATTAGAACAGGATGCGGATGCAAACAATTTGGGTGAAAGATCATCATTACGAACCTTTGTTGCGTTTTGGTTAGTATACCAAATTATTATCACAACCGCCTATAGATCTAAGTTGGTTACACTTATGACCTTTCCCGAAATGCAAAATCCTCCAGCAACATTTCAGGAACTGGCTCAAGGTACTCCTTACATGTACAACGTTACTTTACAGTATAACCGTGGAGCTCTTTACCAAATATTTAAAACCAGTACACATCCAACATTACGAAGAATTTTCAATTATGCCGAACTACAAGAGTCAGACTCAAAATGCTTTCTGGCTACAGTGGGTAATCCAACTAAAGCTTGCATAGCCTGGAACTTGGAGTATGACTATATTCAGTTGAAGAACTTGACCAGAGATCAGGTTTTGGTTGCTCCAGAAACCAGCACTTTTATCTCACTTGCGTTTGCTTTACCAAAAGGGAGTATTTTTCGACCAGGCTTTGACCTAACATTGCGTGTGGCCACGGATATGGGGCTTATACGTAAGTGGTTTGATTTGGACGGAAAGATTATTAAAAATGAAAGACGTGGTTGGGAAATTGAAAACCATTCCAAACAGCTTAATGCCATACAAGAAGAGGATGGGAAAAAGCTTCAGCTTAGAAACCTTCATGGGGCATTTTACCTATTAATCGTTGGCTTAATATTAAGCACTTGTGCAATTACCGTGGAATTATTTCCTGAAGTTTGCTTTAAAAAACTCGTCATATTGTATTTTAAAAGCAGAGTGATTTTGGGGAAAGCTATGTTGTAGTTGATACAATTCACATTATGTGAACTAATATATTGAGATGATGTAATGTATTGTAATATTCTTTGTAATTTTAGTAAGATAAACTTTAACATTTATTAATTAAATTGCATTATATGTAAACAATAATTATTATGTCTACATTCTACATGCAAATACGCACAAGTTAAGAAGCAATGAGTATGGGAGTAAGTAATTTTATTAACAACTTTGACATTCTTCATTCAACGCTTTATTAGAAGTTTCAAACTACTTTCGTTTTAGTTAAAGTAATGTATGTGTGTATATTTATTAGGAAAAAATTCTACACTACATTATGTAGTGTGTCCAAAAAACATACTTTACAAGTCAAACGAAAATAAACGTAAAACATGAAAGAAGAAGGAAACGACAAATTTTAAGAAACTTTAGTATACTAACCAACCATGAACACCATTGGCCATGAAATAATTTTTTCAAAACCAAATCACATTACTGTAAGCAGTTTTTAAGCGAGTATTTCTTATGCATCTATTGGTCAAAGAGACTCCAAAGAGTTTCACAAATTATATTTTTATATATGTTTTTATATTATATTTGAGTCACTCAAATTGAGTGTATTAAATTCTGGATCGATAGCTTTGAAATAAGCCATTCAACATTTGAAATTTTTTCTGACCAGGATTGTCCCAAAAATGGTAAGCAAGTTTGACACTAGCAGTACATTGCAAATTTGGAATATTAGACTTAGGAATTGTCAGTGATAAAAAATTTCACAGGCTTTTGGTAGAACAACTATAACTTTTGTTCTTTACTTTAAATCAACCAATTCCTGGGAGCTGATCTTATAATATCTATAGTAAATACGTAGTCGTTTGCAATATGTTAGAAATTAATATCGAGCAATTAACACTGCTAATATGTGTTTTTGCAAATTTGCTAGCATTATTTAATGAAAGCACGAGCTGATTCAATCCATTCCCATGATGAGGGTTCGTGTGAGTCGTAACGTTGGTTGTTCCTATTAAGAACTTCCCAAATAGATTGCAAATTGCGAAAAACTTGACTGCATAATAAGTGTAGGTATTTGTGCTATTTTATGTTTAAAATAGGATGTATTGATGCAAACCTACAGATGTAGTTACAATGTCACATTTTAATTTTGATTTCAAGTTTGAATGTGACTGAAAACTTTGATAAACACAAGCAAAAATTGTAAGCAGAACCATGTTATACCTATTTACATTATCATCATAATAACTATGACATTTTAAGCATCACGCTATCCGCGTTCTGTAATTCACAGTGTCTATGTAAAGCCTCTAACTCCTCCGCAAAATATACTTTCACCATCCTGTCCAGCGTCTCTTGATTTTTTACCAGAGAACTTTTGGCGTTGACACTTATGTCCAGTTTTCCAGAGTGAGAAAACGTTACAGTCATCAGTTCTAAATAGATGAAATAAATATATCTCAATATAATATTCGACATATTATGCCAATTTGCTGTACAAATACTTTAAAAGCGATCTGCCTTCATACTTAAATTGGGATAAATAGGACCCACCACTGGAAGCCATATATTTTTAACTTGGTGACCAATAAAACTGTGATGGTTTGAAGTGCCAGAAAGTGTGCTTAACGCACTTTCTCCAGAATAATCGCTTAAATTGGTTTGGCTCAAGATTCTTGTAAACACGACGGGCAAATCTTCATTAGCCAAAACATGACATAGTAGGCTATTATAGGATAACCTTTTGACAGCGTAGCCAGAAAGTTTTTATCCAAGTTGTGAAGTCTTTTCAGCGGATCGTCCACATGAAAACTGCTCTTTATTACATTGATCGTTCTGCAAAAAGTAATAAAATCTCAACAAATTGGTTTTTGTTTGGCTTAGAATAAATGTAAGGTTGAATGTTTATTACAAGTGATTTGCCATTCCACCTCCGTTTGTTGGTACCGGATGCTTTGGCCAGCCCATAGAATGTCCAATAAATAACTCTGCAGCAACATTCTGTAATAGGGGTCCACTGGGTTCTGTTTCTTGCAAAAGTCTTTTTAAAACACCAATTTGAATACTCATTAACACCGATACAAATTTAACTCCAGTTTTCCTTCGTATATACTTTACACTTTCTAGGTCTAAAGCGCCAAGTGATATCAACCACCCACTATTCTCCTGTTTCTCATTTTCCACAAGAAGCATCTTATTTTTACGAAGCAAAAACATTTTACGCCACAAGGCAAGAGTATGAAATGGTAATTGCACTATAGTCTTAATCCTTTTCAATACTGAGGGTAATGACTCTTTGTACAAATACGGCGACTGTTGGCCACTTAACTTATCCACCAAATGTGTAATTGTGTATCCATCACAAAGTCCATGATGTAACTTGAAAGCAATAATAGTTTCATTAGTACATGGATTCAGCATTATTTTTATCATCCACGTTGGCCTCTTTATACTTGAGGATGGCTTGCTGTCATGAGTGACCATCCATGTACCAATAAATTGTTCCACAGATTCTTCCTCTTTCAAACAATGCTGTTGAATGTGCCATTGCAAATCAATTTCTTTTACAGGCTGTTTGAAAATATAACCCAAATACTCAACAAAATAACAATAAAGATTTCTATACTTTTGCCGATCTTCCTCCGTTGACAAAAAACACTGATAAAAATGCTGTCTAAATGCATTCACATCTACTAAACCTTTCACTCGCCAAACTTGACAGGCGTACATATAAGAAAGACGTGTGTTGCTAGGGGCAAATGTTGAAAATGCGTCGCATTTTGAAATAGGAATAAGCTCAGGACGAAACACTTTTGCAAATGTGCGCACCACTTGGTATATAAGGTAAAACATGAAAATTATGGGAAGTAGAAAGGGACCGAACAATATCCAGAAGATGATGCCAAAACTAAAAGCTTCAGCTTCGGTTCGCAAAGTCAACATTCTTAGAAAACAACAAATTAGTACTTGTAGTAGTTCTTGTCAAAGATGAATCTTAAAGTGAATTTCATTGTATGTGTTTCACATCCAAAATGAGAAACGCGTTTGAGTACAATTTGTAAAAGATGTGAGATGTGACCCATAGTGATTTCGCCTTTAGCTTTGCTTTAACTAAAACTACCTAAATCAACTTTGGAGGAAATCGCAATATCGGCTGTGAAGGGATCATGTCGAATACTACACAACCATATTTATTCACCTTTGTAATAATCTTAGTATGTAGGATCTTGTAAACTTACTAAATTTTTATAATTTAAGTCTTATCCTAGTCTATTTTTTAATTCAAATATTTATTATATATGAGTACTGTGTCTTATCGGCAACCATTGTTGAATGGCAGTGATAATAAAATTATCTAACCCCCCCAATTCTCACTAGTATGACGCATTTCTTAGGTGTTGCTAACTCCCAGTTTTTTTTCTTTTTTGAAGTGATTTATGAAAACATACTTTGTTGCAAATGCTACAAAAATTTCATTTATTAGTGAATTTCAACATTGTAAAAAAAACTATTTGTACTGAAACTCGCAATTAATGCATTTATCACAGATCTACAAAATTCTTCTGCAGATAATATTTTACACTGGAGGTTACTGTTGCTCTATACACTATATCGCATATATTCTGACTATATGAGGCAAAGAGATTAGATATAAAAAGAGACTGCATAGCCTGCATAAAATATTTTTACTTATGTTCCAGCCATTTATTTATTTAGTTTGTTTACGATGTTCAGATGTTTCGATTGGAAACCCAATTTTATAGGTAAATTAGTCCAATCAAGTTGACCGAACGCGTGTTCGCACGATGTTCATGCCATGATCTTGATGATTTTAGAAAGAAAAAAATGTCATGATAACATTTGGACGCAGTAAACAACGGCTAGTTTGGAACAATGCTCTCTAAAAGGATTGCCTGGTCTATATATATATATATTTAGTCTAAGATATGAGGCATCATTTTAAGCAGTTAATCATGATTGTAATAAACGTCCTTAAGTGAAATACAAGCAAAGGTTGGCAAAACTAAACCCACGGCAACTGAACTCACTGAACATCCCACCTATTTTGTTTGTTGCTATTTTACATCCAGGCATTAATTAATAAATTCAAGATTTTTTGTTTTAATTTAGATTTAAGACTCAAATTTTGCTTGTAATGTGCCATTGTATAAGCTTCTTACTGACGCAACATTGTATATTGAAAGAATTATGCACTGGTTTTTACTCAGATTTCTATCTTCTTTTCATTACTACCAGAATCCACAGAATAGTTTATAGTGACGAATAATTTTATGGGTGTAAAATAGAAATCTCACGGTCAAACATTTTGGTATAAAACTTGACGCAATCTAAATTTTTATCCATGTTAATTTTTTAAAAATAGAACAACGTTAGCATGATGCCATAATGCATTGAATTTACTCATGCTTTGTAAATCTCAAGAAGCGTTCAAGATGTAATAAAAGTACCTGGTTTTAATGCTGGATTTTATTTTCTTCTTTGGTCAAACGTACTCTGCCTAGCAAGACTAGACATTTCAGTCACTGAACTTCAAATACTTCAGTTCATGGAATACGTGGTAATTAGCTTTTTTGTAGGATAATGTGATCATGTAAATATGTGAAGGCATAATTATACATTGAGACGAACTTGCAAAATAGTTACACAAAAAAGGACAGGCTATAAAAATTGTCAGGAGTCTGGACGAGTTTTTCCTACCACAAAACAAACTTTTTGTGCTTACTGCTTAGGTATAAAAAGGACAATGAAATTAACGGTAACAGTGGCAACAAAATGCATTTCCTTTAATTTTGCAAATAGATTATTGACAACTTTGCTTCAAATATCATAAAATATTAAATTTTTAGGTGATTTCTTTCTTAATTTGGTGCAAAACTGCGTGTATCACAACTGGCAGCCAAATATTTTCTGCTTGATGACCTAATAGCAAAAAGTGTTGAATTCTGCAGTCTAACAAAGTACATCCCGAGGTTATCGTTTAATTACTATTCTACCCGGGCACCGGCTAATTAAAGCAAATACAAAGAAGTGATTTATTCATTAGTTAGCAGCTTGAAAATATATAAGTTAAGTTATTTCAATTCAGTATAACATCCATTTCATAAAATATTATGTAACATGTAGTTAATTGTCTACAGTAAATGTATGCCTGCTTCAGTTTATGGTTTGGTATTTTTCTAGAAGCAAATTATTCATGCGGCTAAAAATGTCACACTGCCAAACTAAATAAACATTCTAATACTAACTGTCACAAATTCCAGGAAGACCTTTATGACTATCGCTATAAAACCTAAAGGAATACTCGAAATTCTTTTGAATTCTTGTCACATAAATTGTATCAGGTATTCTGGAATCCAGCATAGGGCGTATCTTCCTAAAAACTTTAACTTTAAAAGTTATCAAAACTTTAAAAGGTCAAATTGTTAAGGAAACACGACAAAATACCTATTCATTGGATTGACGATGGATCATGGACAATATCATCATAAAATCTCTTCCTCAAATATCGTTTCAACCAACTTTGTAATTATTGGGTTTGCATGCAAGTTCAAGGTATATTATTCAAAGTTCTTAGTTGTCGTTAAAGGTTCATTTTAGGTTTGCTTGATGAGAAAACACAGTCGTGTAAAAATGTATACACAGTGAAACAAGCCTTGAATTCTTTTGTTCATATATTGTTGTTTTTCGTCGAAAATTGTTTAAAAACTTATAAAGTTAATAGTTTGTTTTGTCTCAAAGGTGTTGGTAAAAACATCGCAATTACTCATTAAAAACTAATTCACTAGCATTGTCGTCATATACCCATAAATTATTGCTTACAGTCCTGGGTAGTTAGGAGAGAACTACTAAAATTTAAATGCCGTTTTGTGCATACTATTTATTCAAAACTCAGCAAAAAGGCTAACTTTCCCAATCACAGTCATGTTAGCATTTTTTTACAAAACCCAGAATATAACAATATGGAATGGTGGACAAGAGGACAAAGTAGGTATTGGGTATATAATGTCCACGAAAAAGCACGTTTGACAGGAAACATTGATACTCTCTGTGTTAAATATTGTTGAGTAGCTTGATTATGTTATTTATAACACTTTTGTCAAGCTTTTTCTAAACAAACAGGGTAATGACAAAGTCATAAGTGTTTAATTTATGTATTCAAATACCAATCAAGCTATATATTAACTTGAAAGTTTTATTACCATATCAGAATTTTTGAACGGTTCATCACGAAGGTTTACATGCTAATAGATACCTTTTCAGCCTTTTCAAGAATGGAAATTCGTACCATAATTGTAAAATATATCTTTTTGAAATCCATTGAATGGTTGCAAATTTTATTGACATAATTCAGTAATATGTTTACAAACATTTTTTCATTAACCACTCGCAGCCATCGGAAAATAATCAATCCGAATAGGTACGTTTACACGAAGGTGGCACTTAAAAATTTAACATTCGAGTCAATCCACACTAAAAAAATGAGGTTTAGCTTAAAGCAAAAAGTTATATGCATATTACTTGGCGCAGAACACAACATTTAGGCATTTTGGTTTTCAGGAGAGAGCACAAAGTACATGAACATATTTTGAAAAAATTTCCCTTGTATCGTAAACATATTGCAAGAATGAAGTTAATCAATCTGATAACATCTTTGCTCTTGCTACACCACTCTAGCACATTTGCAATTTATCCAATTTCCTGGAACGATTTTGTACCCAGTGTGACAATCATGTGTGCAAATGTAATACTCATAAAACCTGAGAGATTTGTTATAGATTCCGTTGTTCGCCAAGACATGGTTACTGCAATTTTTGACTTTGAAAATGGAACGTATCCTATTGATAAACCCTTTTTCATTAATCAGTTTGCCAAATCCTGCATGACTTTGTTTGTAACCGAGGACATCAAAACTAATTCTCTTCTGTCTGCTACTCAGTTTTTAGGATTTACGTATAGAAGCGTTGTAAATGGCTACTTTGTTTTCTACTCTCAACATTTGAAAAATTTAGAGGCTTTACTACAGAGTGATGTCGTTGCTACAAAAATCCGAAACAAAATCGGAATACTATTAAAGCGAGAAAATTCCAATTCCCCAACTGTTACTGATGTTATCACAACATGCACATTTTGTGGATTTCAATGGTCAACAACAATTACTAGGCATATTGACCTTCAACACCTGACCATCCATCAGATAAATTTCCACGGTAAAGAGTTTCAAATGAGTGATTCCATGACTGCAAAACCGATTTCTGAAATCAGGCAAAATCCCCAAAGCAAAAAGTGGAGTTTCTCTCGAGGCATTTTCAAATTTGCTTGGGATCATCTCGCAACAAAGTACAATTTGACCAGCGCCCACTTTCCTGCTACAACTTTAGGCACTGGGAGAAAGCTTCCCAATGGATCATGGACAGGCACAACTGGTGACCTGTTAACTGGAACAGCAGATATTGCAGCAGCAAATGCGGAAATATATCAGCGATATTCAGTAATCGACTACACGGTTCCTGTTCGATATATCTGGATAACATTTACAACAGGACAGCCTCGTTTGGCATACAGTTGGACATCAATTTATCATCCTTTAGATCCATGGGTCTGGCTGGCCACTTTTGTAACCGTTTTGGTATCATTTGCCTTTCTTCGGATTGTAATGAGTATCAACTCAACAAACTCAGTTGTCACGTATTTGCTGAATACGCTATTAGAGCAGGATGCAAACAATTTAGGTGAAAAATCATCATTACGAACATTTGTCGCATTTTGGTTGGTATACCAAATTATTATAACAACCGCATATAGATCCAAGCTGGTAACACTTATGACCTTTCCCGAAATGCAGAATCCTCCAGCAACATTTCAGGAACTGGCTCAAGGTACCCCATACATGTACAACGTTACTTTACAGTATAACAGAGGGGCTCTTTACCAAATATTTAAAACCAGTACACATCCAACATTACGAAGAATTTTCAATTATGCCGAACTACAAGAGTCAGACTCAAAATGCTTTCTGGCCACAGTGGGTAATCCAACTAAAGCGTGCATAGCATGGAACTTGGAATATGACTATATTCAGTTGAAAAACTTGACCAGAGATCAGGTTTTGGTTGCTCCAGAAACCAGCACTTTTATCTCACTTGCGTTTGCTTTACCAAAAGGGAGCATTTTTCGACCAGGGTTTGACCTAACATTGCGTGTGGCCACGGATATGGGGCTTATACGTAAGTGGTTTGATTTGGATGGAAAGATTATTAAAAATGAAAGACGTGGTTGGGAAATTGGAAACCATTCCGAACAGTTTGATATAATGCACGAAGAGGATGGGAAAAAGCTTGAGCTTAGAAACCTTCATGGGGCATTTTACCTATTGATCCTTGGTTTAGTAATGAGCACTTGTGCAATTACCGTGGAATTATTTCCTAAAGTTTGCTCTAAAAAACTCGTCATATTGTATTTTAAAAGCAGAGTGATTTTGTGGAAAGCTATGTCGTAGTTGATACAATTTACATTATGTGAACTAATAATATATTGAGATGATGTAATGTATTGTAATATTCTTAGTAATTTTAGTAAGATAAACTTTAACATTTATTAATTAAATTGCATTATATGTTAATAATAAATATTATGTCTACATTCTACATGCAAATACACACAAGTTAAGAAGCAATGAGTAAGTAATTTTATTAACAACTTTGACATTAATCATTCAACGCTTTATTTATTAGAAGTTTCAAACTACTTTCGTTTTAGTTAAAGTGATGCATGTGTGTATATTAGGAAAGAATTCTACATTATGTAGCGTGTCCAAAAAACATATTTTACAAGTCGAACGGAAATAAACGAGAACGTCTTTTGGTAGAACAACTATAACTTTCTTTCTTTCTTTACTTTAAATCAACCAATTTTTGGGAGCTGATCTTATGATATCTATAGTAAATATATAGTCACGTCGTTTGCAATATGTTAGAAATATAACATCGAGCAATTAACACTGCTAATACGTGTTTTTGCAAATTTGCTAGCATAAATTAATGAAAGCACGAGCTTATTCAATCCATTCCCCTAAGGAGGGTTTGTGTGAGCCGTAACGTTGGTTGTTCCTATCAAGAACTTCCCAAACAGATTGCAATTTGCGAAACACTTGATTGCATAATTTTTGTACGCATCTTAATAGGCAACTCTTATGAAATATGCCATAAGTTAAAAAAATTTCAAAAACAAAAGTTGGGACCAGTAACGAATCCGGCACTTGTATAGCCTCGAGATCTGCATGTATTATGCGTTTAGAGTTTTTATTGGAAACAACTAGCACGTTTTAAATTGTCGTTACAGCAAGTGAAACATTTTTGCATTGCAATTACAGCGTCATATTGTTCATAAAAATGTCAATTCGTAGACGTATAATGCATGCAATTTGCAACAATTTCTTATGTGTATTTGCGATATTTTATGTTTAAAATAGCATGTATCGATGCAAATCTACACATGCAGTTACAATGTCACATTTTAATTTTGATTTCAAGTTTGAATGTGACTAAAAACTTTGATAAACACAAGCAAAAACTGTAAGCAGAACCATGTTATATGCATACCCATTTACATTATCATCATAATAACTATAACATTTTAAGCATCACGCTATCCGCGTTCTGTAATTCACAGTGTCTATGTAAGGCCTCTAACTCCTCCGCAAAATATACTTTCACCATCCTGTCCAGCATCTCTTGACTTTTTACCAGAGAACTTTTGGCGTTGACACTTATGTCCAGTTTTCCAGAATGAGAAAACGTTACAGTCATCAGTTCTAAATAGATGAAATAAATATATCTCAATATAATATTCGACATATTATGCCAATTTGCTGTACAAATACTTTAAAAGCGATCTGCCTTCATACTTAAATTGGGATAAATAGGACCCACCACTGGAAGCCATATATTTTTAACTTGGTGACCAATAAAACTGTGGTGGTTTGAAGTGCCAGAAAGTGTGCTTAACGCACTTTCTCCAGAATAATCACTTAAATTGGTTTGGCTCAAGACTCTTGTAAACACGACGGGCAAGATCTTCATTAGCCAAAACATGACATAGTAGACTATTATCGGATAACCTTTTGACAGCGTAGCCAGCAAGTTTTTGTCCAAGTTCTGAAGTCTTTTCAGTGGATCGTCCACATGAAAGCTGTTCTTTATTACAGTCATTGTTCTGCAAAAAGTAATAAAATCTCAACAAATTGGTTTTTGTTTGGGTTAGAATAAATGTAAGGTCGAATGTATAGTTTATTACAAGTGATTTGCCATTCCACCTCCTTTTGTTGGTACCGGATGCTTTGGCCAGCCCATAGAATGTCCAATAAATAACTCTGCAGCAACATTCTGTAATAGGGGTGCACTGGGTTCTGTTTCTTGTAAAAGTCTTTTTAAAACTCCAATTTGAATACTCATTAACACCGATACAAATTTAACTCCAGTTTTCCTTCGTATATACTTTACACTTTCTAGGTCTAAAGTGCCAAGTGATATCAGCCAACCACTATTCTCCTGTTTGTCATTTTCCACAAGTAGCATTTTATTTTTACGAAGCAAAAACATTTTACGCCACAAGGCAAGAGTATGAAATGGTAATTGCACTATAGTCTTAATCCTTTTCAATACTGAGGGTAATGACTCTTTATACAAATACGGCGACTGTTGGCCACTTAACTTATCCACCAAATGCGTAATTGTGTATCCATCACAAAGTCCATGATGTAACTTGAAAGCAATAATAGTTTCATTAGTACATGGATTCAGCATTATTTTTATCATCCACGTTGGCCTCTTTATACTTGAGGATGGCTTGCTGTCATGAGTGACCATCCATGTACCAATAAATTGTTCCACAGATTCTTCCTCTTTCAAACAATGCTGTTGAATGTGCCATTGCAAATCAATTTCTTTTACAGGCTGTTTGAAAATATAACCCAAATACTCAACAAAATAACAATAAAGATTTCTATACTTTTGCCGATCTTCCTCCGTTGACAAAAAACACTGATAAAAATGCTGTCTAAATGCATTCACATCTACTAAACCTTTCACTCGCCAAACTTGACAGGCGTACATATAAGAAAGACGTGTGTTGCTAGGGGCAAATGTTGAAAATGCGTCGCATTTTGAAATAGGAATAAGCTCAGGACGAAACACTTTTGCAAATGTGCGCACCACTTGGTATATAAGGTAAAACATGAAAATTATGGGAAGTAGAAAGGGACCGAACAATATCCAGAAGATGATGCCAAAACTAAAAGCTTCAGCTTCGGTTCGCAAAGTCAACATTCTTAGACAACAACAAATTAGTACTTGTAGTAGTTCTTGTCAAAGATGAATCTTAAAGTGAATTTCATTGTATGTGTTTCACATCCAAAATGAGAAACGCGTTTGAGTACAATTTGTAAAAGATGTGAGATGTGACCCATAGTGATTTCGCCTTTAGCTTTGCTTTAACTAAAACTACCTAAATCAACTTTGGAGGAAATCGCAATATCGGCTGTGAAGGGATCATGTCGAATACTACACAACCATATTTATTCACCTTTGTAATAATCTTAGTATGTAGGATCTTGTAAACTTACTAAATTTTTATAATTTAAGTCTTATCCTAGTCTATTTTTTAATTCAAATATTTATTATATATGAGTACTGTGTCTTATCGGCAACCATTGTTGAATGGCAGTGATAATAAAATTATCTAACCCCCCCAATTCTCACTAGTATGACGCATTTCTTAGGTGTTGCTAACTCCCAGTTTTTTTTCTTTTTTGAAGTGATTTATGAAAACATACTTTGTTGCAAATGCTACAAAAATTTCATTTATTAGTGAATTTCAACATTGTAAAAAAAACTATTTGTACTGAAACTCGCAATTAATGCATTTATCACAGATCTACAAAATTCTTCTGCAGATAATATTTTACACTGGAGGTTACTGTTGCTCTATACACTATATCGCATATATTCTGACTATATGAGGCAAAGAGATTAGATATAAAAAGAGACTGCATAGCCTGCATAAAATATTTTTACTTATGTTCCAGCCATTTATTTATTTAGTTTGTTTACGATGTTCAGATGTTTCGATTGGAAACCCAATTTTATAGGTAAATTAGTCCAATCAAGTTGACCGAACGCGTGTTCGCACGATGTTCATGCCATGATCTTGATGATTTTAGAAAGAAAAAATGTCATGATAACATTTGGACGCAGTAAACAACGGCTAGTTTGGAACAATACTCTCTAAAAGGATTGCCTGGTCTATATATATATATTTAGTCTAAGATATGAGGCATCATTTTAAGCAGTTAATCATGATTGTAATAAACGTCCTTAAGTGAAATACAAGCAAAGGTTGGCAAAACTAAACCCACGGCAACTGAACTCACTGAACATCCCACCTATTTTGTTTGTTGCTATTTTACATCCAGGCATTAATTAATAAATTCAAGATTTTTTGTTTTAATTTAGATTTAAGACTCAAATTTTGCTTGTAATGTGCCATTGTATAAGCTTCTTACTGACGCAACATTGTATATTGAAAGAATTATGCACTGGTTTTTACTCAGATTTCTATCTTCTTTTCATTACTACCAGAATCCACAGAATAGTTTATAGTGACGAATAATTTTATGGGTGTAAAATAGAAATCTCACGGTCAAACATTTTGGTATAAAACTTGACGCAATCTAAATTTTTATCCATGTTAATTTTTTAAAAATAGAACAACGTTAGCATGATGCCATAATGCATTGAATTTACTCATGCTTTGTAAATCTCAAGAAGCGTTCAAGATGTAATAAAAGTACCTGGTTTTAATGCTGGATTTTATTTTCTTCTTTGGTCAAACGTACTCTGCCTAGCAAGACTAGACATTTCAGTCACTGAACTTCAAATACTTCAGTTCATGGAATACGTGGTAATTAGCTTTTTTGTAGGATAATGTGATCATGTAAATATGTGAAGGCATAATTATACATTGAGACGAACTTGCAAAATAGTTACACAAAAAAGGACAGGCTATAAAAATTGTCAGGAGTCTGGACGAGTTTTTCCTACCACAAAACAAACTTTTTGTGCTTACTGCTTAGGTATAAAAAGGACAATGAAATTAACGGTAACAGTGGCAACAAAATGCATTTCCTTTAATTTTGCAAATAGATTATTGACAACTTTGCTTCAAATATCATAAAATATTAAATTTTTAGGTGATTTCTTTCTTAATTTGGTGCAAAACTGCGTGTATCACAACTGGCAGCCAAATATTTTCTGCTTGATGACCTAATAGCAAAAAGTGTTGAATTCTGCAGTCTAACAAAGTACATCCCGAGGTTATCGTTTAATTACTATTCTACCCGGGCACCGGCTAATTAAAGCAAATACAAAGAAGTGATTTATTCATTAGTTAGCAGCTTGAAAATATATAAGTTAAGTTATTTCAATTCAGTATAACATCCATTTCATAAAATATTATGTAACATGTAGTTAATTGTCTACAGTAAATGTATGCCTGCTTCAGTTTATGGTTTGGTATTTTTCTAGAAGCAAATTATTCATGCGGCTAAAAATGTCACACTGCCAAACTAAATAAACATTCTAATACTAACTGTCACAAATTCCAGGAAGACCTTTATGACTATCGCTATAAAACCTAAAGGAATACTCGAAATTCTTTTGAATTCTTGTCACATAAATTGTATCAGGTATTCTGGAATCCAGCATAGGGCGTATCTTCCTAAAAACTTTAACTTTAAAAGTTATCAAAACTTTAAAAGGTCAAATTGTTAAGGAAACACGACAAAATACCTATTCATTGGATTGACGATGGATCATGGACAATATCATCATAAAATCTCTTCCTCAAATATCGTTTCAACCAACTTTGTAATTATTGGGTTTGCATGCAAGTTCAAGGTATATTATTCAAAGTTCTTAGTTGTCGTTAAAGGTTCATTTCAGGTTTGCTTGATGAGAAAACACAGTCGTGTAAAAATGTATACACAGTGAAACAAGCCTTGAATTCTTTTGTTCATATATTGTTGTTTTTCGTCGAAAATTGTTTAAAAACTTATAAAGTTAATAGTTTGTTTTGTCTCAAAGGTGTTGGTAAAAACATCGCAATTACTCATTAAAAACTAATTCACTAGCATTGTCGTCATATACCCATAAATTATTGCTTACAGTCCTGGGTAGTTAGGAGAGAACTACTAAAATTTAAATGCCGTTTTGTGCATACTATTTATTCAAAACTCAGCAAAAAGGCTAACTTTCCCAATCACAGTCATGTTAGCATTTTTTACAAAACCCAGAATATAACAATATGGAATGGTGGACAAGAGGACAAAGTAGGTATTGGGTATATAATGTCCACGAAAAAGCACGTTTGACAGGAAACATTGATACTCTCTGTGTTAAATATTGTTGAGTAGCTTGATTATGTTATTTATAACACTTTTGTCAAGCTTTTTCTAAACAAACAGGGTAATGACAAAGTCATAAGTGTTTAATTTATGTATTCAAATACCAATCAAGCTATATATTAACTTGAAAGTTTTATTACCATATCAGAATTTTTGAACGGTTCATCACGAAGGTTTACATGCTAATAGATACCTTTTCAGCCTTTTCAAGAATGGAAATTCGTACCATAATTGTAAAATATATCTTTTTGAAATCCATTGAATGGTTGCAAATTTTATTGACATAATTCAGTAATATGTTTACAAACATTTTTTCATTAACCACTCGCAGCCATCGGAAAATAATCAATCCGAATAGGTACGTTTACACGAAGGTGGCACTTAAAAATTTAACATTCGAGTCAATCCACACTAAAAAAATGAGGTTTAGCTTAAAGCAAAAAGTTATATGCATATTACTTGGCGCAGAACACAACATTTAGGCATTTTGGTTTTCAGGAGAGAGCACAAAGTACATGAACATATTTTGAAAAAATTTCCCTTGTATCGTAAACATATTGCAAGAATGAAGTTAATCAATCTGATAACATCTTTGCTCTTGCTACACCACTCTAGCACATTTGCAATTTATCCAATTTCCTGGAACGATTTTGTACCCAGTGTGACAATCATGTGTGCAAATGTAATACTCATAAAACCTGAGAGATTTGTTATAGATTCCGTTGTTCGCCAAGACATGGTTACTGCAATTTTTGACTTTGAAAATGGAACGTATCCTATTGATAAACCCTTTTTCATTAATCAGTTTGCCAAATCCTGCATGACTTTGTTTGTAACCGAGGACATCAAAACTAATTCTCTTCTGTCTGCTACTCAGTTTTTAGGATTTACGTATAGAAGCGTTGTAAATGGCTACTTTGTTTTCTACTCTCAACATTTGAAAAATTTAGAGGCTTTACTACAGAGTGATGTCGTTGCTACAAAAATCCGAAACAAAATCGGAATACTATTAAAGCGAGAAAATTCCAATTCCCCAACTGTTACTGATGTTATCACAACATGCACATTTTGTGGATTTCAATGGTCAACAACAATTACTAGGCATATTGACCTTCAACACCTGACCATCCATCAGATAAATTTCCACGGTAAAGAGTTTCAAATGAGTGATTCCATGACTGCAAAACCGATTTCTGAAATCAGGCAAAATCCCCAAAGCAAAAAGTGGAGTTTCTCTCGAGGCATTTTCAAATTTGCTTGGGATCATCTCGCAACAAAGTACAATTTGACCAGCGCCCACTTTCCTGCTACAACTTTAGGCACTGGGAGAAAGCTTCCCAATGGATCATGGACAGGCACAACTGGTGACCTGTTAACTGGAACAGCAGATATTGCAGCAGCAAATGCGGAAATATATCAGCGATATTCAGTAATCGACTACACGGTTCCTGTTCGATATATCTGGATAACATTTACAACAGGACAGCCTCGTTTGGCATACAGTTGGACATCAATTTATCATCCTTTAGATCCATGGGTCTGGCTGGCCACTTTTGTAACCGTTTTGGTATCATTTGCCTTTCTTCGGATTGTAATGAGTATCAACTCAACAAACTCAGTTGTCACGTATTTGCTGAATACGCTATTAGAGCAGGATGCAAACAATTTAGGTGAAAAATCATCATTACGAACATTTGTCGCATTTTGGTTGGTATACCAAATTATTATAACAACCGCATATAGATCCAAGCTGGTAACACTTATGACCTTTCCCGAAATGCAGAATCCTCCAGCAACATTTCAGGAACTGGCTCAAGGTACCCCATACATGTACAACGTTACTTTACAGTATAACAGAGGGGCTCTTTACCAAATATTTAAAACCAGTACACATCCAACATTACGAAGAATTTTCAATTATGCCGAACTACAAGAGTCAGACTCAAAATGCTTTCTGGCCACAGTGGGTAATCCAACTAAAGCGTGCATAGCATGGAACTTGGAATATGACTATATTCAGTTGAAAAACTTGACCAGAGATCAGGTTTTGGTTGCTCCAGAAACCAGCACTTTTATCTCACTTGCGTTTGCTTTACCAAAAGGGAGCATTTTTCGACCAGGGTTTGACCTAACATTGCGTGTGGCCACGGATATGGGGCTTATACGTAAGTGGTTTGATTTGGATGGAAAGATTATTAAAAATGAAAGACGTGGTTGGGAAATTGGAAACCATTCCGAACAGTTTGATATAATGCACGAAGAGGATGGGAAAAAGCTTGAGCTTAGAAACCTTCATGGGGCATTTTACCTATTGATCCTTGGTTTAGTAATGAGCACTTGTGCAATTACCGTGGAATTATTTCCTAAAGTTTGCTCTAAAAAACTCGTCATATTGTATTTTAAAAGCAGAGTGATTTTGTGGAAAGCTATGTCGTAGTTGATACAATTTACATTATGTGAACTAATAATATATTGAGATGATGTAATGTATTGTAATATTCTTAGTAATTTTAGTAAGATAAACTTTAACATTTATTAATTAAATTGCATTATATGTTAATAATAAATATTATGTCTACATTCTACATGCAAATACACACAAGTTAAGAAGCAATGAGTAAGTAATTTTATTAACAACTTTGACATTAATCATTCAACGCTTTATTTATTAGAAGTTTCAAACTACTTTCGTTTTAGTTAAAGTGATGCATGTGTGTATATTAGGAAAGAATTCTACATTATGTAGCGTGTCCAAAAAACATATTTTACAAGTCGAACGGAAATAAACGAGAACGTCTTTTGGTAGAACAACTATAACTTTCTTTCTTTCTTTACTTTAAATC
This sequence comes from Entomobrya proxima, assembly GCA_029691765.1. Classification (NCBI taxonomy): domain Eukaryota; kingdom Metazoa; phylum Arthropoda; class Collembola; order Entomobryomorpha; family Entomobryidae; genus Entomobrya; species Entomobrya proxima. Next base: position 30,723,625 of record CM056172.1, read on the forward strand.
AACCAATTTTTGGGAGCTGATCTTATGATATCTATAGTAAATATATAGTCACGTCGTTTGCAATATGTTAGAAATATAACATCGAGCAATTAACACTGCTAATACGTGTTTTTGCAAATTTGCTAGCATAAATTAATGAAAGCACGAGCTTATTCAATCCATTCCCCTAAGGAGGGTTTGTGTGAGCCGTAACGTTGGTTGTTCCTATCAAGAACTTCCCAAACAGATTGCAATTTGCGAAACACTTGATTGCATAATTTTTGTACGCATCTTAATAGGCAACTCTTATGAAATATGCCATAAGTTAAAAAAATTTCAAAAACAAAAGTTGGGACCAGTAACGAATCCGGCACTTGTATAGCCTCGAGATCTGCATGTATTATGCGTTTAGAGTTTTTATTGGAAACAACTAGCACGTTTTAAATTGTCGTTACAGCAAGTGAAACATTTTTGCATTGCAATTACAGCGTCATATTGTTCATAAAAATGTCAATTCGTAGACGTATAATGCATGCAATTTGCAACAATTTCTTATGTGTATTTGCGATATTTTATGTTTAAAATAGCATGTATCGATGCAAATCTACACATGCAGTTACAATGTCACATTTTAATTTTGATTTCAAGTTTGAATGTGACTAAAAACTTTGATAAACACAAGCAAAAACTGTAAGCAGAACCATGTTATATGCATACCCATTTACATTATCATCATAATAACTATAACATTTTAAGCATCACGCTATCCGCGTTCTGTAATTCACAGTGTCTATGTAAGGCCTCTAACTCCTCCGCAAAATATACTTTCACCATCCTGTCCAGCATCTCTTGACTTTTTACCAGAGAACTTTTGGCGTTGACACTTATGTCCAGTTTTCCAGAATGAGAAAACGTTACAGTCATCAGTTCTAAATAGATGAAATAAATATATCTCAATATAATATTCGACATATTATGCCAATTTGCTGTACAAATACTTTAAAAGCGATCTGCCTTCATACTTAAATTGGGATAAATAGGACCCACCACTGGAAGCCATATATTTTTAACTTGGTGACCAATAAAACTGTGGTGGTTTGAAGTGCCAGAAAGTGTGCTTAACGCACTTTCTCCAGAATAATCACTTAAATTGGTTTGGCTCAAGACTCTTGTAAACACGACGGGCAAGATCTTCATTAGCCAAAACATGACATAGTAGACTATTATCGGATAACCTTTTGACAGCGTAGCCAGCAAGTTTTTGTCCAAGTTCTGAAGTCTTTTCAGTGGATCGTCCACATGAAAGCTGTTCTTTATTACAGTCATTGTTCTGCAAAAAGTAATAAAATCTCAACAAATTGGTTTTTGTTTGGGTTAGAATAAATGTAAGGTCGAATGTATAGTTTATTACAAGTGATTTGCCATTCCACCTCCTTTTGTTGGTACCGGATGCTTTGGCCAGCCCATAGAATGTCCAATAAATAACTCTGCAGCAACATTCTGTAATAGGGGTGCACTGGGTTCTGTTTCTTGTAAAAGTCTTTTTAAAACTCCAATTTGAATACTCATTAACACCGATACAAATTTAACTCCAGTTTTCCTTCGTATATACTTTACACTTTCTAGGTCTAAAGTGCCAAGTGATATCAGCCAACCACTATTCTCCTGTTTGTCATTTTCCACAAGTAGCATTTTATTTTTACGAAGCAAAAACATTTTACGCCACAAGGCAAGAGTATGAAATGGTAATTGCACTATAGTCTTAATCCTTTTCAATACTGAGGGTAATGACTCTTTATACAAATACGGCGACTGTTGGCCACTTAACTTATCCACCAAATGCGTAATTGTGTATCCATCACAAAGTCCATGATGTAACTTGAAAGCAATAATAGTTTCATTAGTACATGGATTCAGCATTATTTTTATCATCCACGTTGGCCTCTTTATACTTGAGGATGGCTTGCTGTCATGAGTGACCATCCATGTACCAATAAATTGTTCCACAGATTCTTCCTCTTTCAAACAATGCTGTTGAATGTGCCATTGCAAATCAATTTCTTTTACAGGCTGTTTGAAAATATAACCCAAATACTCAACAAAATAACAATAAAGATTTCTATACTTTTGCCGATCTTCCTCCGTTGACAAAAAACACTGATAAAAATGCTGTCTAAATGCATTCACATCTACTAAACCTTTCACTCGCCAAACTTGACAGGCGTACATATAAGAAAGACGTGTGTTGCTAGGGGCAAATGTTGAAAATGCGTCGCATTTTGAAATAGGAATAAGCTCAGGACGAAACACTTTTGCAAATGTGCGCACCACTTGGTATATAAGGTAAAACATGAAAATTATGGGAAGTAGAAAGGGACCGAACAATATCCAGAAGATGATGCCAAAACTAAAAGCTTCAGCTTCGGTTCGCAAAGTCAACATTCTTAGACAACAACAAATTAGTACTTGTAGTAGTTCTTGTCAAAGATGAATCTTAAAGTGAATTTCATTGTATGTGTTTCACATCCAAAATGAGAAACGCGTTTGAGTACAATTTGTAAAAGATGTGAGATGTGACCCATAGTGATTTCGCCTTTAGCTTTGCTTTAACTAAAACTACCTAAATCAACTTTGGAGGAAATCGCAATATCGGCTGTGAAGGGATCATGTCGAATACTACACAACCATATTTATTCACCTTTGTAATAATCTTAGTATGTAGGATCTTGTAAACTTACTAAATTTTTATAATTTAAGTCTTATCCTAGTCTATTTTTTAATTCAAATATTTATTATATATGAGTACTGTGTCTTATCGGCAACCATTGTTGAATGGCAGTGATAATAAAATTATCTAACCCCCCCAATTCTCACTAGTATGACGCATTTCTTAGGTGTTGCTAACTCCCAGTTTTTTTTCTTTTTTGAAGTGATTTATGAAAACATACTTTGTTGCAAATGCTACAAAAATTTCATTTATTAGTGAATTTCAACATTGTAAAAAAAACTATTTGTACTGAAACTCGCAATTAATGCATTTATCACAGATCTACATACAAAATTCTTCTGCAGATAATATTTTACACTGGAGGTTACTGTTGCTCTATACACTATATCGCATATATTCTGACTATATGAGGCAAAGAGATTAGATATAAAAAGAGACTGCATAGCCTGCATAAAATATTTTTACTTATGTTCCAGCCATTTATTTATTTAGTTTGTTTACGATGTTCAGATGTTTCGATTGGAAACCCAATTTTATAGGTAAATTAGTCCAATCAAGTTGACCGAACGCGTGTTCGCACGATGTTCATGCCATGATCTTGATGATTTTAGAAAGAAAAAAATGTCATGATAACATTTGGACGCAGTAAACAACGGCTAGTTTGGAACAATGCTCTCTAAAAGGATTGCCTGGTCTATATATATATATATTTAGTCTAAGATATGAGGCATCATTTTAAGCAGTTAATCATGATTGTAATAAACGTCCTTAAGTGAAATACAAGCAAAGGTTGGCAAAACTAAACCCACGGCAACTGAACTCACTGAACATCCCACCTATTTTGTTTGTTGCTATTTTACATCCAGGCATTAATTAATAAATTCAAGATTTTTTGTTTTAATTTAGATTTAAGACTCAAATTTTGCTTGTAATGTGCCATTGTATAAGCTTCTTACTGACGCAACATTGTATATTGAAAGAATTATGCACTGGTTTTTACTCAGATTTCTATCTTCTTTTCATTACTACCAGAATCCACAGAATAGTTTATAGTGACGAATAATTTTATGGGTGTAAAATAGAAATCTCACGGTCAAACATTTTGGTATAAAACTTGACGCAATCTAAATTTTTATCCATGTTAATTTTTTAAAAATAGAACAACGTTAGCATGATGCCATAATGCATTGAATTTACTCATGCTTTGTAAATCTCAAGAAGCGTTCAAGATGTAATAAAAGTACCTGGTTTTAATGCTGGATTTTATTTTCTTCTTTGGTCAAACGTACTCTGCCTAGCAAGACTAGACATTTCAGTCACTGAACTTCAAATACTTCAGTTCATGGAATACGTGGTAATTAGCTTTTTTGTAGGATAATGTGATCATGTAAATATGTGAAGGCATAATTATACATTGAGACGAACTTGCAAAATAGTTACACAAAAAAGGACAGGCTATAAAAATTGTCAGGAGTCTGGACGAGTTTTTCCTACCACAAAACAAACTTTTTGTGCTTACTGCTTGGGTATAAAAAGGACAATGAAATTAACGGTAACAGTGCAGTGGCAACAAAATGCATCTCATTTAATTTTGCAAATAGTTTTTTGACAACTTTGTTTCAAATATCATAAAATATTAAGTTTTTAGATGATTTCTTTCTTAATTTAGAGCAAAACTGCGTGTATTGCAACTGGCAGCCAAATATTTTCTGCTTGATGACCTAATAGCAAAAAGTGTTGAATTCAAAGTACATCCAGAGGTTATCGTTAAACTACTATTCTACCCGGGCACCGGCTAATTAAAACGAATACAAAGAAGTGATTTATTCATTAGTTAGCAGCTTGAGTTGAGTTATTTCAATTCAGTATAACATCCATTTCATAACATATTATGTAACATGTAGTTAATTGTCTACAGTAAATGTATGCCTGCTTCAGTTTATGGTTTGGTATTTTTCTAGAAGCAAATTATTCATGCGGCTAAAAATGTCACACTGCCAAACTAAATAAACATTCTAATACTAACTGTCACAAATTCCAGGAAGACCTTTATGACTATCGCTATAAAACCTAAAGGAATGCTCGAAATTCTTTTGAATTCTTGTCACATAAATTGTATCAGGTATTCTGGAATCCAGCATAGGGCGTATCTTCCTAAAAACTTTAACTTTAAAAGTTATCAAAACTTTAAAAGGTCAAATTGTTAAGGAAACACGACAAAATACCTATTCATTGGATTGACGATGGATCATGGACAATATCATCATAAAATCTCTTCCTCAAATATCGTTTCAACCAACTTTGTAATTATTGGGTTTGCATGCAAGTTCAAGGTATATTATTCAAAGTTCTTAGTTGTCGTTAAAGGTTCATTTCAGGTTTGCTTGATGAGAAAACACAGTCGTGTAAAAATGTATACACAGTGAAACAAGCCTTGAATTCTTTTGTTCATATATTGTTGTTTTTCGTCGAAAATTGTTTAAAAACTTATAAAGTTAATAGTTTGTTTTGTCTCAAAGGTGTTGGTAAAAACATCGCAATTACTCATTAAAAACTAATTCACTAGCATTGTCGTCATATACCCATAAATTATTGCTTACAGTCCTGGGTAGTTAGGAGAGAACTACTAAAATTTAAATGCCGTTTTGTGCATACTATTTATTCAAAACTCAGCAAAAAGGCTAACTTTCCCAATCACAGTCATGTTAGCATTTTTTACAAAACCCAGAATATAACAATATGGAATGGTGGACAAGAGGACAAAGTAGGTATTGGGTATATAATGTCCACGAAAAAGCACGTTTGACAGGAAACATTGATACTCTCTGTGTTAAATATTGTTGAGTAGCTTGATTATGTTATTTATAACACTTTTGTCAAGCTTTTTCTAAACAAACAGGGTAATGACAAAGTCATAAGTGTTTAATTTATGTATTCAAATACCAATCAAGGTATATATTAACTTCAAAGTTTTATTACCATATCAGAATTTTTGAACTTGACGTCACGAAGGTTTACATGCTAACATGCTAGATACCTTTTCAGTCGTTTCAAGAATGAAAATTCGTACCGTAATCGTAAAATATATCTTTTTCAAATCCATTGAATGATTGCAAATTTTATTGACATAATTCAGTAATATGTTTACAAACATTTTTTCATTAACCACTCGCAGCAATCGGAAAATAATCAATCTGAATAGGTATAAGTTTACACGAAGGTGGCACTTAAAAATTTAGCATTCGAGTTAGACCACACTATAAAATTGACGTTTAGCTTAAAGCAATGGCGCAGAACACAGTATTTAGGCATTTTGGTTTTCAGGAGAGAGCACAAAGAAGTACATGAACATTTTTTCCATTTATCTTCCTTGTATCGTAAACATATTGCAAGAATGAAGTTAATCAATCTGATAACATCTTTGCTCTTGCTACACCACTCTAGCACATTTGCAATTTACCCAATTTCCTGGAACGATTTTGTACCCAGCGTGACAATCATGTGTGCAAATGTAATACTCATAAAGCCTAAGAGATTTGTTATAGATTCCGTTGTTCGCCAAGACATGGTTACCGCAATTTTTGACTTTGAAAATGGAACGTATCCTATTGATAAGGCCTTTTTCATTAATCAGTTTGCCATATCCTGCATGACTTTGCTTGTAAACGAAGATATCAAAACTAATTCCCATCCGTCTGCTAATCAGTTTTTAGGATTTACATATAGAAGCGTTGTAAATGTATACTTTGTTTTTTACTCTCAACATTTGAAAAAATTGGAAACTTTATTACAGAGTGATGTCGTTGTCTCAAAAATCCGAAAGAAAATTGGAGTACTATTGAAAAGAGAAAATTCCAATTTGCCAATCGTAACTGATGTTATCACAACATGCACATTTTGTGGGTTTCAATGGTCATCAACAATTAGGCATATTGACCTTCAGCAACTAACCATCCATCAGATAAATTTCCACGGTAAAAAGTTTCAAATGAGTGATTCCATGACTGCAAAACCGATTTCTGAAATCAGGCAAAATCCGGAAAGCAAAAAGTGGACTTTCTCTCGAGGCATTTTTAAGTTCGCATGGGATCATCTCGCAACAAAGTACAATTTGACTAGCGCCCACTTTCCTGCTACAACTTTAGGAACTGGGAGAAAGCTTCCCAATGGATCATGGACAGGCACAACTGGTGATCTATTAACTGGAACAGCAGATATTGCTGCAGCAAATGCGGAAATATATCAGCGATATTCAGTAATCGACTACACGGTCCCTGTTCGATATATCTGGATAACGTTTACAACAGGACAGCCTCGTTTGGCATACAGTTGGACATCAATCTATCATCCTTTAGACCCATGGGTCTGGCTGGGGACATTTATAACCATTTTGGTGTCATTTGTCTTTCTTCGGATTGTGATGAGTATTAACTCAACAAACTCAGTTGTCACGTATTTGCTGAATACGCTATTAGAACAGGACGCGGATGCAAACAATTTGGGTGAAAGATCATCATTACGAACCTTTGTTGCGTTTTGGTTAGTATACCAAATTATTATCACAACCGCCTATAGATCTAAGTTGGTTACACTTATGACCTTTCCCGAAATGCAAAATCCTCCAGCAACATTTCAGGAACTGGCTCAAGGTACTCCTTACATGTACAACGTTACTTTACAGTATAACCGTGGAGCTCTTTACCAAATATTTAAAACCAGTACACATCCAACATTACGAAGAATTTTTAATTACGCGGAACTACAAGAGTCCGACTCAAAATGCTTTCTGGCCACAGTGGGTAATCCTACTAAAGCTTGTATAGCCTGGAACTTGGAATATGACTATATTCAGTTGAAGAACTTGACCAGAGATCAGGTTTTGGTTGCTCCAGAAACCAGCACGTTTATCTCACTTGCGTTTGCTTTACCAAAAGGAAGCATTTTTCGACCAGGGTTTGACCTAACATTGCGTGTGGCCACGGATATGGGGCTTATACGTAAGTGGTTTGATTTGGATGGAAAGATTATTAAAAATGAAAGACGTGGTTGGGAAATTGAAAACCATTCCAAACAGTTTGATGATATGCAAGAAGAAGTTGGGAAAAAGCTTCAGCTTAGAAACCTTCATGGGGCATTTTACCTATTGATCGTTGGTTTATTATTGAGCACTTATGCAATTACCATGGAATTATTTTGTTTTAATTTCGTTATATTACATTTTAAAAGCATCAGAGAGCTTTTATACAAAGCTGTGTCATATGTGGTACAATTTACATTATGTAAACTAAAATAATTAAAATTTTGAGATGATGTAATGTGTTAGAATCGTAGCAATGTTAGTAAGGTTAACCTGCACATTCAATACATTGCATTATATTTTAATAATATTATGCATACATGTACATACATACAAATTAAATAGAAATCAATATAGCAGTAAGTAATTTTAACATTTAACGCTTTATTAGAACTTTCAAAAACATTTTGCTATTATTAAAATTGAAGGGAGTAGAAGAAAGTGCTTTTTATTCATTGATTAGCTTCAAAATATCCCCAATTGTGTGTTATTTCAATTCTGCACTCTGCATAACATCCATTTCATGATATATTATGGAACATTAAATTGTCTAAAGTAAATGTATGCGTGCTTCAGTTGTTCGGTTTCTTCTAGCAGCAAATTATTCATACGGCTAAAAATTCTGCTCTGCCAAATAACAACTTTCGTAATTCCAGGAAACCCACTTATGATTATCGCTATAAAACATAATGAAATTCCTGAATTCTTTTGAATTCTTGTCACATAAATTGTATCATGTATTCTGGAATCCTCTGTATACCTTCTTTAAAACTTTAAAAGTTATCCAAATTTTAAAAGGTCAACTTGTTAAGGAAACCTTGTAAAATATCTAAATTTGTAGGTGGACATTGGTGGACATTTGCATGAATTGCACAAGCTCATGACTCATTGGCATGGCTTATGAGTTGCTGGATGGATGGATGAACAAAGGCTCAGCTGAGGTGCAAGTCATGTCTACAGGTGGCAGCTTAACGTGGTTGTGGTTGCTGAGTTACTGGACAATTTATAAGATGCATTTTAAAACTTAATTTGTGCATTAATTAATTTGGAATGGAATTGCTATTAAAATGGCAGATTGTGCGAATTACTGTATTATTTGTCCTGCTGAGGTTTTGAGTAAGGAACGGTGGAAAAGTGACCAGGGATTTCTTCAGGACGTAGTTTTTGCGCTGAAGATTTTGTTGGAGGTGGATCCAAACTTTACTAAGGTGTCGGAGGTGGATTCTAAAGATGGAGGGTTTTGTAAGGACTGTGGGGAGGGAGTGATTAAAGCCAGAGAGATTTATGAACAAATGTTGGAACTGGTGAAGGAGTTTAAGAAGATTAGGAGACAGTTTGTTGAGGTGGTCAGGAGGAAATGGAAGGATTTTGAGGGGGATGGGGATGAGTTGGGGGAGATTAAGGAGGAATGTAGGAAGTGGTTAAAGAAAGGTAAGAACTTTACAGTTTTGGAGGTGATTTATGAAGATGGGAAATGAACTTTAATGATGATTGTTAATTAATTCGATAGGTGGTGAATGTAATGAGGAGGATGAGAGGCCTTTTGTTGTGGAGGATTTGAAGGTGCTTTGGGAAAGGATGGAGGCTGAGGTGGAGGCTAAGGAGGAGGAGGAGGAATCCGTGCTGTTTTCGGAGGAGGAAGTGGAGGAGACCCCTGTAGAGATTGAGCATTGGCGGGGGAACAAAGATACTCAAGAGGATTTTGATGAGGATCCATTGAGTGTAAAGGAGGAGGAGGAGCTTTCGGAGGATGAACCGAAGATTAAGGAAAAAGTGAAAGAGGAGATGGATGAGGAGAATCCAGAATTTGAGGAGGAATCGAAGAAGACTGAAGTTGAAGCTAAGAAGAAAATGAAAAGAAAGCCCTCTAGAGTTAGATCGAAGAAGAAACCTGCAAAAAGCTGGACTTGTCAAGAACCCAACTGTAACCTTGAGTTTACCAAATATCCCGACTTTAAATCTCACGTGGAAACCACCCACAAAAAGGCCGAGTGTCCTTTATGCCACAGCAAACATGTTAATTACGCCGCTGTTCGAAAACACATTCAGGAAAGACACAAGGGTGAATCAGTCACCGTTCCTATTCCTAGGGACGAGTGGGTATGTCCTTGGGAAGGTTGTGGAAAGGTTATAGCTTCCAAGTACTCCTTCCAAGATCATCTAAGGAAACACGAGGGTAATCCAAGACACAAGTGTGAGCTTTGCAAGGAAACGTTTTACTACTACAGCGATCTGGTAAATCATCGAAATAGTAATTGTTCCAAGAAAAGAAGACCAACGCCACCACCATCATCTCAGAGTAGGGACCCTTTCCAATGTGAACTTTGTGGAAGTCAACTAACTTCAAAAAATAGCCTTAAAACCCACATAATGACCCTTCACAATAATCAGTATCCCTTTAACTGTTCCCAGTGCGGAAGTGGCTTTGTCTTTGAACAAGCCTTACAAGTTCACATGGCTAGAACTCATAAACAATTGGAAATTCATCAGTGTGCCGTTATCGGGTGCAGAAGAGCCTTTCCCAAAAAGCAACAGTTAACTGCCCATGTGGCAAGGGATCATGGAGAATCTGGAACAATGTATAGATATCAGTGCACCTATTGTGGAAAGGGTTTCCATGAAAAGTACAAGTTTACCCAGCACGAAATGATTCACACGAATAAGGAGACTAAACCATTTAAGTGTGAGATTGGGGGGTGTGGCAAGGGATTTGCTAATCAGCATAATTTAAGGTATCATCAGCTAATTACGCACAAAGCAGAGAGGAAGATTAAAAGAAGGAAGGAAGTTGTGCCGAGGAGTTACTTGAATAAAACAGCAAGAGCGAACACAGATAAAGTAGCAAACGGTTTAGCATCTGCAAATTGGTAGGCTATTTAGGTATTATTTATGATTAAAAGTACACATTTAAAACTTAACTTCAGTTTTAATTTTTGCTAAAAATTCCAGATTGCCAGATTTTGGAACAGTAGTTAACTCAATGAAACAAAATACCCCGTAATTTCATGTCCCGACCGACGATTGACAAGGTCTAAAAAAATGTTCCTCCAGTTTACTAGTCATTTTTTAGCCTTTTTTATAATGTAACAAATTGTTCATTCTTCATATCATTCACACTGGCTGGGAAAAATAAAGTTTGAGATTAAAACGTGACTACAGACTACAGAAGTATTCATATAAATTCATGCGTTCCATTCCGATGATTTCATGATAAAAACCGCTGATTGCTGTTGAACAAAACGCTTTGCAGCGTAATATTTTCCATTTGGATTTGCAAGGTCAGCATACATAAAGCCATAAAAAGCCTAAAAGCGTCATTAAAAACGTTGCATTTCGTTTAATTTTTTATAGCTCTAGCTTCATGATTCATAAGCACAAGCACAGAGCACAGTCTTCCCTTAAGTTTCTGTTAAAGCGTTTCAGTTCAGATTCAAGTGGCTTGACTTTTTTATGCCCAAGAAATGGAACAGTTGGGACTGTCCACCAAAAACCTAACCTAATCGCTTTAAAAAATTACTCAATTTTAAGAAATATTAAGTAATTTAAGTTTAGTTGTGATTGATAGATTCAATCGCTAATTTTAGTTAAATTTATTTAAAGAACCAATGTATAAAGTTAGGTAGTATTAAGTGGACAGCCCCACTCCATCCTAATCAACAAGTATTCAGTCAAGCGTGCAGTATGGTTCCATGTGCTGCCAAGTGACAAAAAAAATCAGCAGGTGAATGGGCTGCTAGGCTGGTAGTCAAGTGGAGAAGAGTAGAGCACGACTTTGTTCAATGGGTTTGGTTGGGAAAGGGAAAGTACTGAGCTGTGAAGGAGATGTCCGTCAAGTTGGCGCCCACGCCCCGTAAAGTTAGCGCCCAGCGCCCAGCAGCGTCAAGTTAGCGCCCAGCGCCCAGCGCCCAGTAAAACGTCAAGTTAACGCCCAGCGCCCAGTAAAACGTCAAGTTAGCGCCCAACGCCCAGCGCCCAGTAAAACGTCAAGTTAGCCACTATTCTATATGCCTTGCCCAATACCATAAAACTAATAGTGCATCCCAGGTTATCAAATAATGCGAGTACCATTACTTGTGATTATTGGTTGGTTTATAATGTAAATTATTTATTCTTTGCTTTTGAGTTAGGTTAGGTTATTTTAGGTTAGGATATTCTTAGGATTTGAGTTGAGTTTTGGACTGACATTTTTGACATTTGACTTGGGTTTTAGATCGTTTCAAGCCTAACCTAACTAGAATCCCTAACAACTTAACCTAGTTAACCTAACCTAGATAACCTAACCTAACTCAAATGTACGCGAACACTTTATGCTACAATCCAACCAAGTAATGGATTGTTTCAAGCCTAACCTAGCTAAAATCTCTAAAATTCTAACCTAGATAACCTTACCTAACTCAGAAGTACGCGAACACTTTATGCTATAATCCAACCAAGTAATGGTACTCATATTATATTTCAACATTGGATGAACCGTCAGTTTGACTGACGGTTTGACGGTATTGGGTGCTACCTTACCTTTTTCGTGGGCGCTGGGCGCTAACTTGACGTTTTACTGGGCGCTGGGTGCTAACTTGACGCTTTACTGTGCGCTGGGCGTAGGGCGCTAACTTGACGTTTTACTGGGCGTTGGGCGCTAACTGACGTTTTACTGGGCGCTGGGCGTTGGGCGCTAACTTGACGATCCTGGGCGCTGGGTGCTAACTTGACGGGGCGTGGGCGCTAACTTGACGCACATGTGAAGGAGACATCAGAAAGCCGAGCAGCGAGACAGAAGGCAGTCGGACAGCTCTCGAGCTCGAGCTCACAAAATTCCAAGAAAAGTTTGTTTACGACCCAAAACCAGTTGGCTTTTTGGAGGAAAGGAAAGCAGGAAGTAGAAACGCTGCAGCGTTTTGGAGGAAACAGGAAAGTGTTGAGTTTGTGGAGTGTGGAGGAAACTGGGAAGCTGTACAAGTGCTGGGTTGTGGATTTCTGTGGAAATTTAAGAAGAGGGAGGTGCTGAGGAGGTGACAGTGATTCTGGAGGAGGTGATGGAGGGGATTTGTTAAGGAGGTGAATTGTCAGGTGTACAGTTTTTAAGGAGCTTTGAGGTGGATGGAATGGCTGCTGCAGTGTCAGGTGCTGTGGACAAGAATGGTGGGGAGGGGAAGACGGCCCTTGGAGGGAATGAGGAGGATGACAATAACAACAGGGAACGTAGTTTGTTCCAGTTTGAGGGGATGAAGGTAAGGAGGAGGAGGAATAGGTGGTTTTGGAGTGAATTGTGGTGTTTTTTAAAGGGATTTTAATGGGTTTTGTGTGTTTTCTAGTTGACCTTGGAGGAGTTGATCAATGAGTGGAACGCTAGAGTGACGAGGAGGGAGGAGCTGCTAAAGAAATGTGGGATGGTCCAATACGACGAGTTTGAGCGGTTGGTCAAGGCTAGAAAGCTGGATTGCAATTTGAAGAAGTGTACTGCTTTTGTGAGAAAGTTGGTAGGTCGTTTTTTAAAAGAGGTTTTTAGTGATTTTTAAAGGATTTTTGGATTTTAATGAAGTTATTGGGTTTTTTACAGCGACAATTTAGCGAGTCCTCCCGTCCTACAATAACAGCCGACATTCGCAATTTGAATCTAACCAAGTACATCAGTGAAATAGCTGGGGTGGTTGGGGAGCTTAAGTTAAAACCTGGCGAGGTATCCAGTTTGGTTCAAGTTTGTTCTGAAATTCATACAAGATACAGAGACTTTTCCCCCCAGCTTTTGGAACAACTGGGAAACGTGCTACTTGGAGTAAAGGACTTGACAACCTGTTCTACCAAGTTGGCTACCGACCTTCGTCTATTTGGTGAACTGTTGTTAGCTGGCATTCTGGCTAAAGAAGAGGGAACAAGGCTATTATTGGAAATTGTACAGCATTTAATTTCTCTGGATAAGGATGGCAGTCAGTTGATTCCCGTTTTTGTGGCGTTTCTTCGGGATCAAACGGATGAGTTGGTGGGGGTACTTCCTCGAGACTTAAAATTGGCTTTGGAGGAACACGCTTGTCAAGGGAAACTGAAACGCGAACATAGTTCTGTACTTGGTTCAGAGGATCAAGGAAGATTGAAGGCCACTTTGAAAAAGTATTTTGTGTTGGTGAAGAACATCCGTGGCAAGAAGAATGATAAGGTTTGGGGAAGTGCAAAGGCACTCAGGAAACTGATGGAAACCAAAGGGGATGTTCCTCCAGAAAGGCTAAGACTTCATACAGAGTTGGCTGACAAGTTGGAAAAGTATCATGGGGCTGTTGGGAAACTGGCTAATCTTTTGGATTTGAGTGCACCCAAGTTGAGGATCTTATCGATTGATCCGGATGAGGAGTTTGAAAAAGCCCTTCAGGTAGCTGGAGAGGGGGAGGGAGGAGAAGAGCCCTTGTTTGAGGATGAGGAAACTAGGCAGTTTTATCAAGAGCTACCGGATTTGGCTACGTACATTTTCGAGAAGAAAAATGGGCTGTTGAAGAATAAGGAGGAGAGCAAGGAGGATGATGACGCTGAGGATAAGAAGAGCGTTAAAAGCGATGATGATAAGGATTCGGAGCTTAACAGCAGTAGTGACAACCTAAACAGCTCGCTGGATTGCGATGAGCTTGATTCAGAGTCGGAAAGTGATTCTGAAGAAAGTTTGAGCTTTGATTTAGACTTGGAGAAAGCTGAGCTAATGCAAGAAGAAGAGCTTAGTCCGTTGGAGCTAGAAGGTGACACTTTACCTTCTGAACTAGCCGAGGCTGAACCTGGAGCTTCTGCTGAAGAAGACGTTCCATCTTCTTCTAGCTGTGCTACCACTCCCAGACTTAAGTTTGGTGATTATCTTGCCAATCTGAAAAACTGTGTTAATCGCAGGCTTATCGACAAGGCGGCTTTTGAGTTTGTCGATAACTTCAAAAGCAAACGGTGCAAGATGGAATTGGCAAGACACTTATTTGCCCTTCCGCGTCAACGTATGGATCTTTTGCGACTCTGTTCTCGATTGACAGCTACCCTATCCCAAATTTACCCCGAAATTGGTCAAGAAATATGCAACCTGCTTCAAAGAGACTTTCGTTTTCTGGTTTTGAAACGGGACCAACATCGACTAGACACCAAGCTAAAAGTTACCCGCTACATTGGAGAGCTCACCCAATTTTCCGTCTTTCCCAAAAACGAAGCTTTCACCTGTTTTAAGCTGCTGCTGAGAAACTTCACCCATCACCAAGTGGAGATGACCTGCTGCTTTTTGGAAACTTGTGGTAGATTCCTGTACAAAAGCCGAGACTCTTGTAGAAAAATGAAACTCTACTTGGAGGAAATGCTGAGAAGGAAAAGCACACAGTTTTTAGAGCCCAGATATGCTTACCAGGTGGATTGTGCTTATCATGTAGTGTGCAGCAGCAGCGGAAGTAGCTGCATTCCAAAAAAGGTGAAAACTCCACTACACGCTTTTATGGACTATGTGCTCATTTATGATCTCAATCGGGACACACTGGAAAGGGCGAACAAATCACTGCGCATGTTTGATTGGAAGGATCCTGCCAAAACTCAAATGGTCACTACAATTCTAAGTAGCCCATGGCGTTTGAACACTAGTCAACTGGACACCGCAGCGGCGTTGCTAACATCCTTGAAACAATTTAGACCTAAAGTGGTACAAGCTGTAATAGAAAATATTTCGGAGGTGGTTCGATTGGGATGCGAGTTTGAGTCCGAGGATCTGAACAACATGAGAATGTCCACTTGTCAGTATTTTGCCCACTTGTATAATTACAAGTGCATTAATACCACCAGTTTGTTAAACGTTATGTATTATCTGATTTCCTATGGGGTAACGTACGACAATACATTTAGCAAAATGGATCCGCCCGATAGTCTCTGTAGAATTAGGATCATTTGCTTTATGCTACGGATTGTGGGCGACTTTGTGAGTACCCCGAGAAGTAACAAGAGATTGGATTTTTTCTTGAAGTATTTTCAACGCTATTTTTTGTACAAAAAGGGGTTACCACTGTGGGGGGAAGGGGAAGGGGGAGGAAGAAGGTTTCCTCATTATGTCGAGGAAATGTTTGAGGACACGGTGAAGAGGGTGAGGGGCAAGTGGAAGTTTCGAAAAACGGTGGAAGAAGCGGAAGAGGATATTTTGGAGTTGGATAGAAAGCTAAGGGAGAAGGTGAAACGGGGGGAAGTGAAACGAGCCATTAGTGGGGAGAGGAATGGCGTTGCGGTGAAGTTGGCAGGGGAACAGGTTCAAGTTCAGGTTCAGAAGGAAAAACTGGTGAATTATGCAAAAGCGACGGTGGGAATTGAAGCTAATAAAGTGGGTTTGGAGGTGGTGGAGGAAGAAGAAGAAGAGGAGGATGATTTGGACGAGTTTGAAAAGGAGTTTAGAGCTTTGTGCAACGAGAGTGGGAAGACGGAAGCTAGAAAGAAGCAGGACTGCCCTTTAACAGCCTATAAATTTGGAGGTGGTTCTGGAGAAAGTGGAATGACTGCTTTGCAGTATGGCATGGATAGAGTCAAGGTTACGGTGCTAACTAAGGAGAATAATAGACCGAAAGAGAAATTGGTGGAGATTGGGGGCAAGGAGGAGTTCCTGTTACAGATTAAGCAGAGGGATGAGCAGGAGAAAAGAGAAAAGTTAGAGGTGAAAAGTAGAACGCTGCTGTTAAGTCGTAGACAGCAGGAGGAGGAGCAAATGCAAAATGATAAGAAGATGATGGAGGCGCTGGGCAAGTTGGGAAAGGTGCAGATTGGGAATATAGGTGGAGGAGGGGCAGTAGCAGGACCGATGAATAATTCCAGGGGTAAGGGCAAAGGAAAAGGGGGAAATAGAAGGGGTGGTCAGGGTCTGGGTCAGCAACAGTACAAAAATTAAATGCAATTTAAAGAGTCTGAAGAGGAGCAGCTGAATTTACTACGTACAATTTATAATGAATTAGCATAAAAACTGTCGTTGTTGTTACTACTTTTGTTACATATTATTCCAGTCAAGTCATTATAATGTGTATACTTGTTTACTGATGTATTTAATCATATTATGGGCATTTGCCAATAAATGGAAACTTTTCTACCTTAAAAAATTACATTTTGCAATGCATTATGCATAGTTTGCACTTGTTCTTATCATTTTATAATTAAGAATCTCATAATGCCCCAATCTGATACTTTGCTTTTTGCTACTAGTATTTTTAAGCTAACTTGGACTTTTGGCTACTCATCTTTCATTAAATACTATTCCTAGTTTAATTGTACACGTCAGATTAAATTTTAAAAATTATTACACTAAAGTAGCCACTTCTTAATTAAGAATTAACTAACTTAGAGCTTAACTTCTGAAAAAATTATGTTAGGTCTCACTTTACCCCAACACTTTTCCATTTAGGTAATCTTCTTTTCAACCGTAATCACAATCACCATTGATTAAAATGCCTTATTTTACGTAGGAACCTTAACTTTCAATTATTTTATGCATTTGAAGTACTAATTAACTGCATTGAGCAATTTAAATGCAAGTAGTTCAGTTTTTAAAAAGACACTGAAATTTTATGACGAAATCTGACAGCGTCCCCGATTTCCTAGTGTGACGTGTGCTTTGCAGCAGAGCACGTGGTGGCCAGTCGTCTGCTAAGTCGTCGTCATCACTTTTTGGTGTGCAAGCTGACACGGACAGATTCTTTTTTGGGAATTAATTTTCGGTTGAAAAAGTTTAACTACTGTGCTAATTAACTGCGGTAAAGATGACTCCGCCAAGAAAGGAAGGTAAGTTATTAGTTTTTAGTGTAGTTTTTTAGTTTTAGTTAAGTTAACTTATAAATTAAAAGTTCTTATTAATTTGGTCTTTGGTGTGATGATGGTTTATGGTTTTGGCAGGTAAGAAAGTGGCTCCGGCACCTGAAACGCCTGCCACTTCCAAGAAGGTTGAGAAGGTGCCAGGATCTGACGCCAAGCCCAAGGCAAAGGCAAAGACGCCACCCCCACCACCCCGAAAAACGCCGCGGGTGAAGAAGCTCAAGCCGAAAGTGAAGCCAAGTGAGAAGCGACTCATGGTCAAGGAGAGGGAGAGGCGGTTGGCCATTTCCAAGGCCCTTCGGATGCAGAAGAAGGTAAAATTAATTGAATTTGAAAGAGTTTTTGTGAGTTTTGTTAATAAGTTATTAATTTAACTTCTTGGATGACTTTTTTAAAAGGTTCTTAAGTCTGATGAGGAGGACAGGAAGCGACTGAGAAAGATTAGGACCACGGTTCACTTCCGACGCCCAAGGACATTCCGACCCCCGAGAAACCCCAAGTTTCCAAGGAAGTCGGCTCCAAAAAGATGCCGGTAAGAGTTGACCTCTATGATTACTTGGCTTTGAAAATCGGTGATGACACTAAAGTGTGTTAATTTGAATTATTTTCTGATTTTTTGAAGCATGGACGTTTACAACGTGATCCAGTACCCTCTTGGCACTGAAGCCGCCATGAAGAAGATTGAAGACCACAACACGCTGGTTTTTATTGTCAACCGGAAGGCGAACAAGTTCCATATCAAGGCGGCCGTTAAGAAGTTGTACGACGTGGGTGTGATCAAGGTCAACACGTTGATTCGTCCGGATGGGAAGAAAAAGGCGTTTGTGGCACTGACCAAGGATCATGACGCGTTGGACGTGGCCAATAAAATTGGAATCATTTAAGTAAATCGATAATTAGTTGTCGTTTTTTGTTCGGATGAATAAAGTGAGGGATTGATGATTCTAAAACTAAAAATTGGTTTGTCTTAAGCTTTTTTATTGTTCATGACTTAATCATTACTTATTAAGTTAGAAAAATAATTGTTAGTTTTTAACTGCTATTTCAAAGGTAGAAAAGTGAAAAGTTAACTTTTTATACAAATTTTAATCAAATTCTATCTCCCGTACAAGTTTTCTGACATTCCGCTTTACTCAGAAATACATTTTGATTGTGGATTCCATGAATACAAACTCCAGGGGTGTAGGGTTCACAAGCTCCAGTTTTGCGGTTAAAGTAGAACATCAGAACGTCCAGCATCACACAATTGACATCGTTTTGCTTGGGATGTGTTGGGTCTACTGGAGGAAATGTGCACACGCTGCTACCCGGTACGATATCCTTAAGGTCATCAGTAGTTGGCATGGGTGTCGTTGTACTTGTGGTGGTAGTGGTTGATTCCATGCCTATTTTTCATTAAATAAGACAAGTCACGTTAAAATATTTGAAAATTAAAATGACACATGAGCAATAAGATAAAAACTTACGCAAGTTGCGGTATGGAAACAAAATTATGAATCCATTTGTCGTGGGAAGAAGGCAAGCCACTACCACCGAAGCAGTTAAAAATTTGACTAAAGTGTGGTCCATTTTCAATTAATAGTTTTTATTAAAATGCAATTTGCCCCAAAGTATTTCCTTTCTCCAGAAAGACGGTTTAAAGATTATATAACTTGAGTAAAGAGTGAAATGTCAACTTGTGACTTGATAATGATGATATCTTCTTTGTCTGGACTCTAGTCTCAAACTGACGTATTATCTTAGTCACACAGTTCAATTTATATGGGCCACACTGCACTACTAACAACGAACTGGAAACGCTGCTTAACAAATACTAACAGATAGTTTGTCTTGATAACAGCGGAAACATGGAATATTTCTTTTTCCAGAACTTTACTCACTTTAAAAAATATAGACATTGTCAATTTACTTTTGTTTTTATGTTGAATTAATCTTTGAATCTTTTTTTTGTGTTGAATTGATTTCAATGAATGAATATTTTATTAGGCTTGACATTGTCAATGAATAAAGCACCTAGGGAGAAGATGCAAGGCGAAGGCTTTAAGAAACAAAACATTTCTTAGAAAATGTAATCTTTAAAATTTGTAAGGAATAATGAATCCATCTAATTTTTTGGGCAATAGGTAATCAATCACGCATGGAGTGAGTGCAAAAGTTTATCGGTTTATAAGCATCAATCATGAATATCATGATATAAGTGGCTATAATACAATGTATACAAGCTAAGAGCAATGAACTACAACTGCACTGGAAAATGGTTTAAAGTTTAAAACGTAAATTTCAGGAAGTTTGTAAAAATTAAAAGTTCACATCATATCACTTTTGTTCCATAAATTTCGTTTCTCTGTTCGATAAATCGTTGTATTATTTTCCACGTAACTTTATAGTATACCTAGTTACCAAGAAATGAGTAAGAAATGTAGGCTAGTATAAGCAGCTAGTAAACTGGTTTTTGTGATGAAGAAACTTGTGACTTGGCTGGCTGACCCTGCACTGCGTTAATTTCGTAATGCAATTTGCAATATAGGCAGCTGCAAAAGGAAGTTCTTAATATTATAAATATTTTTAAATTCATATTCTCAGAATACCCCAGTCATCAGTTTGGTACAACATTTTTTTGCTTATTTGATAAATAAGTTTGCTGATAAATTATAATGATGATTTAGGAAATTTAGGATGAATAGATTGCAGTAATGAAGTTTTTACAATGAAGCTTTTTTTTGTATTGTTGAAATATTTTCAATTTAAAAGGATAAATGAGAACGATGTACAAGGTCATAGTAAACATGCATAGTAAATTTTGCCTAGTTCTAGTCAGTTTGTTGGGAGTCTGAGTCTAGTCACCCGAATTAACGTGGTATGTACCATGCGTTGCAATAATTGCATACTTTTAAAATTTCCATGGAAATTTGAAATTTTCACGTGGGGATTTCTATTAGGTTCTGTGGCTATTGAAGTAGCTCAGCATGACTTGGAATTAATGGCAATGGGTAGAATAATAACTGAAAAAAGCAATCCTCTACGTTCCACAGTTACCATTACGTTCTTTGACTTGGATGTCAATATAAGTCAATTGATAAGCTGTTTGGTAGATGATAAGGCAAACTACAAAGCTTTTCATCTTGTGAATATTCTCTTTGCTCTGAACAAGACGGGCTTAAAGCTTACAAGTATTCCAACAAAAACTGCAAGACGATACACTTATCATTTTGGATTTGTGATAGTTTTGATAAACCGTCATGTGAGCAGTAAAATTTGGGAATTAGTGGAAACTGTAATATATGCGCATCATACCTTCCTTTAATGAGTAGAGATCAGGATTGCTACATTTTTAAAGTTGAAAGTTTTGAATTGGTGGCTAGTAACGAGTTTGTAAAATCCTTAAAATATTCAATTTTTATATCAAACTCAACTACTGAGCTAAAAACAGTTTGCCATTTTTGTGGCAAAGACGGCAAATCGTTATTGATTCCCAAACAAGAGGATATTAACTGTTTTGATGAGAAAACAGGCAACTTTAATGGAAAGTTGCTAAAAATATCAATTCCTCTTGTTCTGGGGGAAATTGAGGCAGATGCTCCCTGGACTGGGGTGAACAATGCACGAAGAGGCAGTTGGAAGTACTTCTGGAGGAGTTACTAATGGTTCATATCGTTTTTACCAATTAATTTTTTAAATTGCGCTAAACTAAAATAAGTGTTTGTGCTTCTAGAAAAAGTTTAACTTTACGTACAACATGTTTATGGCCACGGGTGCGGATGGCCTTGTGGGTGCTGGGGGTACTGGATTACAGCTTCCAAACGGTACGTGGACAATCGTGACAGGCGACTTGCTTTATGGTCGAGCCGATTTAGGAGTTTCTACATCAAACACTCCGGACAGAAGTACATATTTGTAGAAAATGTTTTAAAATGTCAATTTTTATTAGTATTTAATGAATTATTTCATTTTATTTCAAGATCGTGTAATAGACTTCACAAATGCATTCTTTTACGCAGGTATATTCTATTCCGTCTTAAGTAGCCCCAATACTGAATTCTCTATTAAATTACTTTTACGTAGGTACCTAACTGCTTTAGGTTGTCTCAGTTTCGTCCTCCGAAAACCCAAGGAGCATTACAGTCATTTCATCCCGCATTATTCCTAATCACCAATGGACTACATTCACAAACCTAATCTTTCTATTTTCTTCCTTTCTGGAACATGACGTTCCCATTTTACGCGCCCAGTTCCATTCCCTACGCTTCTTTGTCGCCTGTTGGCTCCTCTTTGCTTTAATTCTCACGTCAACCTACCGTTCCAAATTAACTTCCTTTTGGACCTTTCCCATTTACAGCAGCGTACCCCAGTCATTTAAAGAGTTGGCCTATTCCCACTACAAAATCGGATTTATGAAGCACGGTGACTCGGCCTATGATGTATGACACTTTAGCCCAAAGCCAAGATCCAGTTTATAAAAAGCTTGTGGGGAAAATGCAAGTGATTACTGGAGTGGGTTTGGAGTGTTTGCAAAGTGTGGTCCAAACCGAAGAAGAGGAATATGCTTGCATAGGTTATGACTTTGCTTTGAAGCATTTGCAACATAGAAACTTAACCGATAAAGAAAATCGATTAATTGCCTTTGCTCCAGAAGCTGTCACCTACAACATTTATGTAGGCATTGCAGTAAAAAGTAGATCCATTTTTAGGTCTGTATTTAGCCCATATTTAGGTTGGGCAAGACAGTTTGGCTTGGATCAGAAATGGGACACCATGGACATGTACTGGAAGGTTCGTGTTCCAAAGTTGGAATGGTGGGCAGAAGAAACTACAAATAAAACTGATAAGATAATTGAGCCAGATAAACAAGCTAGATTAAAACTAACAATGAAACAAATTGGTGGATTGGTGTTTTTGGCAGTTGGAGGATGCATTATTGCGCTAATAGTTTTTCTTTATGAGTTTGCATTCAAAAAGCTGTGTAGATTTGAAAATTAACTTAAATGCCATGAAAAAATGCAATGCATAAATACTTAATACTTAACTTGTAAAAATATTGTTTAACCATTTCTTATTCAATTCGTTCGTACCGTCTCAAAATAAAAGAAAACGAACTTAAACGAAGCACCATATAATCTTGACCAAAAATCTGTTGACTTGTCTTTCCTTTTTATCTCATATAGGTATGCAATGCACTACCTAAACCAAAATTTTAGTGACGCTTATGGACACATCTATTTTTAAAATGTTTATCTTCTATCTTATCATTAAATGGGTGCTATTCTGATATTCTGGTAGTAACAACATATATATTAGTGTTTCTCAGCCTTGTAAATATATAATTCTAATGACTCGTGGCAACAGGAACAAAAGTAAACAATTTCATGAAAAAAGGTTAACTTTAAGCTTACACTTTTGACATTTAGTAATTTTTACCAAGAACACTGAACACGACCAGAGCACATGTATGTCAGTGATGAAATACTCATGAAAACACACACAGGTTTATATAAAATTCAATGAATTGATTAAAAAGTCAAGTTTGCAAGAGTACTTTAATACTTCTCACATATGAATTTCAAATTTGTGTAAACATGTCAACATTTATCGAGAAAAATTACAAGAATTTTGATGTAATATGCAAATGCTACACGTAGTCAGGGAATGCTCGCATTGTGCGAGTCGAATTGTACTATTTTTTAGCAGTGTCAATTTACAATTCAGGTTTCTGGAGATATGAATAATTTCTAAATGAATATTTCATAGTTTTTTTTTGAAGTGGAAATAAGAACTGCCTGGAAAAATCAAAAGCTATCAAATTCATTTCTCTTCGTCTGTACCCAGCATGCCTTGCAAAGAAAAAGCTCAAATTCTGCAGATTTCTCCCACCGTCTCCTTCTGCTTCCACTACTACCGTCATTGGTATCCCCTCGCATTAAAATGGGATCCAATCACCGAAATTTTATCCCAAGAAACTAGAAGCCTATTTATATGGCGTTTTCATATCTTCATCGTTTTAGGCATTATCGGTAGTGGCTGCAATATAATCACCGTATTCAATCCTTCCAAAGTTCCCCTTCTTAGCCTAATCTTCTCTGCAATCTTTCTACCAATTGGAGGCTACATCATCGCCTCCTCCTACATTATCAGCACATCTGACGCTTCGGAAATGTGCTTGGCTTATAATCGCCTTCGCAAATCCCTAGACCAATTTCCTACTCATCTTACCTTCTCCTCTAAAGGAAACTGGAGGCAAATTAGCCACTTTCTTCAAATCCATCTGAAATCAATCTCGTGGGCAATGCTAGTCCTAATTTTCCCCATAATCCATCAAAATCTCGATCCCTTTCATTCCGTCCACTTTATAATTCTTGGCAAGCCACCAGCAGCGAATAACTACGTATTTCTTTTACTTCGCTATTATTTTGGAGCCACGTGCCTATTTGAAGGAAGTCGAAGTTACGTGACCTTCATCACCTTGCTTTTCTACTGGCTTGAGATGCACTCCAAATATCTTCATATTTTGAACCAACTTTGTCCTCGCCAAAACTCTCCTCGTTTATTTCTCCAATTTTACCAAAATTGTCAAATTATTCTAAAAACTTGGGCAAATATTTTAGCTTATTGGATTCGCTATCTGTTAGCCACACTTTTTACAATGATGGTTATTTGCAATGTGGCCACAATCAAGTACACTCTAAAAGTCCCTTTCTATCTTGCTTGGTTCCTTCCATTTGCCTCCATAATGAATTTGCTCACATTTTACTTAATATTTCCCTACATTACTGGATGTTACGATGTAAGCAGGGACCTGCTATACAAAAAAAGACAGCAATTTGCGGAATACCAAATTCAAAAGGGGATTCGGGGCTACTTGAGAACCTTAAAAGGATTGAGACCGATGGGAATTAAATGTGGGGATAGTTTTGTGCTCAAGAAGGAAACGAAAACTACTTTTTATACGTCTGTTATTGAGAGGACTTTTGAGGGTAGTCTGCTTAGGTAAATTAATTACCTAAATACTTTGTATGATTTGTCATATGGTCACTAGAACATTAAATAATTTAAAACCCCAAAACTTCTGTATAGTGTTTGCCCAGATACACCCAATTTTTATCAAAGCTTTCAAGATGTTATTGACTTTGTACATAAAGGCACTTAACAAATTCTAAATAAATTGGTTACATGTTGCATAATATATTATGCTTTTCAAGTACCTATATAATAAATCCTGACATTTGTTAAAACACTTTCAAAAGGTTTCGGGACATGCGACGCGACGGACTCCGACTTTTCACACTTTCACTTTAAAATATAATATTATCCAAAGTAGTCATTTACTAGAATGGGGAAACATGTTTTTACAAGCATTCGTATATTTTTATTACATTTTGCTACTTTAGCTAAATTGGAAATGTTTCCATTTTACAAAGAAACTGTAATTCAAACTACAAAACTACTGAATAAATGCACAGTAACAATTCCTGGACTTACCTTACATCAAAATATTACTTTCTTGGACATATTCATTTTAGAGAATATACTGTCAATGGTTATTAAGTATCCCTCAGGATACTTGATAATATTGTGCTCCGGCCGTCCGGCCGTCCGCCCGTACGGGTTTTTTAACACCAATGGCTGGACCGATCACAACCAAACTTCGTATACAGATAGTACATGACCTCAGCCATAACCCTATTGAATTTCAGGTCAATAGGTCAACTCTAGGTCAGAGGTCACAGCAATTTCACAACTTTTCATAATAGAACCTATAGCATGCGACACATGATTTTAGGTCAGTTTTTGACCAGCATTACAAATTAACAACTG
This sequence comes from Entomobrya proxima, assembly GCA_029691765.1. NCBI lineage: Eukaryota > Metazoa > Arthropoda > Collembola > Entomobryomorpha > Entomobryidae > Entomobrya > Entomobrya proxima. Next base: position 30,748,998 of record CM056172.1, read on the forward strand.
GTTTGTTAAAATTCGTGCAATAAGGGCCTGATTCAGGACCTTAATTGCAAGATATAGCAGTTTTACAGCGTACATGCTGTGCGACCCGTAATTTAACAGTCAAACTTGGTGTACCGACACAATAGCACCTCAGCCACAACCCTATTGAACTTCAGGTCAATAGGTCAACTCTAGGTCAGAGGTCACACCGATGTCACAACTTTTAATAATAGGACCAATAGCATGACATAATTTTAGGTCAATTTTTGACCAGCATTGCGAATTTATAACCAGTTTGTTAAAATTTGTGCTTTAAGGGCCTGGTTAAGGCATTTAAGGGATACTTAACTATGTGCTTTGCAATTTATTCAAAATCATGCAGCTCTGCTTCACTTCCCCGTGTTCCGTAATGTTGATCATAAATTTGTTAAATATTATCCAGTTTTACAAACGTTTGAAAATATATTTTTTAACCCGTCATTTGGCAATTTGGGATGCAGAGTGCACATGTATGCTCTGGCAGAAGTTCTGGCAGTGGATTCAGAACTAAATGTAAATTTAAACAAGAAAATTTTGCATCCATTCACTTATACACCTGTGTGGATAAATACAATTCTTAAAGCTATTCGACCAGAATTTACATTTGTGTTTGTTAAATGTAAAAAGAGATATCAACCAAAAGATTCCAGAAATGTTTCTAAACAGTTTACCAAATATTGTAAGAAACTCAAAGCTGTTCCTAATAATTTCGAACCATTCCATACAATTGTCTCACTTGTTTGTCGGATGCTACAGTTGTCCGAGAAAGCATTTCTTAAAGTTTCCAACGTTTCAAAATGTTTGGAGCACAGTGATTCTTTACAAGATCAATCAATACCCGAATTCTATTATAATTCTGAACAAAATTTGGAAAAATCTCCATTCCAAACTAAAATCTGAACAAGAAAATAATGAAGTAAGCGTTTATATAGCATCAAAATATGCCAACATACTTCATTGCTACGAGGGATTCTTCCTGCACAAAAAAGATGATATACTTCAGGAAATTAAATGCTTGAAATTGCTCCTTACCCAAAGCATAAACTGTACTTTGAAAGTCTGTTATGACAATGTAGACTATGGAATATTTCAGGAGAATAATTATCTTGACAAGAACATGGTATACTTGTCGTTTGGTGCTCAATATGAAGGGCTTAAATTTTTTGTCATTTTAAGCAAAAGTGAAAGCAAGTCTAAACAAAGCCTAAACTTTAAGGTATTATTTCTACCATTTCATTACAGCGTTTGGATAGCCTTTATTCTGTCTGTTGTAAGTTTCGTTCTACTAATTTCAAAATCCTCACAAATAAAAACATCAACACTTACACTGTGGATTACCTCAATTCTCCTAGAAGTGGGAGATGACTTCAGAAGATACAGAAATAGAAATATTGCAATAATTATACTAATTTGGTTGCTTTCCGCAATGCTACTTAGAAATTTATATTGCTCCAGCATATACAGCGAACTCAGTCTTTTACCGATTCCCAAAAATTTGCCGAGTTCCATAAAACAGGTTTTTAGCGAAAATCCAAAGAAGGATGTTTACCCGGGTAATTTCATTGGAGGCGATGTCCAAGTTTTGGATTTGTTCACACGACAAATTAGGCTAATGAATAGATCCTTAGTGGATTCTAATAGAGACGTAACCAACTTTAAATGGAAGTATTTGCAAAATATGAGATTTTATTTAAATCAACTTAAGGATGTTCTCAGTCTGGTTAAAAATGCAGCGGTAGATAATGGAATGCACAAGTGCTTTGAAGCTCGTCCCGCAAATGACATCTTTAAATTTAAAAGTTGGTCATTTTTCCCGGATGCGGAATTCACATGCAAACTTAGTGAACGTTTTACCCTATTCCGAAATATAGGTGGATTTAGTTCGTATTCAAGCGTGTTAAGCTCTCGCATAGTTAAAATTTTATTGCAAGTGTTTGCCAAAAGAAGAATTGTGGAAAATGTACAACAGCCTGTTTACCTACCATACTTTCACTTTTGGACAATTTCCGGGGAAATGTATTTCTTTTCCGAATTGTATTCTGAGCGAGTAGCTTGGTTGGTGGAACATGGATTGGATAAAGTGGCAAAGGAATATTATGAAACGGGTACGGTTAGGAATTCCCTGAGGGAGGTGAATAGTAGAGGAAAATATAATCGTAAGTGGAATTCCTTTACATTGGCTAGTGATTTGTTAAAGGTTGATCCGAGCAAGAACATTGAAGAAATTTTTAATTCAGGTGAGGACAATGGCAATCAAATCAAACTTGAGGATTTGTTAGTAGTTTTTCTTTTACAAGCTGTATTGGTCGTGGTATCGTTAATAGTTGCTGTTTTTGAACAATGCAAGTTTAAGTAAACATACCTATATTTAAGTTACCATAACTTGGGGCAAAGTGAACAAGAAACGAAAACTATTTTTAATTGCCCGACGTAATTAAAATGAAGTAAATGTTAAATGAACTTGTTATGTAATTAATTTTTTGTATGCTGACGGATTTATTCACACAAGTTTATAGCTTCTACCGGAAAATTAACTTAATTTTTGATCCCACTTAAAATTGTCATTAAGACTCAATAGATCTTCTTCCGGTACCGGTGCAGGTCATCAATATCACTGCCCACTGCATACTTTAGCACTTTGCCTGGTAACGTCATTTGATCCAGAGTGTACGCCTTTCCTTTCAACCAGCGAAAGCTGAGCATGGTGAGGGTACTTCCGGCACAGAAAGCGAACACCTCCCCCGCTACAGAGTTCCAAAAATTGAAACAATTTAAAACGTAAAGAAATTTTATTTCCTTTTCACAAGTTAAAAGACTCACCTGTCACTAATGGTCGATTAGGATCAGACTCCAGTCCATGTCCTGAGTTAACCTGGCGACGAGGAACGGATGACGAGGATGGCATTCTAGGTCTAGCGCCAACGCCACGAGTAACGGTGACAAGCTTTTGAAAGATACGCATGATGGCCACAATTGCCACGATTCTGCTAGGAAATGATTGTTGACTTAGCAACCTAATTAATTTTTAAACGACAAGCAGTTTCTGTGAAAATTAAAATACCTAATCAAATTTGTACCTCAGCCAGATGAGTTTACGCTCCTTTTTACTTTATATTCAATCTTTAGCTATAATGCTCGGTTGAAACAGCAAATTATCAACTGTCTGATTGTTTCCAGCAAATTATGAGACTTTTAAAATAATCACCTTAGAGTCTGGAGACACAGACAGCTGCGTAAAATTAAAATGATGCAAAGTTAATACAATATTGCCAAACTTGCTTACTCGATACTTCCTTGGTAGGAAGTTGGCTCAGGTAAATGCCACGATGCCCCGAAACGTGGGTGGTCTCTCAAATACCAACTCCAACAGCACAAATGAAAATTTTAATTGCAAGTAATTACCTTCTCTGCTTTATTAATCAATAATCAAGACATTGCTGATTCACACATTATTCGCAATAATTTCTTAGAAACAATCAGTATTAAATCTAGTCCACGTCCTGGCTCTTGCTCTGGTTATTCTGGTACATGTCATCAATGTCCTTGCCCGTCACATAATTCAAGGCTTTACTTCTCCACGTCCCTTGATCCAGATTCTCCTTGTACGCCTTCTTTTTCAACCAACGCGTTCCGGCTACGAATAGGGCGATCGTAAAGCAACTGTCAAACACACATTCTCCTCAAAATTTCCAAAATTAAAATCATTTTAAAAACCTTTACTAAAGTAATTTCATTTCCTCTGGTAAAATACAATGTCCGTAATCACACAATATTCCTAAGCTATTTAACTCACCCCACCCTGACGACTCAGAACTGGACTTGACGTGTCGACTTGTGTGAAACTGACGAGGGGGAAGGGATGCTGAAGAAGGTGGTGTTCCAACGCCTCGGGTAACGGTGACAAGCCTTTGAAAGATGCGCATGATGAATACTCTTCCTGCGGTCAAAATTGTCCAATTTAACTGGGAAAGGGAAATGAATTTCTGAATATTTCTGAATTCTGGATGAATAGTCAAGAAGGTGACGCAAAATTAATGAAACGTTGCATAATTGCCGTGGAGGCATGGTTCGATACATGTCGCATTGCCCCAACAACTTGGGTGGTCTCTATGCACTTTGGAATATGGAGGATTGAGATCCAAGCCAAAACAAAAGTCATGCCCACTAGTTTGTGCACATGTTCATCTTCCCAAATTTCCTGAAATTTAAATAAAGTTAATTAATTGGGAAGCTAAAAGTTAATTAATCATGGCTGTGCAGCAGGAAGCCCCCACCTCCCCCGCAATTGGAATTGACTTGGGCACAAGCTTTTGCTCCGCAGCGGTTTACCAAGAAGGGCAGGTGAAGCCGATTCCTAATCAAAAGGGCAATTATCTGACGCCAAGCTATGTGGCGTTTACAAAAACGAATGGACGACTTGTAGGGGAAGATGCCAAGAATTATGCGACCATGAACCCAAAGAACACCATTTTTGGTAAGGAACCAAGTTAATTTTATGATTAATTAATCATGTGATTACATAATTAACTTAATTGTATGGGTTTAATTTTGAAAAGGTATGAAAAGCTTGATTGGCAAGAAAATTGATGGTCCGACTACTATCGGTGAACAGCGGTCCTTTATAGTGCTCAATAATGATAAAGGAAGTCCCCGGATTTTGGTGGAGGAACCCGAAGGTCATCAGGCAACTTATTACTTGGAGGAGATCCTGGCAGCTTTGCTAGAGAGTTTAAAAAGGGACGCGGAGGAGTACTTGGGAGTTGAGGTGACCAACGCGGTGATTACAGTTCCAACCTATTTTAATTACAACCAGCGAAGATGTGTCAAGGACGCGGCGACAGTGGCGGGGTTAAATGTTCTCAGACTTGTTAACGAGCCTAGTGCTGCGGCGTTAGGTTACATGTTCGGCAATTTCAAGGATTCGGTGAGTTGATGACGAAATTTTAGAACTTTTTATAAAAATTCGGGAGTTTAATTTAATTATCGGTTTTTATTGCAGAAAGAGGTCCGTGGAATTGTAATATTCGATCTTGGTGCAGGTGGCGTTAACACTGCCGTTGCTTCAGTTGCCAAGGACATTGTGGACATCTTTGCTGTTGGAGGCGTGTCTGGTGTGGGAGGTGACACCTTTGTCAACCGAATGGTTACCCAATTTGTTAAGCAGATAAACAATCCAGACTTGGCAAAAGATTCATGTGCTTTAGTTCGCCTTAGAGAAGCCTGTGAAAAAAGTCTGATGACCTTGGCCAAGTCCAGGAAGTCCACTGAAATGTTAATCCAAATTAGAGACCTTCTTCCGGGAGTGGACTTTACTGGTTCGATTTATAAAGCTTGTTTTGAAGACATGATTTATAATGATATGCAAAGGGCAGTGGAGTCCGTGGACAATTGCTTTCGAAGTGCGGGCGTTTTGAAGACGATGATTAGTCACGTGGTGGTTATCGGAGGATGTGGGGGTTTATTAACGGTTAAAAAAGCGCTAGAAAAATGTTTCCTAGATGGACACTACCAGTTTGTTTGGCAGGAACGGGACTTGGAAACGGCTTCACTTACCGTGTCTGGTGCGGCGTTAGTGGCTGCCAGGGCCATGTCATCGGCTGACCTTCAAGACTTATATTTTGTGGATGTTACCACGTCCAATTGGGGGATTAAGGTAAATCGTAAAGACAACTTGGTAGTGGAACTGATTATGATCCCGAGTAATACCGGCATTCCTGCGTTTCAAACTAAAACTGTGGAGTTGGCAACTGGCGAGAAGGATTCTACATCGATTCCAATTGAGATTTACGAAGGGAGCCATTTTTTGGGAAAAATGAAAGTGAATGGGATACCCTTAAAACGGAGTTTGGACACAGGAAGAGGTCACACTTGTCTAGATGTCTTTTTTGAATTGGGACTTAATGATTTAGTGGTGGTTGCCAAGGATAAAGTAACTGGGAAGGAATTTAAGATGAATGTCACTGGAGAGTTGGAACAGAGTAAAAAAGGAGAGTTGGAGGCAATGCAAAATAATGCGAGGGTGCTAAGGGAGGAGGCTACCAAAAGGAGGGAGCTGTTAATAGCAAGGAATAAATTGCAAGGATGCTGTTTTAGAATTAGAAGGGAACTGAAAATGGAGAATGAGAATGTTTGGAGGGGACAGCTTTTGGCAGGGAGTAGAGAAATCCTTTTAGGAAAGGTTGGAAGTATAATGCGTTGGATGCGAGGAAATTTGGAAGGGGCGGTGAAGGAGGAGATTGAGAATATGTTGGAGCAGATTAAGGGTTGTTGTAGGCTGGAACAGGCAGAGTATTTGTTGGAGGAACAGGGAGGGAATTCAGAGGGTGGAAAAAATGATAATTCTGGAGGAGTTGAGCCGGAGCCAAAGAAATTCAATAGGACGTATGCTCAAGTACTTAAGTCTAATCTTCGAAAATGAAAGCAGGAATTGAAAGTTGTATTGCAACTTGTAATCGTTATTTTCTTAAATTATAACATAGCTGAAGTTTCCTTTTAGAGTGCGATATCGATAAATCAAGACTATTTTTGTATTATAATCGACAATCATAATTATAAGACTAACAACTAAGAGAAGTTATTTGTATACCTGTTACAAAATGCTTTAATGATTTAATTTAAATTATTATCATATTTTAATTGTGAGATTTAGATGATTTATGTAACTAGTAGTGTTTGGTAAACAGATTTTGTTACAACATTGTTTTGCATTGAGATACATAATGTTGATAATAAAGTTAATCGTTGTTTTTATGTGGAAAATGCTATATTATGGTACCAACAACTTGTTTAGATTAATATAATATTATGCATCTTGAATCTGTCCTGAAAAATAATCTGTGGCTTACCTTGAAGTATCTGGTGAAGGATATTATTATGAATACCTATTTGGGTTACGTATGAATTTAAACTATTTTATTGCCAGTGCTTCATTCATTCTTAATTTCTGTTTCAAGGTCATCTTAATCACTTTGTATTTTAATAAGACATTATAACAATAATGTTTACCGATTACTCGGTAAAGTTTTTAAAGAAACCAATAATTTCTCATAATGCCCCATGCAATCGTACTATTTCTGCTGCTAAGTAGATCGGTAGCAATAATAGACTAATTAAGTTGTAAAATTTCCAAAAGAACAGTCTAAAGATCGCAACATTTTGCTCTTTGGTACCATCGGCGTCGGTTAGTTTAGCATAGCCGTTAAATTATATAATGAACTGAAAAAATGAATTTTCTGCATTAATTTTCTATCGACCCAAGATACTTTTAAAACGAAGCAAAATATTTTACAAGCATGTTTATGGCACATGAAATGACGCAAAAAGAAACCCAAAAGCCCAAAGGAAAAATCTGTTGAGTAGTAAAAATAGCCGCTCGTTTTCATACTAATTAATTACCCCGCATGGTAATGGACTAATTAACGCTGTACACTTACCCTCTGCTTTCCTCCTATGACTTCATTGTCAATTCTACAATTTCTACACTTTTGACTTTTAAAACTACTGTACTATGCATTGTTTCTTTGGCATACCTGACCATCACAAGTTTTTAAAAACTGACCACGCTAAAAATGCGGTCGAATACCGTGCCTATCGTAAAACCTCCCCGAATAATCATCGACGTTTCCACTCTCGAAACTCATCAAAATGGTCCTCCTCCGCCACCCCGCCGTCGTCACAGCGACATAACTCCAAACATCACCTCCAATCATCGGCGTCGCTCTTCTGTCCTCGAATCTCTAAACAATTTCTACCTCACCAGCAAACCCCACCAAAGCCTAAAAACCTACCTGCGTCACCAACAATGGAATCACTCCCTTCTAGAAACCTATATCAACCGCTGTTTCTACCTGGGCTTATCCCCCTTCCGTATTCTCTTCCACCCCACCACCGCCTATCCCTCCTTTTCCACTTCCGGATTCTCCCAAGTCATGTTTCTCCTAATGAACCTCTTCTGCATAATTCACGACCTGTGTCAACTCCGTCTCCTGACCTTATCCTACGACCAGTTTAAACATCACCCCAAAATGGTCTACATCTTTCTTGGCTATCGAGCCGTACTGACCTTTATGCAATTCCGTTATTTTCAACTTTTGTGGTGGAAACGGTACAAGTTTACCAATTTACTAGCGTCCTTCCGCCAAGCGGATTTAATCACCGTGCGTCCCACATGGACCAGTTTATTTCCCACGGTTATCCTCTGCACAAGTCTATTCTTCTCTTTAATTTGCATCATTTTCGGTTTTAACCAACTTACCAATCTACAATCCTGGTCACCCTGGACCGTTTTGGAACGTTATCGTAATGACCTATTAATTTGCACTGTGGGACCTGCAATCGCCTCCAATATAACTAGCAGTACCTCCATCACCTCCACAGTGGTTATTGGAGGCATTGGCGCTTTTATGGACTTGGTTACAGAACTGCTTCATTTTTGCAGTGTGGACGTGTTCTTTCTCAGCACGGTGACCATTTGGATGCTAGCTAGAGAACTGGAAGTGGACCAGTTGCCTAAACAAGCGTATCAAGCTATTCACCGTCAGCAAAAGCAAGTTATGCTAATTAGCCGGGAAATTAATGAAATTGTTAAGTTGTTTCTTCCTCCTTTAACCACGGCTACGGTGATAAGCATCACTTATCTTGTGCATTTGCTGCTGCAGCAGAGATGGTTTATGGCGTTTTATGTGGCAATCAAAGTGGTAAAGCCTTGCATTGCGTATGTCCTTGGACTAAAGATTAAGGACAGAATTGACGACTTTGAGTTTTGGTTCTTTTCGGATGAAACCCAGGAGGAGTTGGGGTTAAGTGTGAAGGAATTGCAGATTAAGGTGCTGGAACTGAGTTCACTACCCATTGGAATAGGGCAGGGACCGTTTCACGTGAATGTCAGATTTATTACCAGTGTAAGCAAACTTATTTCTTAAAAATGAATAATTTTTATGAAAAAATTAAGATTTTAATTTTGAAATATTTTTTTTACAGTTTATTGGAATAATTTCAACCTACTTTTTCCTTATCCGGGAAGGATTTGGGTTTGATGGTGCCGAAGGTTAAAGATAATCACAATTTATCATTTTTTGTATTTATTTTTTATGCTTTTAAATAAAATTTCAAATTTCTTCAATCACCAACTTCATCCCATTCAAATTTTTCTTATCCTCTTCAATCTTCACCGCATTTCTCAGTCGCCTTAAGTGAATCTCCTCCTGAGCCTCAATTTTCCCTTGGTGCACCTCCATAATCACCTCCCCCATTTCCACCCAGTCAGTCAATTTCTTTCTCAGAACTACTCCGGGTTCCAAAAGCACACTATCTTGTGGAGTGGTTCTTCCACAGCCTAAACTATGACAAACTCTTGCCACTTCCAAGGGATCAATGTCCACAATGTAGCCAGACTTGGAAGCAGTGATTTCCGTAATCTTTTCCGCTTTTGGAAGATATTTCCACAAATCTCCTTGGCAGATTTCTTTAGCCACGTGGCACTCCACACCTTGACCTACCAACATTTGTCCAAATTTTTCCAAGGTGGAGCCGTTTCGAATAACTTGGAGTATCTTTGCACATCCTTGTTTAGCAGTGTCAACCAGTCCAGTAGACACTAGTAGACGAGCTCCTAATTGACAGGTTAACTCTACAAGGTCACTGGAGGATACTCCGTCTTGGTTTCGTAGTACTTGACAAGCTTCCACTACCTCTAGGGCGTTACCCACTGCATTTCCCAAGGGAGTGTCCATGTTGGTCACCAAAGCGGTAACGTCCATGCCAAAGGACTTGCCAACAGTAACCAGTTTCTCGGCAAGGCTTTTTGAAGCATGGAGTTCCTTCATCATGGCACCTCTGCCAGTTTTCACGTCAAGGACTAAAGAGTCTAGACCTTCTGCAGCCTTTTTTGAGATAATTGACGCTGAAAAATAAATAAGTGGATTAATAAATTATAATGATATGTTAAATTTTGAAGAAATTACCAACGATAAGCTCTTCCCGTTCCACTGTGGCTGTTATGTCTCTTATGGAGTACATTAGCTTATCCGCTGGCACAATATCCGCAGTTTGCCCCACAATGCAACAGCCCACCGTTTCCAGCAGGGTTTTCATCTGCTCCTTGCTTTGAAGCACAGTAAAACCCGGAATTGCCTCCAGTTTATCTAGGGTTCCTCCAGTAAAGTCTAATCCTCTTCCGGAAATCATGGGCACTCGAAGTCCACAGGCAGCCAAAGCTGGAGCGAGAATCAAGCTGGTTTTGTCGCCCACTCCGCCAGTGCTGTGCTTATCAACCACTGTACCCTTCCAGGTTAAAGGCCAAGAAAAGGTGAAGCCAGAATAGGTCATAGATTTTGTCAGGGCTGAGGTTTCTATAGAGGATAAACCGTTTAGGTAAACGGCCATTAGGAAAGCACCCAGTTGGGAGTCGTGAAGGCAGTGCTGGGGCGCTGTGAGATGACTAATGAATTTTTGGATTTCGGATTCGGAGAGAGAGTTGCCATCACGCTTTTTGCGGATTAGGTCGGGAATGGAGAGAGTAGTGGAGGGGGAGGTGGGGAGAATTTCTAGGGTTTTCATTTTCGGGTTTTAAAAATTATTCAGAAAAAACTGCAGTTCATGCTCTTATGGCAAGTAAGACAAAACTGAAAGGTGTGGTAGATTGGTGATTTGATGAATAATGGTCTATGTAACAAAATTTTGGAATGAATTGCGTTCTTTCATTTTCATTCAATTCGTGTTTTATGCAACCTTTAATGCTACTTAATGTAGGGATAGTGGATTGCATTACGGATCAAGCTGGTAGCCAGATATATCGTCTATCTAATCCTTATCCCAATTCCGTGTAGAATGCTTCGTTCTATCAAAGTTTTTAGGGTTGTATGGCGATAATGCAAGAAATGATAATGACAACGGCTTTACAAGTTGTGTTAGTAAATTTCATGGTACATTTGCTGAGCGGATTTAAATGAAATGAAGATAACGGCTTGTAGTTGAGAAATGAGAAACATGCGTGGATTTATTTTTCATACGACAAACACTTGTTTGTAGACTATTTTTACACTTCAGTTAACATTTTAGAACGAATATTGATACAAAAATAGCAAAATCATTGACGCGTAGTGCATGCAGAATGTGTGTTAATTGTTTCTAATAAATTCGAAATTCAAAGCGCATATACTTTATGAAAAGTGTCATGAAAAGTATTCTTTTTCGAATTGCGATAATATGCGTTTCTGTAGAACACTCCATCGTAACCTCAAAGCCTCAAACTTTGGGGTTTTTTTCTTAAAAATATGTGTATGATTTCCAATAAAACTAAGCTCTGTTTATAGTAATCCCGGGTTTTTCTTAAATCTGAATTATGTAATACACGAATAAAGATTCGGGGTCAGCAGGGTTTTTCAATTTTTACTTTATTATCGCAATACCTAATTTTACATCCCAAAATATCACGTAACATGTTTTTGTCGTAAAAAAGTATACATAGCTGATTAAGATTATTCAAAAAATATAACGTTGCGAATTATCCAAAATATTATGTATTTTATTTATATTTAATTGAAAGCCAGCTAGACATAAAAGTATACCAAGTTTATTTTCTATAAGAAAATTTACAAACTAAAAACCAAATTCAATGATTATAAATCGCATAATGTTTAGTTTAAGCATAAATTAAAATACACACTTATTAGCTAATTAAACGAAGTACATGTTGAAATTGAAGTAGAATAGAGTTGAAGAAGTATAATAGGTAAATTGGTAACTAAATGATTAAGATTTGAATAAATATTAGGATCAGTCTTACATTTTTTGTCATTTGTTCACATAGGCTGTTGTACATTAAGATAAGCTACCTAGAGATTTAGCAGAAAATTAGCGTTTTTAACTCTACAAAATGCCTTAACTTCCTCCAACTTCTGCAGCAGAACAGACTTTTCCGCACTTGGTCCCCATTGTCCAATCCATCTCCAAATACTCACAATCTTGTCCAAAATCTCATTTCGGACGTCTGGAAACAATCTTTCTTTCCAGTAATCCTCTTCCTCTTCCAAAGCCTTTTCAACTTTGACACAAGTTGCTACTAACTGATCCTTTGCTAATTCCCGTTCCCTTGGATTCCCCTTCACCCTGAACTTCATGGCGTTGGTTTTCATCACTTCCAGTTCCTTCGTACGAAGCAATGTCAACTCTTCAGAAACATTAAGGGTCATCTCATTATTCGTTTCGTTATGAAGCACCTTTGCGTAAAGCTTATTTCTTGTGTCAATGTCAAAGGCAATGTCCAGTTTGACCATGCTGTTACCATCAACGTCGTGCTTTAACCGGAGATTCCTTAACGTAACTCTCCCCAGGAAATGATTATTCTCTGTCATTAACCGTTCTCCTTCATAAATTTCCAGAGAAACTGAATTCGGTACATTTTCATCCACTGGCATTTCCACAGTCTGTGTTTGCTTTGCTGGAATTGTGGTATTTCGACCAACAATTCTGGTCATGTTACATTCTGTATCTGTTGAAGAGCTTTTGATACCCAGGCTGATTGGAGTAACGCAAAGAAGTAATAAATCCAGGAGTAACTGCGACTGGTGGCCAGTGATTATCGCACCAAATATGGCAGCACCATCCCCCGGAGTAAGTCCATTTTCCTCGAAAGTTATCTCCCGTCCTTCAAAAAACTGGATGAGCTGTTTTCTGACTCTTGGAATCTGAGAACAGCCCCCAATCACCAGCACATTGTTAATGTCTCCTTTATTCATCTTTGCATCCCTCAGACATTTTTTTAATGGTTCCACATAACCCCGAACAAGGTCGTCAATCAACATGTCAAATTTTGGTCGACTTATCGAGCCACAAAAGTCAATACCTTCGTACAACTGGTCAATCTGAACCAAGGCTTCAGTTGAAATGGACAGCTTTATCATGGCTTTCTCACAGGCCACTCGAAGACGAGCCAAGGCACGTTGGTCACGACAAAGATCCTTTTGGTGAGTTTTCTTAAATTCCTGTACAAAATGAACTACCATCCGGCTAACCATTGCTTGACCACCACAGTATTTATCCCCAGCAACAGCTTTGATTTCCACAACTCCATTTTCAATTCCAGCAATGCAAGTATTCAAACCAGCTCCACCAATGTCCACTATCATCATCACCTTTTCCTTTTCTTTTCCCTATGGAATCAATACGTTATTATTCATTAATTAATTGATATTAAATATTTACTGAAAAATTGCCAATGACAAACCTGAGTGGACGAAGTTCTATACGCATAGGCCAAGGCTACCGCTTCCGGTTCACTGATAACATTATTCGCATCCATTCCCGCAATACTTGCCGCCTCGTAAATCAAGTGACGCTGAAAGTACCTGAAGTAGGCTGGAACAGTGATAACCACGTTTTTAACCGTCTCTCCCAAATACTGTTCCGCGTCCTGCTTAACAGTTTCCAACAGGGCGGAAAGAATCTCAACTGGAGAATAGCTTACAGTTTCATTATCCATTTCCAACAGAATCTTGGGAAATTCCTCATCGTTCACTAGGGAAAATGGGAAATTTGGTTCATCCTCCCATTTCTGACCAATCAAACTTTTCACACCTTAAAACAAACCAAATCATATTCACACTAATCATTAATCTAGAATTGATTTCATTCACTACTCACCATAAATAGTGCTTTTCGGATTGATAGTCTCTTGCTCCTTTGCATCCTCTCCCACCAAACGGCCAAACTGTTCCGTGAAAGCGACATAACTGGGCGTTTGATAGTTGCCGTAACGGTTAGGAATTCGTTCCACTTTGTCATTTCGGTAAACCGAAGCAGAGACGAAGCTGGAGCCCAGGTCAATTCCCAGTATGGGGGATGCCGGTGCCATGATGATGCTGATGCGGTCGGATTACAGATTCGGACGCTGAAAGACCTAAATTAATCAATGGCTATAGTTTAGTATACGGTTCCACAAATTACTGACTCAACAAACTTAACCGATTCTAGGACAGGGAAATACCAAGTTTTAAAAATTCATGGAATCAAGCCAAAAAAGCTTCTTGCTCGAGCTCCCTAGCTATCATAGACAAGCAGGAAAGTAATGCAGCTGTTTTGACAAAACTGGCTTGGGACGGCGTACTGAGTACGCATGTATTCTTAGGGAAGCACAAAACCACAACATACGCTTACGTCTATTTGACACATAAACAGTATGCTATATATTATACGGCATACTTTTGGCAAAATATTTGGAAATTTTGTAAAATATTTAGGTTTTTAAGTTAAAACAAGCCTAAACTTTAGAAGCCAGTTAGTTAACCAACAATATTAACTATTTTGTACAAATTTTCAATCAAATTTGCTACTCAATATACAGGAAATTTCCTAGAAGTATTTATACCAAATTTCTCATCAGATCAGAGCAATATTTTCCTATAAACGTCTTAAGTCTAAAGTTTAGACTCTAACTAAACTGTTTTAACCATCATGCCTTCAAACGCTACCAATAATACTCCAGTAGCAATAGGAATTGACTTAGGCACGTGTTTTGTCTCAGCAGCAGTTTATCAACAGGGCAAATTACAGCGAATTCCTAATCGATTTGGAAACTATTTAACACCCAGTTTTGTCGCTTTTACGGAAAACTATGGGCGTTTAGTAGGAGAAGATGCTAAGGAGCAAGTGACCATTAATCCGGAAAATACCATTTACGGTAATAACTTGTAAACTTTATTTAAATGTTTGAAACTTGAAAACTTTGCTATATTTAAATTTTGTGTAAATTTGTGTTTAGATGTGATAAGCTTAATTGGCCAGAAATGGGAGGACGTTGCCGCAAAGATAACCAATTGTGCAGACAGATTCCCCTTTTCCCTGGTTAACGACCAAGGTCATGTACGAATTCTGGTTGAGCAACATAATCAAAAGGGAATTTATCGTCCTGAAGAACTGTTATCAACTCTACTTGAAAATTTGAAACTGGATGCGGAAAAGTATCTTGGAAAATTGGTTACCGATGCCGTTATCACCGTTCCAGCCTATTACACTTATTCACAACGCTTGTTAGTTGGCGAGGCAGCAACCGTTGCAGGATTTGCTTCACAGAGAATTATCAGCGAACCTGAAGCCGCAGCGTTGGCTTATGCCTATAGAAATAGAAGCGTTATGGTAAGTTCCAAGAAATAAACTGAAGTTTTAATGAAATTTGATTACTGAAGTTCTAACGGATTCTTTTTAGGGTCAAGACACAAACGTAATGATTGTTGACCTGGGCGGAGCCAACATAAACGTCAGCCTGTCAACAATTGGCAACGAAATAGTGGAAATCCACGCCATCGCCGGGGAGAGCAATTGGGGCGGTCAAGCCATGATTAACCGAATGTTAGTTCATTTTGCCCAAGAGTTTCAGAAAACTCATAAAAAGGATCTCAATCAGGATCTACGTGCTTTAGCTCGTCTTCGTTTGGCTTGTGAAAAAGCCATGATAAAACTGTCCACTTGTGTCACCGCCTTGGTTCAGATTGACCAGTTGTTCCAAGGAATTGACTTTTGTGGTTCGATTGACCGCGTGACATTTGAGCAGCTAGTGGGGGACATTGTAGTGCATGCCAAAAATCCTGTACAGAGATGTCTCAAAGATGCCAAAATGGACAAGGGAAATATTGAAATTGACAATGTGGTGGTGATCGGAGGATGTAGTCATATTCCACGTGTGAGAAAAATTCTTCAGAATTTGTTTGAAGATCAGCAAGTTAGTTTTGAAGATGTTGGGGCAATGGATAGATTGACTGTGGATGGGGCTGCAGTGTTGGCAGGAATTACCACGGGGGAGTTGTCACGAGACCTAGGGGAATTCTGTTTGCTTGGGGTGACCCCATTCAGTTTGGGATTTAAAACACCGCTAGAAGATAGTATGGTCATAACGACAACGGTTATAAGAAGACATACGACAATACCCACAAAGCAAACTTATACGGTTAGCATGCCGGTGGATGACCAAGCACCGAATTCGGTGTCGGTGGAGATTTACGAGGGCGAAAGGTGTGACCCGGAGAATAACCGGTTTTTGGGCAAGGCCACGTTAACTGGTATTCCGTTAAAGAGGAGTGGTGACGGCAAGAGTCAGGCCAAGTTGGAAGTTACGTTTGACATTAACCACTTGAATGATCTCAAGGTGAAGGTACTTCACGTAGAAACGAAGAAGGAGGTGGAGCTTGACGTAACGGCAGAGTTGGAGGGGCAAAGGAAGGAAGAGGTGGAAATTATGAAGAATAATGCAAAGTGGTTTAGGGAAAAGGAACGGAGGGAAAGAGAGAGGGCGGTGGCAAAGGATGGCTTGGGAGCGTGTTGTTTTACGCTGGAATGTGGGTTAAGGGAGGAGGAGGATGGTGAGGGGGAGGGGGACAAGGGAAAGGTGACGGAAGAAGTGAGAAAAGAGATTTTGGAGGAGTGTAGAAGTGTAAGAAGTTGGATGGAAGAAAGTGGGTTGGAGGCAGAGAAGGAGGTGTTTGAACAGAAGCTGGAGAAATTGAAAGCGTTGTGTAGGGAAAAATATGCAAGTTTTTTGTTGGAAATGGATGAATCTGGTGAAGAGAGTGGAAATGAAGAGGAGGATGTGAAGGTGAAAAATAGGGAACAAAAGAGTAATGGAATGAAATGCTGATTATGGTGAAGGGTAATTTGACTGAAGTTTTGTAATTAGGGAACATATCATATATACCTATATGATTTGTAATTACTCATTTCAAATGAGTCATTTGCAATGAAAATCTGTACCGTACTGATGATCTTTTAACCTAACTTTGTTACTTTTTAGATTTAAGATTGAAGACTACCGGTTGTAAAATGTAGAATAGATATATTGTTCTATGTTTCAAAGTACTTATTAGTACAGAGATGTAATTCGCAATTGAATTAGGAGTATTATAGGTATGTTATGTAATTTATTTTTATTTTAAGTTTGCGTTTAAAGAATAACAAGCGCAGGAATAAAATTTGTCGGAGGAGATCAATGGGATTTGTTAATTGTTACCGTTTTTAATTACTCGTGTTTTTAAAATACGCAATGATTTTTAGTGGATAAACCTATTGACTAAATTTTATATGTGGTTTTAACTTTGTATACTGCCAAAGTAAAGATTGAACCTGTAATACTGCTTACTATTGGATTGAACTCTAAGCGTATGCCTGTTTAAACGCAGCATAATATTTTGCATTGCAGTAAACAATATGCCCTAATGCCAAATGCACCTGTTTTTGCTCACGTAAAGTCCTAAAACCGGTCTGAAATTCAGACTCTGAATATTCTGAAACCGCAGCGCCAAGCACGCTGGATTGGACGAGTGACCTTGAAAAGACCGACAAATGCTATTTGGTTGCCAGGTGTATACCAGCTTTTACATTTATTTTGCAATACGCAATAACACGCACCTGTTGTCTTGCCATTCTCTGCTAAATCCAATTGACAACATATTTAGCCCATTTAAAATTTCCCAAAATGTGCGAAAACATAACAGAAATATATTATAGTGAAGAATCGGATCTACTGAATATTGACAATGAATATGAAACTACGTTGCTCCGGGATGATACCTGCCATTATTTGGGCATATTTCCAGAAGTGGTAAAAATAAATTGCATTTTTTTCGCACAATTTATATTTAACCAGAAAAAATCTTATCAAAATATTTTATTTTTAAGGTTTGGCATTCCGTTTCCAAGCACGTAATAAATCTTCAAATTGCTCCCGAATTTGCCAATGCCTCGCCCTACTTTCGGGACCTGACACTACGAAACCGAACAATCTTTTTATTTCCCCAAGTATGGAATGTCTTATGGACCAAATACAAGGCGGAAAGCGATTCCAAATTTTGGCGAAATTTTCACACTTTGCCACTTCGACTAGTGTGCAAAGCTTGGTGTTCCGCTGTGGATAATGTGCATGATAATAACCCACTTCGCTACACAATGGCCCATGATCCCAACCCATTTTCAGAATACAAATTTGAAGCTAAAACTGACCACGGGATTCTTGACCAACTTCCCAAAACTGTATTTAAAGGCGAAAATCTGGAAACTGTACACAAATTCAATAGCCATTTTGAGCAAACTCATGGCCATGAAGATAATACCAGAAACCCGTTTTTGGGACGAAGAATAGCAATCCAATACCGAAATGCGGATCGAGCATTTTTTGAATTGCTACATGACATACTTTCCAAATTTGGACATCACATTTGGTACTGTACCCTATTGGGAAACACAAAGGTGTTTCAAGGCGTTACGTACTACAATCGTACCAAGGAAATACTTCAATTCTTGCCGAATTTGAGGGTGCTTATATGCTGCAATATGGATTTGGATCAACAAGTGCCTAAATTGTTTCGGTTGTATCAACAGGCCAACAGCGAGATGGAAGCGGTTATTGGGGAACATCCACTTGGGCAAATGGCTCATTTGAAATATTTAAATTGTTCTAACGTTCCAGGGCCAATTTTTAAGGAAATGGTGAGACAAGCTGGAAACTTGAAAATGTTGCAAGTTCAGAGGCAAAACATGAATGATTTGCTGGCATTGGAAATATCGAAGTTGGAAAGGTTTTCTGTAGAATTGCGCTCAGTGAATGAGTTTTTGATGTTAAATGAAGTACAAGTTAATTGGCAGTTGAATACATTATATTTGGATATTAGAGTTTGTCCAATGTCAACTTGGACACAGATTTTTAATCTGATAGAAAGCAAATGGGCTGACAGTTTAACTAGCTTGGCTTTATTGCTAAAGGAACAGATTCCACGCAGTGATGCAAACAACTTTGATCCCAGCAGTTATAAATTACAACTTAATCTGCCGCGTTTAAAACGTCTTAAGTTGATAATGGAATGTGCTACTTCATTGGATTTTATTTTGCCAACTAAAAATAATTTGGAGTATTTGAGAGTTGACATTTTGTATGATTATCGTAAATGTTTAGTGGCAGAGCAAGAGCAAACTATTCAGTTTTTAGGCTACTTTGAAAAGGGGAAGAAAGATTGCAAAAGTTTGATGGAATCTAATGTTTGGAAGTTGTTTCCAAAATTAAGAAAAATTGATGTGTGGGATGGCTATGGAGCTGAAACGCAAATTTTCAAAAAGTCTGCTGGTGGTAATAATAAATATACTAATTATTACTGTGGTTGTAGCAGAAAAGAATGGTTAAATTATATTGGCAAAATGTAAAGAATCTCTTTACAAATTTACAAAATTATATGTGTAACTATGTAAAAATCATGAAAACAAGTAGACTGATTGCATGTACCTTTACCACATACATTGTATGAATTACCTGCCTTATATGCCTATACCTATTCATTTACTATTTACAAATTACAATTTACAAATATCAATAAAAACTAATAATTGTTGTAGTAATGGGCGATCTTTTGGCTACGATAAGACAGAAAGTGAAAGTGTACAAATACATGTAATTGATGATCTTAAATAATGTCCTTTAGAATAGTATTCAACCATTGTATGGATTGATAAGCATTGACTTGTAAAAATGTAAGCTTTTAAGCTAAACTATTTCTACATATTCTTGACAAAGCAATAATAAAATCGTCAAAATATTATAAAGAAAATCAGTTTGTTTTAAAATACTCGCGAAGTGCATCAAAACAATCATCATGATGGCATTTAAACAAGTTTACAAACTTTCTTTTTAACATACATTCTAGAAAGCAGGCAATCAAACAAAGTGAAAGTAGTCCAAAATGCACACAAAATACCACCACAATGTTATCACCCATATTTAAAACCACCGGGTTGTTATCCACGTATCTACCAAATTCTACAGAACTTTTAAAAGTTTTCTCCACCTTGCATAGTCCTTCCATTGTTTTGCAATTCCAGATTGCACCATTGCCCCAATTTTAAACAGAACTGTTGAATTGGTAAGGCTACCCTGTCCAGCCTCCATCCTCTTCTTGTACTCAATATAGTTTCAGTGCTGACGCTGATAATTCTATTAATCTCCGTTTTTGTAAAATTCCTTTGTTTTCTCAACGCATTCTTTAGCAACGCTTTCTCCTCATTTATATTACCAGTCCAACTTAACAATGCAATATTTTTACAAGATGTAAGTTTATTTATGAAAAATCCAATGCCTTTGCTGTATTCTTGCACATATTCTGCTGTTGACATTTTATGAACTTGCTTTAGAATTTGTTTGTATTTTAAAACAATAGAATTATTAATCTTATGCCTTAACAAACTTTCTAAAACAGAAGGGAACGTTTTGTTAAATTTAGGTTTCATTTTAACAGTGTTTCCAACATACAAATGTAACCATGCAACGTTTGTGGTTTTAGATAATAGAATAAACCTTTGAGTTAATAGATCATTAAAAGTATTAGGCTTTAGTAATGGAACGGGTTGTGTAAGGTCAGTAATATTTTGACCTCTGTAAGCATTACTAAAAACCACCAGAGAAAGAATCCAAGCCGAAGAAATAAAGTACAAATAGCTTTCACGCTTTGTATTGATTGCAATATCAGATCCTTGTTCTAGAGCTGCTATTATTGGCATACAAATCAATTCAAAAAGTTTATTTGAAGAATTAGAAAATGCTAAGATTGCCCCAGTGCAGGTAAAAGTTGCTACAAACCAAATCCAAATCCATAAGTCAAAAGCTGAAATATAAAACCCATAAGAGAAAAGCCTTTCTTTTTAGTTCCGCCACAGGTTAAAAACCCAAGTCCGTGCTCATAAACTGCCATTAAGTGTGAATCTTCATGATTAAATTCCAACATGCCGTTAACCAAGTATTTGTACTTTTCATTGGGTTCCTGATAGGGATACATTTCATGCAAAATTATTTCCTCGGGGTTCATCCATATTTGGTAGTGGCGAAAGCTTGAAATTCTGTGCTTTTGAAATCTTAATGCGGGCAAGAAAAAATGATGCACTGATATGTCAGAATCGGTATAAAGCCACGTTGACAACGAGATTATGTAAGGTTCGTTCTTGCTAAATTGGTCAAATGTATTGTAAAGCTGGTTCATAAAATTGAATTGATAATTCGGAGCAATTTTGAGTAATGCAACGATGTCATGATTAAACTCAACTTGCACAATCAGGTAGTAAGATGTTTCAGAATTTTGGGATTGTGTTATTGCTAACAGTGTAAAATAGTTGCTTACAGAAACCGGTTTTACAAGAACAAAGTTCATCCAATTATCTAATACATTTTTCACTAAATGCTCATTCCGACTGCTAAATAGGAATATTTGATATATTCCAAACTTTTCTAAAGTCTTTGCATTACTTAATCCATTAGAATTCATTAACTTGTAGGAGCACCAGGAATTATTGGAAAGTTTTACAAGCTGTTTATTGCTTTTAAAACAAGGAACTCTGGGAAACAAGAGATCCATAAAACCTTTTGGAAGCTTTAAAAAGGCTCGCAAGTTTTCGGTCAAAGTAACTTTGTAAATTTTGTCAAGATTATGAAACAGTTGCACTGCACAAGAATATAAATGAACACTTGGTGGAAAGGTGTAAGCGTATTGGTTCTGATTTGGTTGGACATAAGATTGACTTACTGGAACAAAATAAGCGCTAAGAACAATGGGATGGTTGAAGGTCAATGGAGAATTCAAATCATTAGACCCAACGGTTAGCGGAAATAAATTGCTACGCTGTTTAGTGACATTGCGAACATAAAGGGTTTGAAAGTGAATAAAATGAAACAAACAGTTAGGGAACAAGTCAAAGATCTGATTAACAGCATAACTGATTTCAATCGATAGAATTGACTGTAGGATTAAACCAAGTATGAATACAATGATTTGTTTCATGATTCTAACATTTCTTGCATGAACTTTTACGAATAAAGTGGTTTGAAAAATAAACTGAGAAAGCCTACCTACGCATAGCTAGCAATTTAGCAAATTACATTTCTAAGTTTTTAATAAACCTATATTATTTTGATTTTATTAAATAAATAGCTTCGTATATCATTGAATCTGAGGTGAGGACAACTTATCGTAATTACATAAAGTATTTATTTTTTGAACATTGCTCCATCGTGATATAATACACTAAAAGCTTTTAGTAGACCATTTGGTTAATCCAATTGCTTACAGTGCATTACTTGTAATTATACATGTTTGACATGAAAAGTATATTTAATGCGCTTCCGGGAGTCTTAAAACATTAAAGTGTTAAGGAATAATTACATTACCTACGATGACAACAAAGACAATCAAATGCTTTCACCATGCTTTCAAACTAACTACACAGATAAAATCTAATCATAAAAATCTTGCGGCTTCTCGCAAGCGGACAAATTGGTGCCGGGTTGATTCCTCCACCATTGCTTCAGATTTTCATAAACCTTCATCAATACCTTCTTTCCAGTTTTATGCTCCCAAACTGCCTTGCACAAATTACAATAACCCCTACTCCACTTCTGCTCGATCATGTATTCCCGTCTCCACTCAAAGTAACTTGCATACAGTGTTTCATTTGCTGCCAATCGTTTTAAAAACTTCATAAGCTGCCCAGCAGAATGGAACTCCCTAGCGTCAATGTAACTATAAGGAGGCGCGTCAGCCTGTAGTATCCACTGCCATAAACCACAGGAACCATTCCAACTTCCAAACTTCTCCAGAACTTTTCCGTGATGTAGTCCCTGCACAGCGAGTTTTCAAACGCCAGGAAGAACTTGTATCGACTAGCGAACTTGTGCCAGTAGTCCCCACACTGCAGATTATAATTGGATACCAAGTTGCAACCCATCTTCTTATTTCCACAGCCTCCATAAATGTCAATCTCTCCGCTTTTGTTCATTTTCTTAATTAACAGGTCTCTCCCTGAGGAAGGGCGACAGTTGGAAATGACACCCGCGACAAGTTTATCCTTTCCTTGGATCCACTGGTCCAGAGAAATGTTTCGGAACATTATGGGCTTTTCTGGACTTAGAGGTGGCTCAAGCCTCAGTTTCCTTCCGTACGGGGACCAAACTTCGGAATCCGATCGATAGCTCATGGTCCAGTTGAACAAGTTTTTTAAGGGATCCACCCAACCTGAATGGGTAGGAGCTTCTTGCACAAAACTGACCCAGAGTTGATTTGGCCTTCTTGTCTGAGGAAGATTTGACCTATAAAATGGACATAAAAATTAATGCTCTATTAAAAATTGATGTTTTTAAAATATTGCAATTGTGCTCACATTTTATATCCAGAGTTAAACATGTAAAATGACACGGCATCCACTTCCGATGCTACTTTAGTGTCCAGTGTAAACTGGCAGGTTAGATTGCTCCACGTGCTATCCCCAGCACCATACTGATTCCTGCAAAAGGCTCCATTCTCTTGATTCATTTCAGCAAGCAAACGAGTGATCCGTCCTACAGAGCCTGTGGATGGAGGGTGGTACGTGGATTTCCACACTAGGATTTTCACGGAATCGGATGTCAAGTCAGTGGTGGGGTGTTTTTCATTGCCAGCCATGCCAGCAGCAGGAATTTGTGAAGCCATCACTGGAAGACTTTTGTATTTCAGAGAAATGTGCCTTTGTAATAATAAAATATGTATGATTGCAAAAAGCCCTAAAAGAACTAGGACTAAAGCTGGTATCTTTTTGCTTGGCACGTTGGCCATTTTTACACACAAAAATACTGTTTTCAAAGAAAGCAATGGAGTTTTAAAGGCTTCTTTGCTTCTTCACTAAAATTATGAATATGATTTTTTTAAATGCAGGTTTAAAAAATTGGATAACTTTTGGAAATTGGAAAAAAGATAAATTACGTTTCTTTGTCAACTTAAAGTCAGGAATCTTCAATTCTGAGTGCATCATGAAATCTTGAATCATAAACAAGTAAAGTTTAATCAAATAAGAACGCTGAAGACACATTATTTTTAGTTTAAGAAACATTAATCTCACACTTTATTCATCCATCCGAACAAATAACGACAGCTAATTATTAATTTAAATGATTCCAATTTTATTGGCCACATCCAAGGCATCATGATCCTTGGTCAGTGCCACAAACGCCTTTTTCTTCCCATCCGGACGAATCAACGTGTTGACCTTGATCACACCCACGTCGTACAACTTCTTAACGGCCGCCTTGACATGGAACTTGTTAGCCTTCAGGTTGACTATAAAGACCAGCGTGTTGTCCTCTTCAATCTTCTTCATTGCGGCTTCCGTGGCCAGAGGATACTGGATCACGTTGTAAACGTCCATGCTTCAAAAAATCAGAAATTAATTAAAATATTAAAACACTTCAGTGGCATCACCGATTATCAAACCCAATGTAATCATAGAGGTCAATTCTTACCGGCATCTTTTTGGAGCCGACTTCCGTGGAAACTTGGGGTTTCTCGGGGGTCGGAATGTCCTTGGGCGCCGGAAGTGAACCGTGGTCCTAATCTTTCTCAATCGCTTCCTGTCCTCCTCATTAGTCTTGAGAACCTTTTAAAACACCATCAAAAAGTTAAATTGTTTATTAAATTCACAAAAAAACCTTTCAGTTCAATTTAATTTTACCTTCTTCTGCACCCGGAGTGCCTTGGAAATGGCCAAGCGCCTCTCCCTCTCCTTGACCATGAGTCGCTTCTCACTTGGCTTCACTTTCAGCTTGAGCTTCTTCACCCGCGGCGTTTTTCGGGGTGATGGGGGTGGCGTCTTTGCCTTGGCCACAGACCCGGGCACCTTCTCAACCTTCTTGGTAGTGGCAGGGGTTTCAGGTGCCGGAGCCACTTTCTTACCTGCCAACAGAAAATCATCCACCCAATTAATTAAAGTGAGCGAACCGTAGAATAAATAACCCAAAAAACTAGCAACTTACCTTCCTTTCTTGGCGGCGTCATCTTTACCGCAGTTAATTAGCACAGTTGTTAAGTTTTCAACCGAAAGTTATTTCCCCTAAAGAATCCTCCAAATCAAAACACCAACTCAAGCAGGTGACGAGTGTGAAATGATGTACACACATACATAGAAATTGGGAATGCCGTCAGGACTTGTCATTTCATGCAATTTCATGCAGTTTCATATTCATGCTATGCATCGTTTTGTCATCGTGTTTCATGGTTGAATGTACAATTGTGCGATAGTGATGATATTTATTAATGAATAAAGAGTATACAATTAATGAAAACATAATTTGTCATTTAGTAAAATAGATTGACAGAGTTTAGTTGAATGACGGGTAAATGACTTTTAAAGAGGAGCAGGGTTCTGGGGTAAATTGTACTTTCTCGTATTATTTTCTAAGGCTAAGTTCTGACTTAGATAATGACGGACTCACGTAGGTAAATACTTTTAAGACGGTTTAGTTTAGCGTGAAATACTCTCTTGGCAATTTGGCATATTAGTGTCTACATTATTAGGGTAAAAACTCGTTAAGTGTGACGGCCATATTTGCCGTAGTAAAATTGTCTCGGCATACTCGGCAATGATTTCAATAATTATTTTAATAGTTCATAGGTTATGAATCACCATTATGTTATATAAATTTTTGTTTGTATTTGAAATAATGAAACAAATTATTTGCTGTAAACTGGATTGTTAAATGTGTTAACTGAATACACGTGCATTATTAGTTAGTTGTTATAGCTTAACCATTAATGATCAAAGGTTAGGCGATTGCCGATCATTTCCACACATCATGACTTTTTGTTGTCAAACACGTAAACTTTTCGTAAATTTTAATGGAAATAAAATGCAGGCGATCAAATTGATTACAATTTTTATATTCTGCGCAGCTAATCCACAAAAAAAGTAGTATGGATTTTTATTTCCAGTTTGCAAGCATGTTACATCATTTGTATAATTTTAAATTAAAAGGCAACTTACACTAATGTGATTCTGAAATTGGATAAATGAACAAGCGCAAACGATTCACCAAATTGAAGTTAATCTCTTAGACAAACATTGAGTTAATTGTAAAATATAGTAAGTCTGCTCACTTGTTTGATTTCGACTATAGAGAGAAATATTCTTTTTTGATGTTTTCAAAATAAATTCAACGCAATTTGTGCATCTACATTTTTTGCTCTGAATTAAATTTTCCTTTACAAAATGGATTATATTGCACACATTTTTTGCAATCTGGACTTCTGGGTGGGACAACTTGTGGAAACTGGCTACTTTCTGAACGTTATTCCTGTTCAACGCACTTGGTGTAAAAAAGGTTTCTATGTTGTCACACCAAGCAGTATGGTTCGTCGTCTGTTCTGGTGGTTGGGATACTTGTGGTACATTCTAGACATTTGCTATTTGACAAATACTGCCAGGCGTCTGCGGATTGGTTCCTTTTCAAACCTAAACAACGAAATTGTCGACTTCAATTACCACTTTATCTCGCGCTCCATTGCCGGTGTGATGAGTTTACTTATGGCTATTAATTTGCAAGAAATCTGTGAGTTTGTAAACTCGTTTTTACAATTCTACCAAAAGGAGCGTTTAAAATCTAAACATAAAAGAAATAGGAATAGATACACGATAGTAATTTTAATACTTTTGATTCACATACAACCCGTGTTTCCTCTGCTTCTTCATTTACAAAATCGACATAGCATACGTTACTGGCCATCCCAATTAATTAACTCAAAACTTTACGACTCATTTCCGGTTTATATTTTGTACTCTCTTAACGAGTTATATCTTTCATTTATGGCAATATTTGGAGCTGTAATGGTAGCTGGATGGTTATTGTTATATTGTGTGTTTGAAAACACCACCACTATTTCAAATCAATTTATGTGTGGCATTCGTGACTATAAGAAACATCAAGTTTTAAATAGAATAATGAATTGTTGCTATGCTCGAAAAATTTGGCCCACTGTGATGGGTGGAGGGTTGGTTGTAATTGTTTTGTCATTTTCCAGTGTGATACGAAATATAAACCGGAGAAGACCCTCAGCGTTTGTTGTGGCTCCTGCAATGGGAACGTTTCTGCTTTTAGTATATTTTCAGTATTTATTTGATCATGGACAAAGATTACGGAGTCAGTCAATCAAATGGTTAGAAATGTTAAAATTTGTTAGGGATAAAAGTAGATCGTCCAAATTGCGACAAGTATCCATAAGGGGATGCATGCAGCTTAGAATGTATATTGGAAACTACACGTTTGTTAAAAATGATACGTTTTTGCAGCTTATTAGCAGCATTTTGGAACAAACACTTGCATATACGCTAGCTAAGTGAAAACGTATTGTAATTATATATATTATAGGTATATAGTTTGTAATTCTAAGAAGATTGAAGGTACGAACCTTCAAAGAAGCGATCTTCATACAGAAGAGACCCAACAACATCAACCGGAACACAGGCCTGGATATCACTCCCTGGATACCATTAGCACTGGACCTCATATAATTTTATCTTTTATAATATGTGAACCAATTTTTAAAAGTAATGTAGTTCCCTTTTCGCTTGGTTTTTTGTTGTACAAATTTCTCCTGAAGAAGAATACGGCAAGTATTTGAAAGCTTGAGATTTTTAATAAACTAGCAACCTTTAAAGCCAAAAATGTCTACAACTAAGATTGAAGGTTTTGGGGATAGCTCGAATAAAAAACACCACTTTGTCTTGAAAACGTTATAATAAGATTTATTTGGGCGAATATCACAATTACAGGTGAATTTCGAAATACCGGCCCGCCGGCACTAGTTTATATTACAAAGACATTTAGACACTTAAACATAACAAACAAAACATTTAGACAAATGTGCCAATGTCATCCACTCCACTTTTAGATGCATTTGCTATTAATGTGGAAGAGACCAATTGTCTTTCACGGATAACGCAACGAAATGGTTTTGCATAATTCCCCATTCCCACATTTGGTGTCGGATCTGGCATTATTGCATTGGGTGGACATTCAAACGAGTATTTTTGCATTAGATATGTAAAGTAAGTGAATGTGGATACGCGGGCATATACTTCTGCTGGACAAACACGTTTTCCCGTTCCGAAGGGAAGTAGGTTTTCCGACATTTCATTAAGTTTTCCATTTTCGTCCAAAAATCTCTCGGGCATGAACTCGTGTGGTTTCTCCCAAATCGTCTTGTCGTGGTGCATGCCGTACAAATTTAGACCCGCAATGGTTCCCTAAAGTGAAGTAAACCACAGAATCTGATTGGTTAGACTGAAACAGCAAAAAATGATACATTTTTCATCGTAAATTGCATGCATGATTAAAGCATGAATCCACCTTGGCAATGAAATAATCGTTTATCTGTGTATCCCTTGTGGCCGATCTTGTGGTCACCGGTATAAACGTTACATGCCTAAGTACTTCCAGGCAAACTGCTTGTGTATAGGGCATTCTATCGATATAGCATTTAATGACAAAAAATAATTACATCAGAACTAAAATAAACCAATTATCATGTTTCTTTCATCCTTGTCACAAAAATAAACTCACTTATCCGTATCATTGATTGAGGGAAATCGTATTTTTCGACCAATTACTGTGTCAATTTCATCGTGAACTTTTCGTTGAATTTCTGGATTGAGGACCATGAACATGACCAAAAATTCCAAGCATGATGCGGTCGGAACGAAGCCCGTAACAAATAAATCGACAAGAACCATTACACATTGTTCATCTGAAATTAATATAATCACAGAGAGAAAAATTAAAACTTGAAACGTTATAATTGTAAGTTGTGAAAAGTTGAAGGTAATTGCATAAACCAACCTGTATAATGATTTGGGTGGCTGTTATCAGCCTTGTGTTGATCTATTTCTTTCAAAAATACATCAACAAATGTTTCTTGTTTGTCTTTATATTCTCCAACTCGCCGACGCTCATAAATGATATTCTAGAGAATAAAAAACAACCAAATTCATAGATCGATCATATAGTTGCTCTATCCTATTTGTTGTCTTTACTTTATCATTGATGGACATTATGACATAACATAATGGTAAAAGCTTACAAAAAAGAAATCTTGCATCTTCTTGTGGTTGTCGATAAACTTGTTATAGCCCGATAATTTTGGGAAATGTTTCAGCCAAGGAAATGCTAAAAATCCCATTTCCCGTGGGTGCACTCCATGTGCGAATTCTTCCATCAATTTCATCAGTTGAATTATCTCGGCATTATTGTATGAAAATCTGGATCCACCTACCATCCGCCACAAAATATTAAACGTAGACACATTAAACAGTCCTTGCATATCAATAATCTGCCCTTGGCTTGTCCCACGAAGCTTATCAAGATGGTCAAAAAAGTTGAGAATTTCAATCTCATGAATCATTTCCAATGCCCGTGTGCGTCTAAAACCATATCGGGTCAAGGTTTTGTGTACAAATTTGCGCATTTCCTTCCAACTCTCTCCGTTGGAAATCAAAAGCCCGTAATGACTGTCAAAGGATCTTGCATACCAAATCGGGTTATCATCAAGCCTATTGCTCCAGTCTTCGGATACCATCAACTTTTTCGCAGTTTTAAGATCGTCGATAACAACTGAATTCACACAAAGAGCTTATTCTTACTGCATGCAATTAATGGAGAACAGTTTACTTGTAAATCAATATACATGTAAAATGCAAACCTATATGAATGCTACCCAGGTTGAAATATGCTGGAGTGCCCCATAGTGTCTTTAAATCGTCCAAGAGTTCGAAAGCTGATTTTTTAATAATATCAGTTCCAATGCGACGAAAAACACTTGGAACGCTTCCCAAGATAGGAAATCGAACAGGACCTATCATTAAGTTTAATATATAAGTGTTTTATTGAAGCAATCATTTTTAATGCATATTTGAATCTAATTTGAATCAGAAACATGATATTATATGGTATTAAAAATGAATTATCTTTACCCGGCAAACGCTTTAAACATCCTTTTCCATATTCTGATCCGCCTCCATTTCCTTGTGTTCTAAGGAATACTAAAACCGTCAAACTAAATAGGATAATTGTTGATATTAATTCAAAATACATGATGAAGTTGGTTAGTGGTTATTTTTAACAAAACAACTTTATTTAAACTTCGGGAGGAAACGAAATCGTCAACATTTCTGTGTCTGACGGAATAACATGTAATATTACTGCTGATCCATGTAGATCCTTTTGCTGTCTATTGCTAACAGGCGTTATGAATGAATAAATGAATGACCAAACTTGATTTTTTCCTTTGCCAAAGCTTTAAAAGTTCATTCATGTGTAAAGGATCGCAAAGCTCACGATTTAGTATTCTTTACGATTGTTGAGAGGATTGCTTAACCAAATCCATCTATCCAAATGGTAAAGTGGTTTTTGCTGGATCGTGGTAAAGGAAAGAAAAAGGCATTCATAGAGGATTTAAACATCCACGTAGTAGTTCGCAAGTTAGCAACTTGTACATTTCATATTTCATGATCATCGCTTCTTGCTGTCTATATTAGATTTGTACACGAGTTTTATACCTACACTTCACCGCAGCCATTAAATCTTTAGTTTTTAATGAGATGACCATGGATGAAGATGAATCTATATAATGATTACTTTGCGTTTTCTACTCTACTCCTAGCGATAAAGTTTTGTTTTCACTGCTCAGTTCGCAATAATGCAGCAAAAAGCCTACCGCAATAACCTTGTCAAAAGAAAAATCAGGAAGAGTCATGAGATTTTTTTCTCATAATGTTATATACATCCTTTTGATATATAGCTAGTCTATATGAGTGAATTCTATTATGTGTGGCAATAAATGCAAACCAAGATGAATAATCGAAATTATAAAAACCATTTTACACTCAAAGCAACGCTTGCACCCACATTGTGCAATTTTTCGCATCCTCACCTTCAACATTCATTTTAAATGTACGTGGGTAAATGAACGATAAATAAGGAACTTTACACAAAATGTTTTTAAAAGATTGTTTTTCTTCTGTAGTTTTATTCTTGTTTTCTTCAAATCAAATTTTGTAATACAAATTTGATGTAATATTTTTAGCATTTAACTGTCAATAAATTGGAACAACAATGTACTTAAAGCAAAGTACTTGTAACCACTTTCAAGTTTTTAGATTTGATAAAGAAAATAGGCAACTATCAGCGATGAACGTCAGTGAGTGGCCTACCCGTTGGAAGATGTAATAAAAAATTGTACAAGCAAAGGATGCCTAATCATTCGTAGCACAAATTTTTATTTCTAGCTGCCATCACCAATCAGGAAAAGGAAAAGCTTATCACTGATTTGTGGGGATTCAAAGCTTGCATATTATCTGTTCGATGTGTATTTCTACATGAAGAATTCAATGTGAGAGAATGAAACCTCAGTTTTTTCGGGGAGTTTGGATGTATAAAGCTTTGCACACAGCTTTCAATCCCTGAATTTTGATCCTATCTAATGCATGTGGGAAATGTAACAACACGAAACAAGTACCATTCGATAGAAGACATTGCGCTGATTTCGAAACTGAAAACCGCATGTTGTTACGCTGCCTTATTCGGGAGTTATTCAGCGTCAAAGTTGGAATCGCTGAACCAGAGTTGGGTAGCACAAATTTGAACCACCAACGGGATGCTCATGCAGAGTTTGCTGCATAAATAAGTTATTGGGTGCGGTTTATAACTGTATAGCCCTGGTTTCCGTCGCTACTACGTAAATATTTGTAAGGTAAAGATGAAACGGAGTTCATGGATGCCATAATTGAAACTAAACACAGTTTATTCAAGCTTTCGGTTGTATACCACAACCATCATCAGGAACTAAAAGAAAATTACAAGAATAAAAATTGCATTCTACATATAACAGATTTGGCAAATAAAAGTTGAATTGTTGTTTTCCATTCACTTCAAGAAGGTGAAAAAAGTCCGCTTTGATAGATCCCTTTTCAGCAAAAAATGTGTATCCTCTTCAAAATCTACTAAGTATTATGGATAGGTAATGCTATTTATGAAAATGCATGTATATCCAAATAATCATCCTTGGATTAGTACTGCTGGTAACATAGGAAATTTTGCATTATAAT
This sequence comes from Entomobrya proxima, assembly GCA_029691765.1. Taxonomy (NCBI): domain Eukaryota; kingdom Metazoa; phylum Arthropoda; class Collembola; order Entomobryomorpha; family Entomobryidae; genus Entomobrya; species Entomobrya proxima. The sequence goes on from CM056172.1 coordinate 30,780,933, forward strand.
TATTTGTCATTCAACGGTGCCAAGAAATGTGGTAGTGATCCATCCCAAATAGCTGATTTTTTTGCAACTGCAGACGTAATTATTTTTTTCGCAACGACATGCAATTATATAATTATAATTATGCTTGACCCCAAAATGACCCCCACGGGTTATATAGGTAGTAAGGTTTAGAGAGATTAGAGATTTTAAATTGTCGTTTTTGAATTCAGCTCGTTCTCAAACACTATTGAAAATAAGCATTTTTAAAGTTTAGGTTGACTCCAAAATGACACTCAGGGGTTTTTTGGGGTAAGGGGTAAAATTAGGGACTTTTAGTCGTCATGTTTGAATTTATAACGTTTAAAAAACCCTTTACTTTTGTAAATAGGAATTTTTAACGAAGTTTTGAGTGACCTTAATATGACCCTCATGACCAGGTTAGGTTTGACCACAATTTGCTTCCGGTGGTGGTTTTGGTTTCTGTTGGTTGGTCTGCGTGTGTTTGCGTTGGTTGGCCTACTCAACTCTGGTTCAGCGATTCCAACTTTGACGCTGAATAACTCCCGAACAAGGCAGCGTAACAACATGCGGTTTTCAGTTTCGAAATCAGCGCAATGTCTTCTATCGAATGGTACTTGTTTCGTGTTGTTACATTTCCCACATGCATTAGATAGGAACAGCCGAAATGGCAGTGCTTTGGTCTCTGGAGGTTTCAAAAGAAATAAAACAATGGTTAAACACTTGATCACCATGAAGTGTTTTGTTAACCTTAATTTCATTTTTAACACTTAAACTGATATAATGATACAGTGCTCATACTTTCATTAGTTGTTACAAAAAATTAAGTCAATGACGACATACTACGGCATTTTGCAGGAATGCTAACTTTTGGTTGGCCATATCATATTAGATAACAATCAAATCTATCTATTCAAATTCAAAGAGATAAAATAGTTTTCCTGGTAAAATTGAAAGAAGTCCCGAAAGTTTTAAGTACCAACAGGCGCAAAAAGGTATGTTGAAAAGAAATTCGATATTTTTGTGATTCCTCAAAATAAGCATCTAATGAAGAGGTCAATACCATTTTAAATAGCCCGATTATTTATTCGGAAATTTTGGATGATTTGATTGGGCAATTGGACATTTTTGGACGATTAAAATGGCCAAATCAAATTTTAAAAGTAGAGTAATAAAAGTTTAAGTAGATGCCGTAAAACAAACGAGAAAAAACGCATCGTCAAACATTTGCTGTTTTATGGAATATAAATCCACAATGTACAATTGTTTTATACTTGAAAAATAACCGTGAAAACAGGGATTCTAGCAAATATTTACTGACCGCATACAAATCAATTGCTGACGTACTATGATGTAAAAACATTTTGTGCTAGGCATCATGAGACACCCTTTAATGTATTCAACAAGCACCACGACCACGTCTGCCACTTGGGAGAAAATATTCAAATATGAATAGTTTAAGAAAGAACAAACTCTTGAAAGTTTTGAAATGCTTTTACTGGTTCGAAAAAACACGCGACAAAGTTAACAATCCCCAATGATATAATTCAAGGCAAATACAATTTTTATATGCGGAAAACACAAAATCATCAATAATGGTTTTACGGGTTTGAAATGCATTGTAGCACACGCCGATCATTCAAAACAATAAAAATATGTTTCCATTAATTCATAATAATAAATATATAAACATTCATTAGGCTGATATATGCATACGTGTAACATTTTAATTTAGTGTCAATAACTCCATGTTGAGTGCTTAAAATGACTCCGGGTAAGTACCGTAAGTCCTCGCTTTCCATTTTTATCGATAGCGGCAAGCAAAAACAGCTATTAGAGTTACTAAACGAGGACAAAGATTCAAGATCTGAAACAACGTCAAGTCCAACTCAGAGTCCACTGGAAGTTCCGGGTACAAACGATTGTTGCGTCTTCTGGAATATGAGTTTTTCAAAGACCAAAAATCTGAATAGCTGGGTGTCCTTGCAAGAGCAAGCTGTAAGTTCCAGATATGGAAGCAATTTATTTGCCACTCTGAGATGGCCACTTGTTCTGGGAACATGTTTCGGAATGATTCCAATTCGTGGTTTACTGCATACAAAACCTTCATTCACGTAATGAAAATGTTTTATTACAATGCCCCAAGTTTGAGGCTGGCTACTTTACACAAAGAATTGTATTGTTAACGATTTTCAGATGGTTTCACTTCCGGACTTTCATTACTTTTCTTGTAACGATAAGCTTGTTTCTTCAAACATTTTTCATTGGACATAGCTTTACTGTGCTAATTTTGCAAGGAAATAACTCTGCTGGGTAATTAGTGACATCAAAAGATGCAACTTTATAAATGAAAGGTTCAGGATTTTAAAATTAATTCTTCTGTAACAGGAATCTGGTTCTTATTCTTTCTGGAGTATGGTTTTACTTGGTTGCGTCACTGATTTGTTTATTCTTTCTTCTAAAGTCAAAGCGTATGTGTCAATTTTTTGAACAATGGTTAGAAACATCGTGCATTCTTTCAGAATATTCCAAACCAGACAAGTCGATCGGTAAACACATCAATTCAATAACAGTAATACTGTTGCTAAATTGCATTGGAGAAAACGTACTGTACCATTTTCATGCAATGGAAGATAAAAAACTGAGTATGCCTTATGCACATCTAACACATTTTACAGCTCCAAAATCAAAGCAAATTAAAATATTAAAACTATTTTTTATGTTCATTTAGGATCTTTAAATTTTTCAAAGTTTCTTTTCGACTACTTCAATTCAAACCAGTACATATTTCCATTTTTCGATTATACTCCTGGAATAACAGTGGCTCTTTTGATCACCAACAAGATTGCTACATTTGCATGGAATTTTGGGGATCTGGTATTGATCCTTGTGAGCCGAGCTTTATACGGCAAATTCAGAGCATTAAACAATTACGTGGAATGCAGGATGGATATACAAGGATCGCTACCTCTGGTACGCAGAGGTAGCTTATCATGGCGGACTATACGAAACAATTTTCTTCTCATAACAGACTTGTTACATCAGGCAAATTGCTTATTCTCACCGTTAGTTTGGTTATCATTTATCACAGATATCTTTTTCATTTGCAGACAGGTAAAGGGCAGGACATTTGTATCGAGAAACTACATTTGCATTTTAATATTTGCTTTATAAACAACATAATCTAACTATCGTTTATGCTTTATGAATGTTTAGCTATATGAAGGGCTCGCGCCAAGACCCTTACAAGAATCTTTAATTCATAAAATCTACGTAGTTTGGTCATTAATTCTTCTTCTTGGTCGATCAATGGGAGTAAATATGATGGCAACTCTCATGAGCGAAGAAGCACACAGAATGATAAAGATAACGCAATATTGTCATCCTGATGAATACGGTGTTGAGGTAAAATTTTGCAAATTGAAGCTATGCAATCTGCACAGATATTTATAGTTTAAACGTTTACGTCTAGGTGTGTCGATTAGAACGTTTTCTCAGCAGTCGTGTGTTTGGACTTAGTGGATCTCGTGATTGCTTTACAATAACGAGATCGTTTTTAATGAAGGTAACTTAAAAGTTGAACATGAGAAAATTATCAATAATTTAAGGTATATTATCATCTGAATTGTATCATATTTCAAACAGATAATAAGCGTCATATTTACTTTGGAAGTTGTGCTATTGCAAAATGCTCACCTAAAAGTGGGCTAGTGAAAATTCTACCAATACGCGTTTTACTCTAAACACTTGTGGACACGACACTCCAAATTCGAAAAAATAAATACTTGTGTATCAAGTTATCAATAACACAACTCTTCATGTGACAAACAACGCTTTTTAGAATAATGGTTTTGATAAACAAGCAAGATAAAGTTGTTAAATGTATATGACAAGTGGTTTGTAAGCATAAATAAATAAAAACAGCATTTTGAACAATTTCTTTGTGACAGTTTCTTTATTTAATGGAACGAAGATGTACGAGTGACGATGTTCTGTAGTCGTGCTCAATATATTTCCAAGCATTCATACACAAAGTACGACAACAGGAAACTTCAATTTGAAATCATGGAGTAAAATAAGAAACCATGAAACGTGAGCGAATAAAACTCCAAACTTTTGTTGCACTGTTCCGTTTAATGGTATAATCTTATTTGGGTTTTCAGAGGAAATGTTTAATTCGAAGCTTTTTTACATACAACATCCAACTGCAAGTGTTTGTCTTAAGGCAGGTAGTAAAACCTTTGATGAAAAAGCAGACACTACTGTTTATTCTATAAAGACAGGCGATATATTCTGCTGCATAAGACCTATTTTACAATTTGGAAGAATCATAGGAATCGTACCTATTAAGGGACTATGGAGCAGTTCGGAAACACTTCAATACAAGTAGGAACTAGTAACTTTTAAAACATTTACTGAATTTGTGCGAATTAGTATGCACATTGAATTAATATTTTTATTTTCAACAGGTGGAACACGTTGGCAGCTTGCACATCCATTGTGGTAACTGCTGCCTTGTCCATAAATGTATTTTTCAGCTTTCTAAACTTATTTAGAAGGTTTGCAGGGACTGGGCATGGAAATGCTGTGGAGCTTGCACTTTCTGCTAAAGGCCCTCTGTTTTACCTGACCGTTCTCCTAATGTACAAATTACATTTTTAAACTTTTATTAATACTAAAGGCGCCATCCACTAATGACGTCACTTTAAAAAGCCGATTTTTTGAGTGCCCCACTGACCCCTGTCACTATTTTTTAACGTTGCAGGATAGGGCACTTAACAAAGGCCGTCACTTTTAATCATAGTGACCCACTGACCATTTAAAGTGACGTCATTAATGGACGACGCCAAAGAGAATTCATTTTTTAAATGTTCTGCACTATTTAAATTTCTTTCAGATACATTTTCTTCCAGTATAAAGCTAAAAAACTTATCACAATCTTTTCAACGTGGAGAAAAGTTGCTGCTGACCTAAATATAAAGATCCATGATGTAAAACTATTCCGCGACATTAATCTCTTGGCTTTCTCTATTTATTTGTCAGCTCTTATCGACACTGTGCTGACACATTTAACCCAATTTCCTGTTTTTGGCGATCACAGCAATAATACAAGCGAAGGTAAAACTTACATTTTTCATTTAAAGAAACAAAAAACTCATACTAAAATGACTAAGTTTTGCTAGGTCCTCAGATAAATGAAAGTGAACTTCATGGGGACTACCCATTGGAAGTATATTATGAGCGATCCCATCCATTTTGGGCACTATATGTGACTTATCATCCCGCACTGGCGATTCTTTTGTTGATATGCAATCTTGTCTCTGTGCATGCTTGGAACTACGCTGACATTATCATTATAGCTTTCTCCAGAGCAATCTATTTCAAGTTTAGAGCTTTGGTTGAAACAACGGAAGCAAGTTTGGTATCTGCAGTTGAAAGCCGTAATCGCTACAAGCTGAACGGTTGAAAATAATGTCTTTGTCTAAATAATACGGATAAATTATGTGACAAATGTAAAATGTTTTGTTTAAATCTCAGGAATGACGTGGCCCGACGTTAGAAGAGATCACTTGATCCTGTGCAAATTGCTCGATGAATTCGAAGGGTTTCTCTCACCACTTATATTTCTATCTTACACTGTGAACATTTTCTTCATTTGCCTACAGGTAAAAAGTGAAGTAGATTTTTTGAAATGGAACATTCATTTTTTAATGAAAGATCTCTTGACAGTTACATGAAGGACTGACCTCAGGATCAAGTCGTACATTAATTGATTCAATTAGTTCAGCGTGGACATTTTTTCATTTAATTTTTCGAATTATGGCGATGAGCGTTACAGCTTCAAAAATAAATGAGTATGCCCATCAGATATCTATTCCCATTCAGAAGTGTTCCAGTACGGAATACTGTAAGGAGGTAGGAGGAGTACAAAAAAAATTGTTCTCACATTAGGTAATATTAGTGCTGGTTTATCTGTTTTTGTTTCTTTTGAGGTTGAACGTTTGGAGAGAATGCTTGGCACTGGTTCTTTGGGACTTTCTGGCTTTGGTTGCTTTGTCATCACTAGAGCTTATATTTTGATGGTTCTTAGCGTAATTTTCACAATGGAAATTGTGCTTCTGCAAACAAGCGCAGCAGCAGGACCTCCAAAATCATAATTTTTTGCTGGATTGGTTGCGATTTGATTTTAATTTTCATAATATGTTGTTTTGTAATGCTTGGCATTACGTTTATATTTTGTCAATGAGAAAAATACGTAGAATAGATTTTCATATCAGCGGTTCAATGTACATGCAACCCTCACGCACCTATTCTATATTCTTACGCACGCACGATAGTTTAGATAAATGAAAGGTTTAAATTTTCTATTAATTCCATTAATGCCTTTTAGGAAATTTTAGTACCTTTTAAGAATGAAAGACTTCTTGTGGTGTGTGTATGTGTGGAAGATATATGATAGCAAGAACACGAACTTACATGTTGATCTGAAAAACAAATCCGAGATAAAGATAATCAAGCAAACATGGAATGATTGATAAACGTTGCTACTCAAACTTGCCCAGTCAACAAGTATAAATAGCAATGTTCGTATAGGGGTTTTCTTTGATCATAGCTCATTTGGTTCTTGAGTGAACCTTGTGCTGCGTTCCGACTTTCAT